>VXBD01008521.1:116462-148487 GCA_013399975.1 Indicator maculatus
ATCAGCCGTAGCATATTTAAGGCTATGTGGTAACAGTCTTTATCTGAGGGATATGCAGCTATAAACTTCAGCTGACAGAGTAAATCACTGCAAAGCCAGCTTTGAGATTTTGTACTACAAAAATTGGTAGAGAAAAAATGCCATCTGTGTTTGAAGACACTCTTGTAATGGATCAAAATTTCAGTCTTGGACAGATTCCTCTGAAAATGACACTGCTTTTAACAGAGGAAAGCTCTCATTTTTGAAGTGTTAAACTCAATGTTAAAATTTATACCTGCCCCTGAGTTCCATTACTGGCAAGCTTATTTTCCCTTTTTTTTTTTTTTTTTTGGTATGCTACTCTCATGTCTCAAAGCTAAAAAACATTGATATCCACATTTTATCAAGTGTACCAGTAAAACCTCGCAAAAATTCTTATATTTGAGATACTGTAATCTACCACATCACCTAAAAGACTTGAAGACAGCAAAAGGAACTGTAATGACATTTCAATATTAGTGCACTGCTTTAAATGGTAAGCTGTTTTACGTCTCCCTTAAAATCATACCAGACTTAAAGCAATTACAACTAATTAAAAGACTGCATTGGTTTGGCTGAGCTGGAGTTAATTCTCCTCACAGCATCTTTCTAGTGCTGTGTTTTGCAGTGCTGTAGCTGGGTGTTGGTAATGCACCAGAGTTTTGGCTACTGCTGAAAGAGCACTCAGGCTGTGCTTTTCCAACATTTCCCTGCTCCAAGAGTATGCTGAGGAGTGGGCCAGATTTTGGGAGGGGACACTGCTGAGACAGCTGATCCAAACTGGCCAAAGGGGTATTCCATGTCATACAACATCAGCGCAAATATATAATCTAAGTAAAAGAAGGAAGTGGGGGGATATTCATCCCTGGTGTCTGTCCTCCAGAGCAACTGCTACACATAGAACCCTGCTTCCCACAAGTAACTGAACACTGCCTGCTGATGGGAAGCAGAGAAAACATGTTTGCTTTTGCTTCTGCACATGGCCTCTGCTTGTGCTTTGCATTAGTAATTTGCTTATATCTTATTACTGGCCTTTTGTTACATTTTCCCCTCTCCCCTGTCCACCTAAAAACAGGAGTGACAAAGGGCCCAGCCAGGGCCAAACCACCAGAGTCCTTTTTGGTGCATTGGCCAGGGAATTATTACATAACTGCAGCTTTGCTTTAAGCCTGCTTTAGTTAGGATACAAGCTCCTGTGCAAGTCACGGAGCTTGCTAGCAGCATTACTTTGTTTTGGAACATTTCCTTTGTCTGGCAACATGTTGAGACAGATAATGGCTATGTGTTTTTTCCTGCTGTTGGTAGGTCTGCTGTTCTTTGGGAGTTATGTTGAGGGGATTATCAACTCTTTCTCCCTGCTCAAGATGAATATAGAGAGTTTTATTATGCAGGCTCCAACGTTCTGGTTTGCTCTTATATGAGCTCCTCAGTATCGCTGACCAGTATCACTGGCATGTTATGGGCTTTGTGGGACCTGGTGCCACCACGGCATGAAAGGAGCAGTTTTTGGGTGAGGAAATTCTGAATGTGCCCTGAGGAAGCCAGTCCCTGGGCAGCAGGGTGTGTGGAAGGATTTGGGTAGATTCCTAGGACAGTTACCACCTCCCATAGCCAGGGACTTCACCCCAGAGGAGGCGAGTAACCCATGGTTGAGATGGGAACTCAAACAACCACCAGAGCGATTGCCCCAGTAGTGAAAAAGAAGCAGTGGACAAGAAGATCAATTGGCAATGCAGTGGTAAGCCCATCTGGGCTGCTTCATTATGGCTGGACATTGCTCTTGGATAGAAAACATGACTCTGAAAGTATGTCATGTTGACGCTCATGTACCTAAGAGCCATGCTAATGAAGAACACCTAAACAATGAGGAGACAAGGCTGCCAGAACTGATATAGCTCAGGTGGATTGCACTGGGAGCATAAAGGTGAGCTATTTGTATCTCGACAGGCCTACGAAACTTCAGTACATCTAGGAAGAGATGCAATATGTAGATGGGCTTGTGACTGAGGGGTGGACATGACCATGGAAGCCATCACACAGATCATGCATGACTGTGGAACATGCTGCAATCAAGAGAGCCACCAGAGTTATGTCTCCCTGGAACAAAGGGCGGTGGCTGGGTTATTGCTATAGTGAGGCCTGGCAGATTGACTACATTGGAAAACAGCCATGAACATGCCAGGACAAACGCTACATTCTCACCACGGCAGAGGCAACTACAGGTTGGTTGAAAACATACCCTGTAAACCATGCCACTGCCTGGAACACCATCTTAGGCCTCAAAAGGCAAATCCTGTGGTGACATGGCACCCCTGAAAGAATCAAATCCTACAATGGGACTCACTTGAGAAACAATGGCCTCAGTTCCTGGGCCAAGAAACACAGCATTGAGTGGGTGTATCACACCTGCAAGCCTCTGGGAAGACTGAAAGATATAATGGACTGTTAAAGACTATGCTGAGAGCACTGGGTAATGGGACATGGAAGCACTGAGATGCAAATTTAGCAGAAGTCACTTGGCTGGTTCATTCCAGAGGATCTGCAAACTGTCATGGTTCTGCCCCAAGAGAACCTTTACATACTGTGGGAAGTGAGAAGGTCCCTGCACTGCACATGGGAGAGTGGCTGGGAAAGGCAGTGTGGGTTGCTCCTCCCATGGGGAAAGGCAAACCCATTTGTGGGATTGTCCTTGCTCAGGGGCCTGGATGTACTTTGTGGGCAATGAGAAGGGGTGGGGAGGCTTGGTGTGTGCCTCAAAATTTAACACTGGGGGAAAAATACCTTTGAATGTGAGTTGCATGTTGCAGGAAGTGATGCGGTAAGGACTCAGAAATGCAAGAATCAACAGTGACACAGTGGCCGCAATCAAGATGGTGTTGGTACCTAACAGTAGAATATCCTGCTTCTCCTGTCCTGAACAGTGCCAAGTAACATCTGGAGGAGTGAAGAGCATCTATCTATTAAAGGACTGGGATACTGATCAAAATGTATAAATCTGTGTGTTGGGTATTGAGAAGGTTTAAATATGTAGTTTAAGTAATGACTTTAAGCAAGAAGAGATTTAAGTATGAGAATCAATCGAGACAGTAAAATGTACTGAACTGTGTGGAACTTGAGAATGATGCAAATGGTATGGAATAAATGGGTGGAAATTGTACTGGGTTTGGCTGAGCTGGAGTTAATTCTCCTCACAGCATCTTTCTAGTGCTGTGTTTTGCAGTGCTGTAGCTGGTTGTTAACACACCAGTGTTTTGGCTGCTGCTGAACAAGCACCCAGGCTGTGCTTTTCCAACATTTCCCTGCCCCAAGAGTATGCTGAAGGGTGGACAAGATCTTGGGAGGAGGCACAGTTGAGCCATCTGACCCAAACTGGCCAAAGGGTCCATGCCATACGACATCAGCTCAGATATAAGAATGAAGAAGAAGTGGGGGATGTTTGTCCATGGCATCTGTCCTCCAGAGCAACCGCTACACTTAGAGCCCTGATTCCCAAGACCGAATGTTTCTGCTGATGGGAAGTAGAGAATAACATCTGTTTGCTTTTGCTTCCATGTGGCCTTTTGTTTGTGCTTAGCATTATTAAATTGCTTCTACCTTCTTACCAGCATTTTGTTATATTTTCTCCTCTCCCTTGTCCATCTAAGAAGAGGAGTGATAGAGTGGCTTTGGTGGGCATTTGGCCCCANACTGGGATACTGATCAAAATGTATAAATCTGTGTGTTGGGTATTGAGAAGGTTTAAATATGTAGTTTAAGTAATGACTTTAAGCAAGAAGAGATTTAAGTATGAGAATCAATCGAGACAGTAAAATGTACTGAACTGTGTGGAACTTGAGAATGATGCAAATGGTATGGAATAAATGGGTGGAAATTGTACTGGGTTTGGCTGAGCTGGAGTTAATTCTCCTCACAGCATCTTTCTAGTGCTGTGTTTTGCAGTGCTGTAGCTGGTTGTTAACACACCAGTGTTTTGGCTGCTGCTGAACAAGCACCCAGGCTGTGCTTTTCCAACATTTCCCTGCCCCAAGAGTATGCTGAAGGGTGGACAAGATCTTGGGAGGAGGCACAGTTGAGCCATCTGACCCAAACTGGCCAAAGGGTCCATGCCATACGACATCAGCTCAGATATAAGAATGAAGAAGAAGTGGGGGATGTTTGTCCATGGCATCTGTCCTCCAGAGCAACCGCTACACTTAGAGCCCTGATTCCCAAGACCGAATGTTTCTGCTGATGGGAAGTAGAGAATAACATCTGTTTGCTTTTGCTTCCATGTGGCCTTTTGTTTGTGCTTAGCATTATTAAATTGCTTCTACCTTCTTACCAGCATTTTGTTATATTTTCTCCTCTCCCTTGTCCATCTAAGAAGAGGAGTGATAGAGTGGCTTTGGTGGGCATTTGGCCCCAGCCAGCACCAAACCACCACAAAGAGTCACGGGTTGTGATCAACTAAAAATCTATTACTGTTAAAAACAAATAGACATTTGTGAGTGTTGACTCGGAAGTAATACCTGTGATTCTGCCTCTGCTCCACTCTGAGACCTCACCTGGAGTACTGTGTTCAGCTCTGGGGTCCTCAGTGTAAGAAAGACATAGACCTGCTCCAACAGGTCAAGAGGAGGCCCACAAAGATATCAAAGGGCTGGAGCTACTCTGTGAGGACAGGCTGAGAGAGCTGGGGAGGTTCTGCCTGGAACGGAAGGAGAGGAAGAGGGAAAGGGAGAGGCATAGCCTCTGGGGAGGCCTTACAGCAGCCTGTCAGTACTAAATGGGGCCTACAAGAAAGATGGGGAAGGACTATTTATCAGAGAGTGTAGTGACAGGAAGAGAAATTATGGTTTTAAACCAAAAAAAAAGATAGATGTCAGTAAAAAAATCTTCCCTGTGAGGGTGCTGAGACCCTGAAACAACCTGCTTAGAGAAGTTGTGGATTCCCCATTGCTGGAAGTGTTCAAGGCTTTGAGGCTTTTGGCAACCTGGTCTAGTAGAATGTGTCCCTGCCCTTGTCAGGGGGATTGGAACTAGATGACCTTTAAGGTGCTTTCCAGCCCAAACCATTCTATGATTCTAGTCTATGAAGTTAATTGCTTATAGTTATTTTTTTCAAAATAAAGAAACCACAAAACATTTGAAAATAAATTATTCTTCAGTGGACAATAGTTGATTTGTGTGCTCAATACTGTGGCTTCATATAAAACCTCATATAAAATAAGAAAGAATAGGCCATTAACACAGGAGAATACCGATACTGTAAGAAAAAACCTTTTGTGGTTCATTCACAGTCTTAAGTGGAGACTTAAACCCAGTCTAAACAGACAACAGAGATTTATATATTTAAAAGCTCCCACCATCTTTTCAGTTCTTGTGGTCAGCATCTACATTGATTGCCATCACAATTTGTACACATGCATCATACATACTAGCAAGCCCTCTTTACAATAGAGAGTTTAAGCATGTACACCTGAGTCTGAATGTACACAGATATTGTTGGTTTTGTCTGAGGAAGTGTTAGCACATTAGGAAAGTGTCTACCAAGCATGGTGATAGTTCATTTTATTCTACAAGTGTTTCTCTTCTGATGAAAAATGGAATCAAAGTAATTCTTCCTTGAACTGCATCAAGTCCTCTCTAGACATATCCCCTTCATTCCTGAATATCCTCTTCAACACTGGTTGCTTATTTGAAATTTAACGCAACACTGTTCTAGTTCTTGGGATGGATTGGCTGCTGAAATAAAACATAGTTGAAGAAAAAAGTTAAATATGTACTCAGTATGCATTTCAAGCAAACATTTCTGGCAAGGTAAAATGAGCAAACAAACCTTCAAAGAAAGAAACAGAAGATGAAAGTCACAGCATTTAAAAACACAGCAATATTGGTTGTAAAGAAAGCATGGACTGGTTTGATCACAGACAACTTGAAAGGTTCCATTCCATACACAAAAGAAACAGAGGATTCAAAGTAGCATAAACTCATTAAGTGCTTTTGCTGTAAAGCACTCCTTTTCTTTCTCTCCTTCTGAGGTACCAGACTGTAGGAAAAGTAGAAGGAATAGTAAAGAAATACTTATTTTTTAAAAAGTAGATTAGGATTACATACAGACAAGCTCTTAAATGCTGCAGCTACTTTTCAGTGTTTGAGCAATGGTGCAGAAGGCTGCTTTACTGTTCCCAACAAAGCAAGAAGGTATGAGATTTTTAAAGCACATTCCTCTTTTTGATATTCCTCTCTGATTAACAAAGAAGCAATCCATGCAATAGTTTTCATGTATTTTCCATCAGACCACCAATGATTTTTTTGGCAATCCTGCATTCCCTTAAGCACTCAGGTGTCAGTCTCAGAATGTGGCCCATTCTTAACGCAAATAGCAGATGGCAGCAGTGAGCAAGCCTGTCAAAACTGTGCTCAAGTAGAAGAACTCCTCTGCTTAGTGATGAAGATCCAAGAGGAGGTTAGTAGGTTGAGAACCACCACGGAATGTGAGAGAATCTCTTGGGAGTCACATCCTGCCTTCCCTGAAACAAACCAAACAGGCAGACAGGATCCATGACACAGAGAATTCCCTGTCTCTCTTGACTGTGGTCACTTAGAAGGTGATGGCAACAAGACCCTGCCCACCACAAAAGGCAACCCAGTTTTGTCTCCCTAGCAACTACCCTAGCTTCCCAGGCGCCCTCGCAGAACAGGTACAGTGCTCTGCAAGGGTAAGTGAATAATTACAAGGATGAAGGTTCATCTGGAGGTGACGCTGAGGTTTAGTTGGTCTACATATACTCCAAAACCTCTTCATTGAAAAACAGAAGATGGGTCACTGGGTCACTCATAGGGAGTCATAGGTGACTCACTTCTGAAGGGAGAAGAAGGACCGATATGCAGACTAGACCCATTTCTTAGAGAAGTCTGCTGCCTGGGTGGCGACTGGGTTAGTGATGAAAGGAGAAAGCTTCCTTACCTAGTACAGCCCTCAGACTACTATCCACTGCTGATCTTTCATGGCTGGCAATAATGAAGTAACAACAAGAAGTCCAAGACCACTGAAGAGAGACTTCAGTGCCTTGGGATGACAGGTTAAGGGATTGGGAGCACAGGGAGTGTTCTTCTTTACTCCCCAAGTTGCGGGGAGTGATGAGGGAATAAATAGGAAGGGGCTAGCAGATCAATGACTGGCTCTGAACCTGGTGTCACCAGCAGGGCTTTGGGAGAGGAGAGAGGTGGTGTGGTGGCCCTGTATGTCAGGGTGTGTTTTGATTGTGTTGAGATTAATGATGATGACAATTGGGTTGAGTGTTTATGCATAAGAATCAGGAGGAAGGCCAACAAGGCAGACATACTGGTGGGAGAGTCTGCCACAGACCACCAATCGGGAAGAAGAGAAAGATAAAATATTCTTCAGGCATCTGGGAGAAGTTTCATGATTGCTTGTCCTTGTTCTTGTTGGGGACATCAATTTCCCTGATGCATGCTGGAACTGTAACAAAGCAGAGATGGAGCAATTACTGGAGGTTCCTAGAGTGTGTGAAGGACAACCTCCTGATGCAGCTGGTGATGGAACTAACTAGGGAAGGCACTCTACTGGACCTGCTGTTTGTGAACAGAGAAGGACAGGACTTGTGGACGAGGGAAGCATTAAAGGCACAGGTATAGGCCATCCCCATGAGCTGAAATATGAGTTGGTGGGGAATAAGGCTGGCCTGGCTGCATAGAGAGATTTAGGGAGAATAGGAGAGTTTATGGTTGTTGGAAGAAGGGGAAGGTCACTTAGGAAGACTAAGAGATTGTTGTGAGGCTATGAAGGGAGAAAACTGGAAAGGCCAAAGCCCAACTGGAAGCTAATCTGGCTTCATCTGTTAAAGAGAAGAGGAAATCCTTCTCCAAATATATTACCAACAAAAGGAGGACCAAGGGGAATCTGTCTTTTATAGGATACAGGGGGGAACAGTGCTCAAGCATGGGGAAAAGGCTGAGGTACTCAGTATCTTGCCTCCATCTTCAGTAACAAGATCAGTTGTTCAATGGATAGCCAGCCCCATGAGCTGCAAGATAGGGATGGCAAGCAGAACGAAGCCACCATAATCCAAGAGGCAAAAAGGCTATTGACCTGCTGCACCACTTAGACATACACAAGTCTCTGGGGCAAGATGGCATACATCCAAGCATACTGAGGGAGTTGGCAGAAGTGCTCACCAAGCCACTTTCCATCATTTATCAGCAGTCCTGGGTAGATGAACAGGTCCCAGCTGATTGGAGATGAGCAAACATGATGTACATCTGCAGGAAGGGCTAGAAGAAGGACTTGGGAACTACAGACCTGTCAGTCTGACCTTGGTGCCAGTGAAAGACATGGAGCAGCTCATCTTGAATGCCCTTATGCAACACGTGCTGGGCAATTAGGTGATCAGGCTCAGTCAGCACGGGTTCCTGTTTGACAAACCTGACCTCTTTCTATTACAAGGCAACCTACTTAGTGGATGAGGGAAAGGCTGTGGATGTTTATCTGGACTTTCGTAAAGCCTTTGACACTGTTTCCCACAGCATCCTCCTGAAGAAATTGGCTGATCCTGATGCGGATGGGTGGAAGCTTCACTGGGTTAAAAACTATCTGGATGGCTGGGCCTAAAGAGTGGTGGTGAATGGAGTTAAATCCAGATGGTGGGCAGTCACTAGTGGTGAAACTCAGGGCTTGGTTTTTGGGGACGATTCTCTTTAATATCTTAGTCTATGACCCAGATAAGGGAATTGAGCGAACGCTCGGTAAGTTTGCAGATGACACCAAATTGGGCTCTACAGAGGTTCCTGGATAGCTTGGATCAGTGGGCCAAGGCAAATGGTCTGAGATTCAACAAGGTCAAGTGCCCGGTCCTGCGCCTGGGTCACAACAACCCCCTGCAACAGTACAGGCTTGGGAAAGAGTGGTTGAAAAGCTGTCCAGTAAAAAGGGAGTTGGGGCTCTTGAGTGACAGCCAGTTGATTGTGAGTCAGCAGTGTGTTCAGATGGCCAAGAAGACCAACATCATCCTGGCATGTATCAGGAACAGTGCAGCCAGAGGGACCAGGAAAGAGATTGTAGTGACTGAGTACTGCATTCAGTTTTGGGTCCCTCACTTCAAGAAGGACATTTTGGGGCTGGAATGTGTCCTGAGAAGGTGAAGGGTCTGGAGCACAAGTCTTCCAAGGAGTAGCTGTGGAAATTGCAGTTGTATGAAGAAAAGCAGGCTGAGGGGAACCCTTATTGCTCTCTACAGCTGGTCTCTCTTTCCTGTTAACAACTGACTGGATGACAGGACATGGCCTCAAGTTGTAGCAGAGAGGTTTAGATTGGATGTTAGAAGAAGCTTCTTCCCTGAAAGACTTAACCAAACACTGGAACAGGCTCCCCAGGCAAATGTTTGAATCCCTACCCCTGGAGGTGTTTTTCTCAAAAAACACACAGATGTGGTGTGAAGGGACATGCTTTAGCTCCAGACTTGGTAGAGTTAAATAATGGTTGCATTTGATGATCTTAAAGGTCTTCTCCAACCAAAATAATTCTATGATGCTATCGACTATAATTCCTTCACCACTCAAGATTTTGTGTCTCATCAACTATTTACTATACACATAATCTTCATGTTTGGGAACACAGAAAGGACTTTCAGCTGTAATTTAGTACAAATATGAACTTCTCAATAACAGGCACATTTACAAGGAAGATGTTTTAGCTAGAGAAAGAAGAGCATCTACAGAAAAAGGCTGTGAATAATAACACTTTAGTAATGTGATTTCTTGCATTTTAGCAACAGTGTTACTTTAACCACAAGATATAATATTTTGTGTCCACCAGTACTGTTTTTTTGTAGATGGCAGCTGGAGATGTTCTGCAAATAAAATGCAGAGAATGTTATGAACAGGGTTGAAATTCCCTAAGTTCTCTTTGCAAAGCTAGAATAGAGCTTTAGCTGTAAATGGATGTTTTGGTTGAGAATTCATTCTGAAGGCATTCTATGATAGTGTCCAACAGCCTGAAGGATGAAATGGCAAATGAATTACCCAGATCTGCAGATTATATTGCACTAGGATGGGTCACAAATGTGATTTATCTACAGTAAGAACTGACTAAAATGACCTAAGGCATCAACAAATGAGATCAATGTGAAAAACCTGCAAGACGTTTTCACTGGAGCATATCAGTCAAGAAAACTAAAGAATAAGGGTAAAAAGGAAAGTTGGAAGTTAAGAGATTCCAACACGTTCTTGACAAAGACAGATGTTGGTTATGGTATGCATGATCTATATTCAGTAATAACAAATGTTCTCCTCTACCATGTAATCCACTTGACCTGGAATAGGTCAGTGAATTTGAGCACTATGAGGTAAGGCAAACTGCACAACCTTCAATAAATTAAAATAAACTTTAAAGCAAGTGAAAAAAAATAGTAAGGTTTTGCCAAATGGTCCAGGAAAAATAACAGGACTCCTACAAGATTAACTAAAAAGTACTGCGTTCATAGTCATACCAAAACACCCTTTAGAGGGACCAGCATCCAATTAGCCCTCTGAGATGAAAAAGTAATTAAGAACTCCAGAACCATGACATAACTGTTTATGACAAGTTTGATTATTTGATCCAAGCATAAAGTGAATGAATTTATTTTTTTGTTTCTGTTTTTTTTTCCTATCTCAGAAGTTAGGAAAAAAGAACTGGTTTATAGAGTGAAATGTTTGGGTGAAAGTTTTAGAAAATCCATTAAAATATGAAGTAGTTTATGAAGTTTGAGATCAACCTGATCCTTGGTCCTTACAAGTCATATACCTGGCAATAAACCTGCAGGATTTCTTTCAAAATAACTAAAATCTGTGAACATTGTTCCAAGCATGTTGTTTCCTCCTAAGGATAGGCAGTCTCATTGCACACAACAGAAAGATAAACCTGAGTGAGTGTTCCAGGAAGTGAAAATGTCAGTTCAATTACACATGTGCATGTTTACAACTATCAAGCATTCCAAGGAGCTTAAAATTGGTAGAGACATGAAGATTAAAAATGCAGGCAGAATTTCAAATCTTACTTGGACTAAAACTAACATGCAAAATGGAGGAAAAAAATCAGTGCAAAATGGTGGAAAAAAACAACCAACCAAACAGGAAAACTCTGAGAAATACTTCAAATTTTGAATAAAAAGTGTTTCAGGAAAAAAGAGATTATTTTTAACATGGTATACAAATCAAAATGTTAATTCTTATAGCCACTGCTAAAACTCTCTGACTAGAATTTACTGCACTCCACTATTAGTAACAGTTTCTTTTGCCTGATAGATTATTTTTCGTAACTTCTGTTACTTTCAAGGTAACAGGATGGGGAAGGGAAAAGAAAACTCTATGGGGAAAAAGCTGTTCAAGAATATGGAGTTTTCAGCAATATTTATACATGAGGCTACATGACTAATGTTATGTCGTCTGCTACCTTTAACTCTTTCCTGCAAAAGTAAGTCTTTTGTCTTTTCATCTCCTGATAGACCCATTCCAAAGTTATCCACCATAAAGGACAAGATAAATTCTGGTCAATTATAATCACTGGAAATTGCTTGGTACTTGTTTTAAGCTGTACTCTCAGGCTCATCTTTGATAATGACCTGAGGAGCTGCTGTAGAGGAGCATGAACACAAACACACACAAAGAAACATAATACTAGTGTGGCCATGTTTCTGGGCCAAAAGGCATTTTCTGTCTTTGATAAATCTATCCAAATTTAAAATTTCTTTAAGCTCAATGAACAGGTTCAGTCCAGATTATGAGCCATACTCACAGCATAAAACCTCATGCCAGTGTATACACACGCAGGTTATAAACTTTACCTCTGCACTAACGCTGCACGTCAGCTGTCGATCAATTTGTCTTATTTTTGACTTCATGTGAACAGTTTTTTCATCTCTTACTCCAGGAAGATGTTTGGTAAAGAAAGGATTTAATTTTTTTTTCCCCTGAACTCCTCATCATCAGTAATTCAAAGTTGAAAGAGTGAGCAACATAAAAAAATTACTGAAGATCTAAGGTTCCAGATATTACTAATACATGACAGAAACCATAAAAGTGTTTCTCATTTCCCATTGCTAGGAAGAGGAGTTGAACTGTGGCAAAAGCTACTGTCAGCATTGGATACCCACCTCAAAGTATGTGCCTAGAGAACAGTTACTAGATCTGTAAGGAGGGTAATTCTCACCTTTTTAAATTGTTTTTTCTTGCAGCAGACCTGGTAGTTCTCTTAGTACTGTCTCTACTGTCAGAAATGCTAGGTTCAGAGGTTTTATTTTTCTGAACACTGGACTGCAGAATTACTCTGGAAAGAGTAGGAAAAAAGAAAGATTATATAACTTGAAAATTTCTGGGAAAACACTGAAAAGAGGGTATTACAGTTGCAGCAGCACTAACAAGTATCAGTTGGCTTTTCAAAAATTATTCTGAAAAGCAAACTTCTGCCTGAAACACATTCTTCTCTTCATAACATCCTTGTCATAATTATGGTAATGCTAGCTGTCTTGTTAGGAGCACAGCAGTTTGTTTCTTTGTGGTTTTTTCAATTAAATTAATGTGTTTGGAATTTCCTGTTAGGTTTTTGGAAGACAAAAAAAGCTAAGAAATTGTATTTTAAGTTACTGAAACAAAACAAAACAAAACCAAACATTGTTTTCTAGACTGACACAGAAAACAATTCAGGAAAAAACCCAAATAATTCAACTTGTCAAAGTCTAAATCTCCCAGAATTAACAAAGCTATATTCCCTTCAAATACACAGACTAAGAAAATCACTGCATATGCTGGCATGTTACTCTTACAGAGAATTACTACACCATACTCAAAACTCAGCTTTACATGGTTATGCACAGCTGCTTCTTTGCAAGACTCTAGAGCAGTATATTGACTATTTCTTAAACAGGTAAAGAAATCCTAGTGTTCCTTATATCAATGAGAAAAGAAGTCCATATTGTGAAGTGCAAACTGTTTTTGGCCACCAGCCTATTGGTTCACAGGGAAATCATGTCTTCTCTATTAATAAATGCTTGTAGTGAAATTATAATACTGTAACTGGTCAATTAAGTCCACACATGTCTATTTAGTGCATTATTTTCTATGTCTATTCCCTAGTTATTCCATTTGTGCAAGGTTCCAACTATAAAACTGCATCATTTTCAAGATGCAGAGCTAAAAGTAGCTTAGCTATTACTGTTTTTCTCCCCAAGTTCTTATTAGGCTTCCCTTTCAGTGGCTTCACTGAGTCCACCTGTGTCAGCATATTGTATTAGATTGGAAACCAAAACTTCCATTAAGTTATATAAACTGCAGTCTGACTGCTTAATAATTGCTGATATCTGTAGGTATCAGAATTTCAACCAAAATAAATACTTAACAGCAGTAAAACTGAGAAGTAACCTTATTTACCACATACTTCTAGATTGTTTAGAAAGTAGATGACTACAAAGCCCACAAAGTCCAATTGTTTTACATTTTCACTTGGATAATTATCTCAGTATTTCAAACTTGTCACTTGATTTGCAAAAGTCCAAACCAGTCTTTTCTTTAACGCAAGATACAAGGTTGCAATGGCAAGTAGTATAAAATGCAAAGCAAATTCTACCATAAACAAAACACCCTCGAAGTTGGAGGAACTGGTGATCTGAGAGGCTGAAAACAAACTGCAGATATCTTTAACATCATATTGTGCTTCTGTAGACAATACAAATTTTTCAAACAGTCTGTTTTTCTTGCATGCCCAAGGTGAAAAGGTTAGAAACCTGGAATTTCACTTGACAATCTCTATTGTACTTGTAATACAGTTCTAACAAGTTCTAGTATTAAAAATTCTCTTTTGAGTGCCACAGATGTAAACTACATGAACAAATTTGTGGTACTGCATGTTCAGTTAAGCTTTAAAAATGACACCAGTAGTGAAAAGATTTGCATTGTACTCTTTATCTGTGCCACTAGCAACTTCCAGGACCGAATGGAAAGGTAAAAACCTGGCTTAACCCCATCACATTTAGTCACTGAAATATAAGCATGACCAGATCATGGCACATGCTGGTTTACTAGTGCTTGTGAAGATGGAAATATAGAAAATTAATTATATATCTATATCTATATACACAGTATCTCTGTATATAAAATGCATGTAATGTTCATACAAAAGAAAGCAGAAGTTATTGAAACATGATCCAACAGTTATAATCTTTCTCTTATAGATGTCCATTGTTTCCAGACACCACAAATTCACAAAACAGATCAGTGTACATGGGCTTAAACCCATACACTTTTCTACTATGAACTAAAATGGTATGAAGTATTATTGTACTGTCTTGCACAAACACTTAAATATTTGTATTTTGTTGCCCAGGTAGGTGGTGAAAGCCCCATCCCTGGAAGCTTTTAAGGCCAGGCTGAATAGAGCTCTGAGCAACCTAGTGGTGAGGTGTCCCCTGCCCATGGCAGGGAGGTTGGAACTGGGTGATCCATCTTTGAGGTCCCTTCCAACCCTGACAATTCTGTGATTTTCAACATATCACAGGTATTAGAGGTAAGTTCTTACTTCCCACAGAATTTAATTTTACCAATTCAAAACAAAGAAAGATGTTCTACCTGCAAATGGGACTTATAAAAGTAGTCACCATATATAATTGCACCTGAATCCCAAACCAATCACACCACCACCCTCTTAAGACTGTTGCATTTACTAAGGGGTAGGGAGAGAAGGAACTGGCTAAAGGGATCAGCTCAGGGACAGCTGTGAGCATGGTAGAATTTTATCATCATTTTCTTATCAGTCATTTTTATATCTCAGTGATACACAAATTCACACAGCTACCTAAGAGTAAAGATTAACTGAAATTCCCATGAACAAAACATTTGCTGAATGAACAAACAGACATGTTTAAATCAGACCACAATTCCAGACTTTCAAGGCTGATAGCACCTGAAGGAAAACAGATACGGTCCTATTTACACCACTGCCTGCCATGGTATTAAGTATCGAGAGCCCTCTTCAGGCCTGACAACTGCCAGTTTAGGAGCTTTCCTGTGTCCACCCCTATTGGGTGGGCACCCAGGACACCACACAATGTGGCAGTTTAGGTTGGGTGCCCCCTGCCACTGCTACAGGAGCAGTAACAGTGCTCTTGCATTCTTGTTAAAGGTAAGATAAGAAACTGTATTTAGTGCATGGGACTGTGATTTAACAAAAATAGACTAGCAGCCTCACTTAATATAAAGTTTGATAGACAGGTTTAATTGTTGATATGAGATGAAGCCACATCAGAAGAAATCCTCCCAAAATATCAGCACAAAAAAAATTCCCAAATTGCATTAGAGAAGGGCAAGACATAAAATTGTATGTACATGACAACAACCAGCTTCCAGAAACACCAGCAGAAAGCACATATGATGTATGCAAAAGGTTTTCTAACTCAACAAAATATGACTTTGTCTTTTTTTTTGAAGAAAAAGCAGAACATTGCCTGAACACAGAGCATGGGATGCTGTAGTAAGACACACTACCGAAACAATGTAGTAGGACAGCTGGGCAAAGATGAACCTAATGAACTTCAACAAGGGTAAGTGTAGAGTCATGCACCTGAGGAAAAAAAACACCATGCACCAATACAGGTTAGAGATTGACCTGCTGGAGAGAAGCGCCACAGAGAAAGTGTGAAATCCTGGAGTCCTGGTTGGTAATAAGGTATCCATGGGACAGCAATGTTGCCTAGTGGCCAAGAAGGCAAATACTATGCTTGTGTGCATTAAGAAGAGTGTGGCCAGCAGGTTGTGAGAGAAGGCTGGGAGGGAACCTTATCAGTGTCTACAAACATCTGAAGGGTGGCTGTCAGGAGGACAGGGCCAGTCTCTTTTCAGTGATACCCAGTGACATGACAAGGGGCAATGGACATAAATGACAGGAAATTCCATCTCAATGTGAAAAATTCTTTTTTACTGTGAGCATGACAGAGCACTAGAACCAGCTGCCTGTATAGGTTGTGGAGTCATCTTCAGAAATACTCAAAACCTGCCTGGATGTGTTCCTGTGTGAACTGCCCTAAGTTGTCCTGCTTTGCGTGGGGTTTGGATTTGATGATCTCTGGAGGTCCCTTTCAACCCCTAGCATTGTATGATTCTAGGTAATCCACATATTTTAAGAATTTTTCACCTCCATTTAATCTGTAATGGAAGCATCATTTGTTGGTTCTGAATCTAATATACTCCCCAAACACCAAACTAGTTTATACACTACTTTCTTTCAACTTAGTATATCTGCCTTTAAAAAAATCAAAATCTGCCTAAATGGAACAGTGCTGGGGTCTGTAGTGCCATCTTTTAAACAGTTGACAACTTTTTTTTACCGTTTAACTTGGAGTGCAGTGGGGGAACAGGTATGCCACCAAGATACAAAAGGCAAAACTTTACAACCCAAGATAAAATCCTAGGGAGAGATGAGGGGAAGAGAGGTTAAACAGGAGCATGTCTTCTCCAACCTGCAACAGACATTTTATTCTTGCCAGCCCTACCTGGTTTACGACGTCTGTTATATGCAACATTGCTCTCTCTTTTACCACCTCATGGTTTTTAGGAAAATAAGCCTCAGAGCTCTACCACTGTTACTGACAGGCAACAAGTCACTGGTATTCTTCAGTCTATAGGGCTGCTAGCCCCAAGAGATTCATGATCCTAATTGTTAATTCGATCTCTTAAAAGACAAAGGACACCAGCCTCAAACTGGAGAGCCACTATAGTGCCTAGCTTTTAAGAATAGCTTAAGCATTTTCCCTTCCTGGGTGTAAACCAACACTGTATGACTGTCCATTTGGATGTGGGGTAGCAGTATATGTAACCTGATTCCTTGCATCATGACACATTTACAAATATCTAATAGTTTTGCCTCTTTCCCTCTAGCAAGGGAGTTTTCAGACAGAACATAGAAACTGTAGAAAGATAGGATGATAGGTGAGTGAAATTGATCTTATAATACAAGAAAACAAAAGACAGATTGTCCCATTTTTTAAAACCCGTGTTTAAGTTTAGCTTTTTAGTCTATCTTTAGAAATTTGAGGCTTACATTTGGTGTAAAACTCTGAAAACAAGCCTGTCATTTAAATATGTTCTTTGATAAAGTTAGGTACCAATGGAAAGACAAAAAAAGCTAAAGAAGCTAAGGGGATCTTTAGTTATTTTCCCTTTTTCTCAAAAAAAGAAAAAAAAAAGAAGATTAATCTCAGAGAAGGCCAACAGGATAACTAAATTTCCCACAAGTCTCCCAGATCTCATTTTTTATTTATTAGGTCACTTACTTCAGCAGAAAGTACCCCATTCTTTTTAAAAGCGCAGACAAAAAGTTGCAAGGTCAAAGTTAAGAAGAATAGGAACTCTTAACCTTAATGTTCTGCCAGGATAGAATGCCTTTTCTTACTTAATACTCTGGTGTAAAACACTTTTTCTGACCATTTTTCCTTTGAGAGCATTTCAAGCATTCACAGAAAGTAACCATTTCAAGGGCAGCAGTGCTGGAGCAGCTCCAGTAAGACACATAGTAAGCAAAAAATTCTTGTTTGGGTTTCTTGGCAGTTCTGCATGCTCCTGAAGTTTTGTTTGGCCAAAAGATGAAAGTTGTTTGATGAACAAATTGCACCTTCTAAGTGGAACTGAGGCACAGCAATAATTGCAGTCACTCTAACAAAAGTGGAGTGGAGAAACAGTAACAACTGTAGACAAGGAACTAACATTTTTAATGCTTTACTTGGCTCCTCAGCATAAGTAACAGAAAGAAGGGACTTAACTGGTCTCATAAAGCTCTATTAAAAAATAAAAAAAACTAATTTGGAACAGAAGATGATGAAACCAGATTGGCTGGGTAAACAAGCGAGCCTTGACCTAACACTGTAACCTGCCTCACCTTCTGTTAAAAAGCAAGAGAGTCCCAGTTTAGTGCCCTTACAACATACAACACTATGACCTCTGAGTAAAAACAAAGATCTGTTAAGATTTTTAATAAATTCTAATTCTTGGCATTTCATATGAGTAAAACTATCATTTGGGAAACTACAATCCTTTGCAAGTTCCTGAAAATAAAACTGGAGCTAACATCTTTGGCAATATGGAAAGGAAGGATCATATTTTAAAGTAGTACTTTTTCCTATTACAAATATAGTTTTGTTTATACAGTTTTGATTATTTGCAGGAGCATGCAGAGAAGTAAGGCTTCAAAATTAAAATTATCCTAATTACTAAAGCTCTGCACCTTTTTGAATTGCAAGCCAGCCATAAAAATCACTCAATTATTACAAATAATATATATAAAAACATAACAAAGCCAAAGCAGTGAAATTTACTCTTGCAACAAAGCTAGGAAGAAACGTGATATGGAAACATGCATTTATGAGACATACTAGACAGAAAGTGTGAGCTATTGTAGAGAAATGGAATGGGACACTTACACAGTGGCTCTCTCTCAGGGGGTCCTGATGGTTACTATGTTCTTAAACCATCTAGACAGAATAGCAGGCTGGGCAGAAGGAGCCACATACAATCCACCAGATCACAATGCTACACAGTGCAGACACCAGCATAGCTAGGAACCATCTAAAAAAGGGGTTGGAGGGGGAGGAAAATATGAACAAAAATTCAAAAGCAAAAGCTACTGGTGCTAAATTTTAGCTTGTTTCAAGTTCTCCAAAAGCATATTGCACTACAATGTTTGCCAAGCATTTTCTTGCTTTCTACTATTGTAACAATCCATGCCACGAAAATCGCCAAATGTAATATCCACGTGTTGCTGCAATCAGAGCAAATCTTAAATCCCCACCAGTCACCTATTCCAAAGAAAGTCTATATAGCTTTTTTGAAAGTAGGCGCATGCTGGAACAGTACATCTCTGGCTGCTTCTTGCCATCTCTTACACAGTTTGATCAGCCTGTGTGTTCATACATTCTACTTCACAATCATATGTTTTAACAGTAAAACATTAGATGAGAGC
Organism: Indicator maculatus; assembly: GCA_013399975.1. Classification (NCBI taxonomy): domain Eukaryota; kingdom Metazoa; phylum Chordata; class Aves; order Piciformes; family Indicatoridae; genus Indicator; species Indicator maculatus. The sequence goes on from VXBD01008521.1 coordinate 135,463, forward strand.
CAGATCAGTTTGTAGGAACAATTGATGTCAATGCCCAGGTGACCAGCTTGGTATGTTATCTTCCTGCATTCTAAGTAGCAAAAGCTAATTCATAATCCTTCACCAAAGGTGCAGACTATTGCTAACTAGAGCATATACAAAGTTCATACATTCATCAAAGCACAGCATTTATATAACCAACTTCAACAAACATTAACAAACATGCACAAATCCCTTGTGACCTACACGTAAGCGATGCCTCTAAAATGGGTTGCAATTCTCTCAACTTCTGGTGTTCTTATTTTGTTAGCTTTGTTTTTTTCCCTTTTCTGTGAAATAAAACTACATAGGGGATTTAGAAGTTTCTTTTTCTTTGTTTAGGGAAAACAAAACAATTTCACTGCAAGTTTAACTCCTTTTAACAGTGTGAACTAAAAGGGCAAAAGACTGACACATCTAGTAAAGAAAACTTTGCCTTCTGCAGGGCAGCTAAATATTCCTATAAATATTTTGTTTAATGTTAGTTACACAAAAACGTAAGAAGTTATACCTTCATTTTTCACCAAATTATTTCAATACAAGCTGCAAACCATGCAAGGCCAATGGGGGAACAGAAGTAGCCACAACAAACATTATAAAAAGCAACTATAAGCTCTAGATCAATTAGTTTAATTCTATGGAAGTGCAAGCTAAATAGTTTTAATTAGAGCAGACGTGTTGCAGAATGCTCTATGAATGGAATAACATTTTAATAGTCAATAGGCTTCTCCATGTTAAGACAATGGTTCTGAACAATTATCATACAGTCTACATTCATTCTATTGAACATACAGTAAATGAGATCTTTCACAGCCTTTATTACATGATTTCAAGTATCTTTTATGAAAAAATAATACAAACTGGATACTAAGGCACTATGTGCCTTAGAAAGTAATGTGTAAGGCAGCTGTATTTTACTGTGCTATTTGAAATAGGTGATGTGTTTTGGTGTTTTTTAATGTCAGGCTTTATTCTGAATCTGTTGTTTCTTATAAGATTGCCTGTGCAAATGATGAGCGTGAACAAAAGAGAATATTTAAAAAGAAAAGCAGAATTCATACATAGCAACGTGAAGGTTTCCAAAGACACGTTCCTTTACTTTCAGCACACTTTAACCACACACCTCTTGTTTTCACTATAACTCTGATGACACTGGTCTTAAAAAAAAGAGGAGGAAGAAGACCAGGCAGTAAAAAAACATACCAGCACCATCCCCTACAGAACGACTACAACAAAAGCCAAGTTGCCTTTGCCCCGTCACTGGTGCTCTTACTTGCAAAAAGCTGACAACTAGGGGTCACCATTCCTTTAATAGGAATCAAATAAGATCGAGGTAAGTCTTGCAAGTCTTGCACTGTTTTGTAGTTTATTTAAAGGCAGACAGAAAGCATTTCTACCGACAGGTGATACAAGCTACAACAGATGCAAAGGTGGCTATGAACTTTTCCTTTATGGGTAGTGTTTCAGTACTTGTCTAAAATAAAGAGACTAGCATACCAGATTCCCTGACAGAAATGTACTTCTTTTGAATTTTTTTAGTGAAATAGTGATACTCTATGCCTTCTACCAGCATACTCTATGCCAGATCTACCAGCCATTATCACAAAGCCCACAGGATTTAGGGAGAGTTCCCCTTCAAGGTAGAGGAAATGAAATAAAGCCAGAGATTCTCCTTCTAAGTATCTGACTTTACTTCAAAAAACAGCAGGTAGCTTATTTCAGCTAATCAAATGCCCCCACACAGTTATATTCTTCCATTTTCGTATCACCCCAGGAAAGAGAAGACAATGTTTCTGATAAAGCTAAAAGCATAGCATGCAGAAATACTATGGGAGCTTGTAAAGTGTAGCCTACTGAGATCAAATACAACACAGAAAAATATAAATGAGTAATGTAGTTCTTTAACCACATTCTTCTGCTTCCTTAGTGCTCACCAACCCTCCAGAGAAATGGTGAATCTCATGCTTGTTTTAAATGACAAAAAGTAGCGTTGGCAATAAACTTTTTTGGGGAAAGGAAAGTACATATAAAGAAGAGATTCTTTCTGGCATTTCTACGTTCAGTAAACAACTTACGTTAGCGGAGACACAGTTGGAACTTTTGATTGCCTTCTACTTTTCAGAGCACGAAGCTTGTCACCTTGTGTTAAACAGTTTGTTTCTTCTTCATCACTGTACTGGATAAATAGAGGAGGGGAAGGGATAAATCAGTATTAAAATATAGACAGACATTTAAGAATTAACTTTATCCTGAATCTTAAAGTTAGAATTATTCCAACAGGAAAGTCTGCCAGAATAAAACTGAAGGTAATTCACTTGGGTAAATACAACTGCTCTTTCCAGTTTCTGGTTTGCCGCTTTTGAGGCTGTAAAGCATTAAGTGGTGCCATGAACTACATGCATCAGAATATTGTGTGTCTTTAAAACAGTGTAGACATATTATCAAATCTTTGCTTAGGCACAGTGAAATCACTTAAGTAGAGCATTTCCCTCCTTCACTTAACCTCTCTAAAACAGCTGTACTGTTTCTCACAGGGCAGCAACTAAATGTATAGAAGTTGCCATTACTTAGAAATGAAAAGGAACAAAAAACTTTTCATCCCTTGCCTTTAAATGCAGGCAGTAAAGTAACAGGTAACCCAAAACAGTGGTTTTGACTGCAAATCTTGAGTACATTTTCATTCTAATAATTAGCTAATTACTAAAGTATTGATAAGGATGCTACTGATTCAGCTATGTACTCCATTTTTCATACTTGCTGTCCATACCTTTTTTACCCCGATAACCCTCGATAAAAAGTACACACAGAAAAAGAATCTGGTTTTAGTGTACTCATAGATTTGTCCAGAAAATGAGATATTCTCAAGAACAGTTAGAACACTATGCAGATGGTTACCAGTTCAATGTCCTTTTGGATGGTTCTCCTGTTTCTCCTTCCATTAATTGAAATATCATCTACTCCTGACAGGATTCTTGTGACAACAATTTTATGATTTCCTTTCAACTTTGCACGGAAAATATCCCCTTCTGTCCAAAGTTCTGCCTGTTTACTATCATAAAGTGAGAAAAAAAAGGCCAAACACAACAAATTAACACCAAAGATTATTACATGTACAATAAAAGAAGAAAAAGAAAGACATTTAGATTTATTTTTGAAATCTTTATGGTCAATCTACTCACTCCACCAGGAAGTGCTGTTGTGGTCCAATCACTGAACCAGGTCTATTTATTCTAATCCAGCCAATAGCTTCAGCAGCTGTCATCCGATAATGCTTCATAATATAACAGGCAATAAGTGTCCCAGTTCGTCCAAGACCAGCTGTGTAAAACAACAGAGTGGCTTCTTTTTATCTGCTCATCTTCATCTGGAATCTGCTGTACCTACAGACATTGCTACTTGAATAAATAGTTACTTGCCTAGTTTCTTAAACAAATCCATTACTGATCAAACTTGGTAAGTGCAACTTACCCTTTGAATTTTTTTTCCATATACAGGTTTACTAACACATTGTTCCCATGGGTTTGAGTGAGATAACCTTCCAAAGCCACTGAATTTACAAGTATCTGTAAGTCTATCTATTTTTATTTACCTAGATATCTATGAGATAGATATGTATACATGAGAATATATTTACACATGAAATGAAACAGCTGGCTTTTTTCCAAAATTCTCAAAGCACCTTCCTGCAAATCGATCATACATTTTACTGAAGTAAGCTGCTCTTCTGATTGCTCCTCTAACTAATTTCTTAGTTTAGTTTCCAAGGAAAAGACAAATTTTGCAGTAAGCAGGTCTAAGTACTAGCTGACACAGGCGAAAAGCACATGAGAATGGAGATCCTTCTTTTCAGTGGCTCTCAGAACAGTTCTATTTATCTTGGGAAACAAGAAGGAAAGGGGGACAGCTCCAGCTAATTGGCTCCCCTCCTTTTTCACTTGCTGTTAGCTGTCAAACCACACATGATGTTTGCCAACAGCTGATCAACACCAGTGTAAAATCTTCAGCACAGCCCCACAGTTAAGAAAACCGTACAGCACTCGCCTTGCCTAGCTCTTAGAACAAAGTACAGCATTCTGTTTTTTCTCAAGAGTAAAAGCAGGTCGAGGAACATAAGGTACACGAGACACCACTGGTATCTTAACTATCAAAGAACAACTCCATCTGAATGAAAACAAAGCACTTGTAGGCCTGACACTCAATATTCAGGCATAATCAATTCAGTGATACGCCTGAATTTATCATGTCGGCGGAGAGTATGGCTATGCACCTGCTTCCCAACAGTCAAAATGCTGGTTTGCACCAATGCTTCCACTTCACAGTAGAATTCTGCTAAATACGTGGCAAATGGATGGCAGATCCAGGAACAAAATTGCATTCTCGGCAAGCCCCATGTGAAAGTGTTAAGAAAAGGCCTTTCTCCTTCAATCACAGCATTGTCAAGTATGCCAATAATGCGAGGTTTGTGTAGAACAAATGTCTGATAGACTATCAAAGATGGTGTGGAAAAGGGAAACAAGTCCTCCAGGATCACATAAAACTACCTTCCTATGAACTGCATTGGACGTGCTCTGAATATCTCTTCCTTGGCAGGCTAACTGTAGAGAAACAGCTGTTCAGAGCACCTTCAATGTAGCTAATGTAAAGGCTTTCTGAAGAATAAAGATTTCTGTGGTTCTGAACTAACACTCATACTTCATGAGGAATCTCCTCAGAAAGCTACACTGATACTTTCAAAGTTTCTGACTTGGTATGTTTAATTGTGTGTTTTCAGAAAGATCTGGAAACCTTACCAGGGCTTCAAATTCCTGCATAAAGGCATCCTTTGAAAGTGCTAACACTTTCTAGCAGAAAGAGCTCACTTTACCTAGACTCAATGCTGGAAACAGCTGGGAATGTTTTTCTGGAACTTAAAAAAAACTAGAAGATGAAGTGCAAAACAGAAGCACAGAGAGAACCTGCATGACAAATTGCAGTTTGGCAAAAATGTAGCAGAATTATAGTGCAAACTACCTGAGGAACTCTAACTATAACTATCACTTGTAATAGAAATTATTTTTACACAATACCTTTGCAATGAACAGCTATAACACCTTCTGCATTGTCACAAATATTTAGAAATGATTTAACTATAGTATCACTAGGTGTGCTTCCATCAGCAAAGAAGAGGTCAAAATGCTCAAATCCAGCATCTGTAAATCGTTTGGCATCATACAGTTTTCTGTTAAGGCGTATTATGGTAGTGACCTTATGTTTCCTGAAGTATGGGAAATAAGCCTCTGGAGCATGGTGGGGATAGCCTAGTTGGGGAAAAAAAAAAAAAAGAGAGTAAGGCTCCAACAGCAGAAATAAACAAAGACGCAAAAGATGAGAACACTTTCAAAATAGAACTCATGTTCAACATAAAGAAATAGACTAACTGAAAGTGGAATTTTACTATAATCACCTAGGTCAGATACAATTAAACCAAGCATTAAAATTTTACTGCCACGGTTCTTACAAAAGAAAAAGAGCCAAGTAAAGAACACACTGTTTGAAGAACAATTTCTAAAGCTTGTTCTTACTGGTAACAATCAACTAAGAAAGCAGTGGGCTTGTGTCCCCCACCTCCTTTTTTAAGCATACCATTTTCAATTTTACTTCTTGAATGAGGTCCACTGAAGGCAATGAATTTGTTTGGTATTATCCAGTTAAAATCTCCATTTTCTGCTCTCTGTCAAGAGAAAATGCTTGGTTTATCATTATCCCTGTATTTTCATGCTTTTTTCTTATTGTTTCAAAATACATGCTAGATAGAAATGATGCAACGTTTTGCCAAAGGAATTTATGTTAGTCACCTGCTTTTTGTTTCATTAGGAGAATGCCAGATGCTCTTAACAGCATTTTTCTTGCCTGTGTTCTTCTCTTTCTAAATCAGTTTTACAACAACACAACTGATGCCCTTCAGATGAAGGGTAACTTGCATTTTTTATTTTTTACAGGTTTCTGCATTATAACCTTGGCCTTATCTCTGTTCACAATTTAAATAATGAATTTTTAAATTCCAAGAACACTTAATTTTATCGAAAACTGGCAGCTTTTAATTTCTAAGGCTGAATATAGTCAGTAGTTGCAGTCCTTCACTGTTACATTAGCTTCCCAAAGTGAAGTTTATAGGCTTGGAGTTTCCCAGCCCTGTTTCCTGTTATTACACCTTTGCCATGTGTTCATAGGTGCATGGTTCGATTGCTTTCCACAATACACTTACACTTGGACTTGTATGCCCTCAAATTTATTATAAAGACTGCTCAAGAATATGCATGGCCTCTAAAAGATGTCCAAATTTCCACTCACTGATAATCTTCCAGGATTTGAATAGTACTGGAAAAGAGTATTCATATCCATTTTGATTTCTGCTTTCCCCCCATCTTTGATGCTGACTACGCCTAAATCTGAATTTTAGTATTCTCTCTCTGACCACTACAAAGTTTAAAGAGACTGAACAGAAATGGAGTCTAATACTACAAAGAGAATAGCGTGTATTATAAACAATCATCTTAGCATTAGTAACAGCAAACAAATCAGAAGATTAATACTGAACACTCACTTCATAATGCTCATATTCATTTACATCAAATGTGTTGAAATCCAGGAACCCATATTGCAAAGCCTAAAATTCAGAATACAGCTTTTCAGAAAGATAACATCTTTTCAATGGTGGCAGTTTATCAGTCTTCAAGGTTAATGAAATCCCCTTAATACATGTTGTATTCTTTCAGAGATTTCTTAATAAATGTGAAAAAATTACAGATCAAATCAGTCTTAGTTCAAACCAGATTTGTACATTTTCTGTAAGTGAAGTTAGACAAGTAAATCAAATAAACTTTTTTCTGTTTTCATTTAATCACTACAAAACTCCAGACTACATGAGCATTCGGTCTTTTTTTTACTGCTAGGGGCACAAAATAGTTTTTTTTTTTTTAATGGCAAAAATGATCTATTGAAGTTGTGAGTATATTCTAAATTACGCAGTCAAGGATTGCAATTTTTTTGGTGTGAATGCTATTCACTTTCATTACAATGCTAACATCTTAACTGATTTTAAGTCATTTTGCATTGCCACTTTACTGCAGCACTGTTTTACTATAAAACACTAGATCATCGTAATTTCTAATGAATAAACCACCTGCCTCTTAACATTTGTTCTACTTGTATTACAAAAGCAAAAAAATATGAAGCCATTAGCACGTGCGGCACATGCCTGAAAAGTATCCCTAGCCAGTCCAAAACCACTCTCAAAGGCTGTATTTGATCTAAAATGTAACACCACGGGGGCATGTAATAAATCTATCACGCAACTCTTAGGGATTAGAGGTGTGAATTACTGTCTTGAAAGATAACATAAATAAACCTCATAATTCTCTTCATAAAATTTCTCTAGTTGATTGCACAAGTTACTGGTTAACTTCTATGGAAGCTGTATCTAAAAGTTTTTTTACAATGCATAAAACATAAGAAGCTCGTCAACAATCAATTATAATCTGCTACTGCACAGCTCTAATGGGATCCTACCTTCCTAAAATGCCCTTTTTTACGCTGGTCATTATTCAGCTGACCTTTTGCAACATGAAATGTATTATTTTACTGACCTTGTTTATTGCATGAAAACAGTCCAGCAATGTGAGATGAAAGCTGCAAGTACCAAAGGAAGCATCCCTAGAAGATATGATGGTGAAAATGGTAAAGTTATTATCATTTTAATCCAAGTAAAAGCAATTGAAGATATTTCTCTAAACGACTTTTTAAAAATGCTTCAGGATTATTGTGAAATAATTAAGTCAAATGATTTCCTCACCTTGCATCTTACAATAACAAAACACAGTAAGTTAACAAATGATCCAAGAGTCAGATTACTCCCTTTATGGTTTTGTTATAGCTGACATGTTCGGATTCTGACATGAACGCTGAAACTCACATTTCAGTGTTCATGTCAAAAAAAGAACAAACAGCACAAACTCCTTGTGACAAAACTCATGCCTGAATTAGTATCAAAATCTAGCATACATTCCTGGAACGATTTCATCTGAAGTACACTTTCAAAAAAGTTGAATTCTAATATACTGCAAATTCTTTTCTTCAAAGTCGATTTTAAAAGATGTTGTGCACATGCATTCTATGCATACATTAACAGCATCTTCTTACTAAAACTGCCAAGATATTTTTGTAGCTATATTAAAAGACTTTCCGTAAGATGCATAAATTAATTTATACTTAAAAGATCAGGAGAAAATGGCTTTCATTAAAACTTCTTCTTGCAACTACAATTAAAAAATTCTGAGGATCCAAGAATGGCATGTTCTTAATATATGTTCATTGTTACATCCCATAAGCATTGCTGAGTAAGCATTCTACAGGAATACTATGGTCAAAAAATTAATTTAAATTGAATCGACATCAAAGAAAATTATGTTTTGGCAGAACACCTTCTGCTGAGGCATTGGTGCCCCCATCAGAAGAGAACCATTAATGTTTCAAAAGAGTAAATATATCATGTTCAAATTTCAAATGAGAGGAGCAGGAACTTCAAAAGAATCTGGATGGATCCCTAAAAATTTGTTTGTATCTTTTTCCTCTCTACTGAATCAGTATGAAAGGTGAGCAAAAAAATCCCCAAACCTCTGCAGGAGAAGAAAATAACAGAACCCCATTCAGGTAAAAGACAGTCAACCTAGAAGAATACAAAGCCATTGTCTGAGCATCCAAGGATGAAATTAGGAAAGTTAAAGCCCAAATGGAACTGATTCTGGCCAGGGGTGTCAAACAAAACATGAAGACCTTTTGTAAGTACATACAAGACAAAAGGAAGAGTAGGGAAGATGTGGGCCCATTGCTCAATGAAACATGGTACCTGGTTACACAGGCCATGGAAATGGCTGAGGTACTGAATGCCACTTTTCCTTCAGTTTTCATTAGCACTATCAGCCTTCAGGAATCTCAGGTCACAGAAACCAGGGATAAAGGCTGGAATAGGGAAGATGTACTCTGGTGGAAGAAGATAAGGCCAGGGAACAGTTCTGCGAAGAGAAAACACCTAGGTCCATGGGCCCTGATGGGATTCACCCACGAGTGCTGAGGGAGCTGGTTGAGGTCATCGCACAGCCACTCTCAGTACTCGCTGATCAATCACTGCAACTGGAAGAAATGCACAAAGTCTGGAGGAAAGCAAATGCCATTCTCAACTTCAACAAGGGAAAGAAGGAGTCCCCAGGGAACTACAGGTGAGTCAGTGTTATTTCAATCCCCAGAAATCAGCTGGAGCAGCTGATTCTGAAACAAAAATTTCCAGGCATGTGAAAGACAAGAAAATCGTAAGAAACAGCATGGATTCACCAAGGCAAAGCCATGCTTGATCAATATAAAACTTCTACAATGTAATGACTGGCAGGCTAGATGAGGGGAGAGCAGCAGATAGTGTCTACCTAAAATTCAGTAAGATCTTTGACATTGTCTCTGTAAGGTCCTCATACACAAGCCAGTGATGTGGGGGCTGGTCAGGCAGACAGGTGGACTGAAAACAGGCTGAATGACTAGGCCCAAAAGGTGGTGGTCAGTGGCACAAAGTGTAGTTGAAGGCCAGGAAACGCACAAAGTGTAGTTGGACGTCAGGAGCTAGAGGTGTACTCCAATGACACACGAAGGGATTGAGTTTCCTCCTCAAGTCTGCTGATGACACAAAACTGGGAAGAGTGGCTAAAATGCCAGAGGGTCATGCTGCCATCCAGAGGAACCTTGACAGGTTGGACAAATGGGCTGAGAAAGGCCTCCTTAAGTTCAACAAGAAGTGTAAATTCCTGTTGAGGAGGAACAACCCCAGGCACAGTACAGGACAGAGGCTGTCCAGATGGAAAACAGCTTTGCAGAAAAGGACCTAGGTGTCGTGGTAGACATCAGCTTGAACATGAGTCAGCAATGTGACCTGCGAAAAACCCCAATGGTATCCTAGACTGCATTAGGCAGTTTTGTCAGAAGGTTGAGGGCAGTGATCCTTTCCCTCTCCTCAGCACTAATGAGCACACTCGGAGCATTGTACTCAATTATGGGCTCCTCACTGCACGAGGGATATGAACATACCGGAAACAGTTCAGCAAAGGGCCACAAAGACGATTCAAGAGATTGGAGCATCTTCTATGGAATGAAAGGCTGAGAGAGTGTGCTGGGTTGCACCCACCCTGGATGGGGCTGAAAGAACCCAGCCCCCCAGATGGACAAAAGAAACTTAATCTAGGTCGGACTTCGTTCCTTTCCCACCTAGGCGAAAGGGATCCCCTGACTCAGAGGTGGTCTATTCCACTCCCCCTTCTTGTCCAGCAAGCCTATAAAAGGGAGGACATCTCGCTGCTTGCTCTCTTTCCTGCCTTGTCCGCTCGAAAGAACATCGCTGCTGCCGCTGCCTCCTGCACTGACCACGTGGCCGGGGCCTACTTCTGCCAACTGAATCCACTGGCACCCAGGGGAAGACAAGGCCATCCAGGCTGGCTTTTGTGTATTTTCCCATTTACCCTCATTCCTTATCTTTGTGAACCCTCCCTGTTACCGATTTAACCAAAAATTTTTTTTTTTGGTTAAAAATTTACCTCTTCTACTTCCAAACCGATTCCAGACTATTGCTTTTGTGAATTTACCTCTGCTCTCCCCTATCCCTTTTTTTCCCTTTCCTCCCTCTATCTTGCTGGGAAAAAGGAAGAGGGAAGGAATCTCAGTCTATCATTTGAGCTCTTAAACTCCAGTCAGAGCTCAAACCAGCACAAAGAGCCAGGACTGTTTAGCCTGGAGAAGACTCAGGGAGAACCTTACCCATTTATATAAATATGTGAAGGGAGGGTGCAAAGAAGACAGAGCCAGGCTCTTTCAGTGGTGTCCAGTATTTTTCACCTCAAGTATGACAGAACACTGGAAGAGATTGCACTGAGAGGCTGTATAATCTCCATCCTTGGAGACTTTAAAAAGCCATCTGGACATGATTCCTAGGCAACTAGTTCTAGGATGCCAGGACATGGTATGCAGGGAGACTGGACGAGAGGACCTCCAGAGATGTGATTCTGTCATTCTGCAAGTGAAAACAGAAATTTTTTGCATCTTGCCAACAAAAGTTTTTGGGTTGATAATAACCCTGAGTAGGAACTACCTCACTAGAAGACAGGAGCTTCTCTCTGGAAAAGAGAAGACTGACAGGGGATCTTATAAATGCATATAAATATCTAAAAGGTGGAGGTCATGAAGATTGGGCTGGGCTCTTTTCAGTGGTGTCCAGCTATAGAACAAGAGGCAAGAGCTACAAACTAGAAGACAGGAGATTTCTCTTAAGAAAAACCTTCTTTACTTCGAGGATGGCAAAGCACTGGAATAGGCTGCTCGGAGAGGTTACAGAATCTCCTTCTCTGGAGACTTTCAAAACCTGCCTGGATGAATTCCTGTGCAGCCTGGTCTAGATGACCCTGCTTTAGCAGAAGGGTTAGACTAGATGATCTCTGGAGGTCCCTTCCAAGCCTTATCATTCTGTGGTTCTGTGATTCTTTTAGTAGTGCTGTTGCAGTGATGATCTGGGAATTGGAGCAGGGCATATAACCTAAATTTAAAGCCACTATCTCTATCACCCCCACACACACCTTTATGCATCTTGATACTTAGAAACCTTACAGTCTCCGTAAGGAAGACTTTTGTTCTTCTGGAAATATAAAAATAGAAATTAAAAGTGAGAAATGAGATGGCAAACTTATGCAAATAAAGAGAGGTGCAACTACACCATTATACTACAGTGGTGGCAGAGGGAAAGTAACAGAAATTCAAATCATCAGAAGCCATTGTCAAGAGCTACAAAATACAAACAAGCAAGAACTGAATTAATCACCCCATAACAACATTTTGGGACAATAAATGAGCCTCCTAAAATTAATTTTGGGCATTTTCTTCCACATATGGTGGCAGTCAAAGAAATGTTACTTTAGTTCAACTTTTTAGAAACCCTTCTTTGGAAGAAACTAAGAAGTTGTTCCTCTGCACTATGGATGAGCTTTATTTGCTAAATTAAGTAACACAGTATATCCCACAAAGAGAAGTCTGTGGTGCAAAACAGCTAGGATTAGATTCCTTCAGAGTCATGCAGCCATGACTCAATGATTTTTACACATTTTTTCATATATTTTAAATTTATTTCCTCAAATACTTTAAAGATACACCAAAAGGACATTAGCTAGCATTCTTTATGCACAAAACAGTATTTGTGGGTTACTGTATACATTCATCAAGTGGGGAAAATGGAGTTCTAAAAGTATGACAAACCATTTGTGGTGAATAACAGATATTCTGATATGTTAAACTATCAAGTGGAAGCAATGTAGATCAAAAAGCTCAGTGAGAGGGCACGCAAAGCAGTGTAACTGCTTTACCTTGCATGAGCACACTTCAGCACCAGTCACTAACACCCATATCCAGCAGTCTGCACTTCCAAGTTCAGACTATGTGAGTGTGCCACGTTTTTTTCAAACCTTAATGATTCCATGACTCTATGTTTCCTAGTCCTGTGTTCAGTTTTGAGGCCCTTTCTACAAGAGGGGCATCAAGTTTATGGAGCAGATCCAGCAAAGGGCAACAAAGTTGGTGAATGGTCTGAAGAACAGGTATTACGAGGAGTGCCACAAGAACTGGGGTTCCCTAGTCTGGAGAAAAGGAGGCTGATGAGAGACCTCATTGCTCTCTACAACTACCTCAAAGGAGGTTATAGCAAGGTAGGGGTCAGTCTCTTCTCCCTAGTAACAGAAAAGGACTTGGGGGTTCCAATGGACAAGTGGCTGAATGTGAGCCAGGTGGGTAAGAAAGCCAATGGCATCCTGGCTTTTATTAGTAATACTGTGCCCAACAGGAGTAGGGAAGTGATTGTCCCCATGTACACAGCACTGGTGAGGCCACACCTCAAGTACTGTGTTCTATTTTGGGCACCTCAATACAAGTGCCGAGGTGCTGGAGCAAGTGGA
>VXBD01008521.1:149371-171815 GCA_013399975.1 Indicator maculatus
CTGGAGCTGTTTAGTCTGAGGAAGAGGAGGCTAAGGGGAGACCTCATTGCTCTCTACAACTGCCTGAAAAGACATTGTAGAGAGGTAGGTGCTGGTCTCTTCTCACAGGTATTGAGCAACTGAACAAGATGGAATGGCCTCAAACTCCAACAGTGTAAGTTTAGAATGGACATTAGGACATTAGGAAAATTCTTTTCACAGAAAGAGTGGTCAGATATTGGAACAGGTTGCCCAGGGAGGTGGTTGAATCACCATATCTAGATGTGTTTAAAGGTTGTTTAGATGTGGTGCTTGGGGATATGGTTTAGGGGTGAACTTTGTGGAGTATGGTTAATGGTTGGACCTGGTGATCTCAGGGGTCTTTTCCAACCTGAATGATTCTATGGTTCTATGAAACTTCAGCAAAAAAACACCAACAACCCAAAACCCAGCTAGTCCTGATAAGTGCTACATCAAAACATCAAGGTACAGAAAGTTCTAATATCTTATTATTTACCTGAAAGGAAGATACGAAACACTTCCAGCCAATAAAAGCCTGTACACATCTTCTGGGGATTCCCTCAGATATATTATCTATTTTTGTGGAAAAAGACAGAAAATTTAAAAAATTATTTTAAGATTTACATTAATAATCTCAAGTTACTTGTTTACTTCAGAAGGCTAATTATCCCAGAGTTCAAAAGTGCTTGGAAAGAATGGCATCAAGACCGTGCAAGTGTGCAGCAATTAAAATAACATAAATAATATAAAATACAGGTCAGCTTAGAGGAATATATATTTTCAAACAAAACTTATAGATTTGTGCAGAGTTGTTCAGCTATAGGCTACAGTAAAAGAGCTTCCCTGTGTGTAGACTCTTCCATGCTTTTACTGCAACTCTGCTGCACTAGTTTGATTTAAATTTTTTTTCTTAATTAAACTTTAAGATGTAAACCAAAACACAGAAACCCTCAGAGATATCAGCAAAGCTATGAATCATCTCGCCCACAAAACACTGTGTACACTCAGCAGACAAGATTAAAACAGTAATTCATGTATGTTTTGATTTTCCTACAGCAGTACATTTGCATTACTCCAAATCCTGTACTTCCTCCTTTGCACTGGCAAAGACAGTACAAATTAACTAAATCCAGATGCCATAAAGGAAAAAAAAATCTGTAGTTTCAGAAACAAAATCCCAGGAACAGAATTAAGCAACACACTTGAAGCACTACATACCAAACTTCCTACTGATAAAAACACTGAGAGAAGAATTCACAAAGGACCAGCTCACAACAAATATACATACCATGACATGACTGATCCCCCTTGAGTAGCCTCTAACATTAAGGTCTCCTAAAAGAACACTGTAGAACTCCTCTTTTACCCAAATCATGTCTTCCAGTACTACCAAACACTACCCCCAGCACGTCCAAGAATTAAAACTGTTAATAACAAACGGTTATTAACAGGTCAACACTCCGTAATTTCAAATTAATACTTTTTCCTTAAAACTGCCTTTAACACACTACAACTTTGTGGATTGTGGGGGTTTTTTGTGTGTGTTGCTTGTTTGTTCTTTGGTTTTGTTTTTTCTTTCTTTTCCCTATTAACATCCAGTAAAATCATTATATTAATGACATCTTTTCTCAGAGCTTTTTTGAAGGTAAGAATCTTAATGAGTATTAATTAAACATCCTCCAAAAATCTAAGGTGGCATTTTTAGTTTCCTTTGCTTTTGACTTTTTTTGTTTAAAGTTGCTATTGCCTTTCAAATTTCTTTGATGCTGTTGCAGAGCCAGTTTGAACAAAGGACTTAACATACCTTCAACATCCTCTCTCCACACACCCACGCACATTCTTGTGAGGTTAGAATGAGAGATAGAACAGATGTTGCTAAAAAATCCCCAAACAAATCTAATTTGAAACACATCCTAAACAGAGAGATATACAGAGCAACAGGTGACTCCTTTCATTTTCCCTCTGATTTGATTACTATGTTAAGTATTTTCTGAACACTATTCCTGTGCAATTAGAGCAAACAATCAAACAAAAAAATCTGCCTTGTTTAAGCAGTTTACTTAAGGCATGAAAACTGCATATTCTCTGTGTGTGTGCTTTCACTGAGAAGGCTGAGAAGACTTCTGCATTTACATTTGGAAGCACACATCCAGAATAGAAAAGACACTTAAAAGGCCTCCAAAATGTTATTGAATAGCTGCTCCTCACGTGCCAGGATTCACTTTCTATTCTGCAGGCGTATTTATTGCCTGAACCAAATACAAAAATTATGTTCCAAGAAATTTTAAGTTCTATGCTTTGATACTGTCATACTTCACATCTTGCAGACAGTGAACACATACTGCTAGCAATAATACAATCTGTACTGCTTGCTCACCACAAAAGAACCCTGACCCAGAAAAAATTACAAAACAGAGACGCAAAACAGCATTAGCAAACAGAAGGTAATGAAACAGCAAAACTAGTTTGTAGCCAGAAATGAGTCACCTGAAAAAAAATTTGGAATTCAGTGCTGTATGCCTGTCTAATATACAGAAAATACTACTTGTACAACAGGCAAATAGAAATGCAGTTAATACTAGATGATCCTGTAACCATATGCAGCTCAGAGTGGCCACAGATTTCTCTCATATCTCAGCTGAGCTTTTACCAGCTTCTTAAAGAAAGCAACCTTCGACGCAGAAGCGTTTGTTTGTAAGAAGCATTTTTTTTCTGTAACATTGTGTTGCATTAAAGTAAGTCTAAATAACATTACAGTGTGCTGAAATGTTAGTTCTTAAGCACAGATCCAACTTCTGAAATTACATTACCAGTGAAGTTGTTAGAAATAGCATTTCAACATATACGCAGCACACCTGTATGGATTTTCCTTAACACAGTTGTATGAACACTTGCAAAAGTCAGTCTGACTTTGACACAAGATCCATTTTTCAATGTGACAAGCTACTAAGCAAAAATATGAATTATCTAGAATATATTCACTGAAGAAAGCTCTTCAAGTTGGATTTCTCAGAATTTTCTGAAACAGCCTGCTACACTTCAGCTGTGACAATACTACATATACAAGATAAAACTTGAGAACAGTTTCAGAGACAGCAGTTGATGAAACGGTCAGATGGTGCTCTTAGAGAAAAGTGAGAACAAGTATGAAGATATCTGGACAGGTGCAATGGTGTGGAGTGCTCCAAAAAGGAAGAACGGCATTCAGTCTCCACACCAAATGGGAAAGCCCATAAAAAGATATTTAGTTCACAAGGAAAGAATTCTGGCAGTAACACAACACAAGAAGCTATGACAGTCAAAATGGAGATGGGATCAGTTTCTGTCACAGCTTAAACCCTGAGAGCAAGCAAGGCTGGATGGAGGCTGAATATGGGTGAGCCTGGGCTCAGGTTGTGGGTGCACCACATTCCAGATACGGAAATACGTAAGACTGAAGGAGTTAGAGAAAGAGCAGATAGCCTAGGTAGGCAACAGATAAGGAAGCACAGACCACATCTGTGGACCACCAGAAATGCATATGTAGACTGAAAGCCAGAACTAAAGGTCTGACATATGCACTATACAGTTGCAGCAGCTTTTAACCTCAACATCTAGTTCCAGTCTGGTCCTCTGGACTGAATACTCATTATCTGTTGGGATTTCTCCTAGACTGCTCCATGAAGCAAACCAAAGTGCAGCCAGCAGGACTTAAGGAAATATTAACTTCAAAAACACTCCTGACACACACCGAAACTGTTACATAGTTATATATACATAACTCTGTATATAACCGTATAAAAGACTGTCTCTGACTAGAAGGCGGCCACTGAAGCCTTGAACAATTTCACTGGAATAATGCAAGTCAACAAAGGACTAAAGAGAGAGAAATGAGTAAATGAGTAGTAAATGAGAGAGAAAGCAAAAGTGATCAGAGGGTCCTGTAGTAGACAGAAGATTTCCAATAAAAATGGATTCAAAGGCATTAAGCAGAACTGAGGTTTCAGAAACAAAAGAAATGGAAATGTTGGTCTGATGGAACAGCAAAATGAAGATATAGTTTTTAATTCATGAAGTATGTACTGAGGGAAGGAGAGGAAATGGGAAAAGACATAACCTCCAGAAATCGAAATATATGATGGCTGAAAATAGTTTATCCAGATACTGATTTTAAGTTATGTTTCTACATGACAGAAACCTGAACAAATAAAAGTTGTTTTCTTAAGCTAACACCAAAAAAGCAACCAACAAGAAGTACTATTAAAAAGATGACAAATACTGAAATAAATGTCATACAATGACCTTAGCAGTTATTTAGCAGAAGCAGGCATTTTCTGGGATAGTGCTTGTCCATTCTTGTGTGCACAAATGGAAAAAAGCCTACTAGGATTTTATACTGATTTCCCAAGGGGCTCCCTTCCTGCAGGTTAGGTAAATATTAAAAAAAAAAAAAAAAAAAGGCAGCAAAGCAAAATTTGGCAGACCTACAACAATCACCAGCAAATACAGTTGCATCTGTTTTAGAATTTTCCCACAGTCATATGCAAGTGCAGTTGGGTGTACATGCATATCTACAAGCACACAGACACATAAACACACACAGAGAAAAAACTCTTAAAATCCCTTACAAATCTCTTAATTAAGTACATTTCTGGAAAAATGTTACTGTAAGGAACTGACATCTTTCAAGCCCAAACAACATACTGTTTCATTACACAGTGTAACCAACTGTGTGCCAAAAATCTAGAAATTTGCTTTCTTTATGCATACAAAAAAACAGCCTACTGAACCTAAAAATACAGCCAGAAAAATTTGTGATTAGCATTTGAACCATCAGTATTGCTCTAATCATCCTTTTCATTTAGGACATCTGTTTCTAATTAAGGGACTGCAGGCAGCTCTGTGAATGGCCAAGAACCATCCAAGTGTTGAGTACTGGGAAAGGTGCACTCAAGCACTGCCAACATTGCTCTGTAGTCAAACAGGTGTTCTAATATTCACTGAACAAAATAGAAGGGCTTGCAGGACCAGGCAACCCACTTATTCTGAGCATTTAAAATCAACCATAGCATGAGACTTAACTTTTAGCAAGCCACTGTATTGTCTGGTTCAAATTAGTGTTTTCAAACCAGCCCCATTGATTAAACAAAGGTTTCTCAGACTAGCATTACAGTCATGAAAACAGTACTCACAACAGGATTAAAAATATTCCTGGTGGAAAAGGAAAAGCATCTTTGGCTGAAAGAAGTTATCTTAATCTTCAATACATGAGACTGCCAAGTATAGCAGTATTGCAAGACAAAATATTTTTTATAATAATCATCTATGATATAACTTGTTGCTTTTTTCAGGAAAACTAAATAAGACATTTAAACGTGCTGTACTGTTAGAAACTGTACCAACTCGAGTTTGTATATGGCATTTTAAATTCAAGTCTGTGATCTGCTTAGTGTAATCAACTTTATCCACCTGCTCTTGATGTTGTTACCTAAATCACACATTTTAGCAACCACACTGACTTAAAAGAAGGTGAGATTATTTTAAACTGTTTGTAAGCAAATTTCATGTGATACAACTATGTTCCACTGCCATTCACCCAAATAGCCTGAACTACTGTAAATAATCACAACCCAAACATTCTGAAAAATACAAATACCTACTCAAACACACGATCACACCATGGCTAATTTTAGTATTAAAGTGTTCAACATTTTATTTAACTAAAACCTCCATTGGATATACTGGGCAGTTAATACGTTAAATTTCTTAGCAACACTCCTTGGAAGAAAAGGTTAATGAAGCAAAATTTAAATATAATTATATCAGAATAAAAAGCTTCCTGTATGGATTTGCTGAAGTGTACAGTGTACTGAAGAAATGCACATGTAGCCAGTGTCCCTTCATTAGCAGAAACACAGTGGATTAAAGTGCATTATTAAGTGGATAAAAGTGACAAAGAGAAAATAACTGCCTGTGTCTCTGGCAACAATCTTTGTTCATCATAAACAAAAGCAAGAAGTCTCCAAATACCTTTTAAGCAGCAGAGAAGAGGTACAGAAAACCTTATTAGCTGTAAACTGACTGAGCTGGGCACAGCAATACTTCAGGACAGCTAAGAAGCAAACTAGCACTACAGTGACAGACCTCCAAAGAGCAACCCTTCTTTCCCCATAGAGACAAGCAGCCTGGTAAGAAAGTCATGAGGAAACCTAGTACGAATGGCAGAAAAAGCCCCGTCATGAAGACTAATCCTCATTTCCAAAATACAGTTTAGAGAAGGTAGCTTTTAGAGGACACAAACACAGAGAAGGCCAAAAAGACTCTAGGCAAATTTTACTTAAATGAAAGGCCAATACTTCATCCATCTTCTCTCAGCCACTCGTTTGTCAAGCACAAGCACCTCTCACTAAAATGTGGCTGATGGTAAATATAGTTTAAGCACCTGTAATTTGAGTGCTTGATGCAGTTACCCATTTATCACCACTCAGTCTGGACTACTGAAGAGGTTTGCTTGCTTTCCCATGGCTTATCCAGAGAAATTGTGCACACGCCATGGTAAGAACAGAGCAGTTCAACATCACACAGATGAGTGCTAATTGCTTCTGCAACCTCCATCTTCTACCCAGCATTAGGCACACAGCTAGGAAGGATACTAACAAACAGAAAAGGCAAAAATACCCAGTACTATGGATCAGAAGAGATGAAGGAAACACTGCTTACCCTGAAGAAAGAAGATGAGAAAATAGACAAAGTACAGAGATGAGTCCTGGAGAAGGTGACCTGAATTACAGCAGTTCATGGGGCGGTACCCTCGGGAGGGTCACCCTCCAAGTACATAATTAGTGCCAGGCCTGAGAAAAAAAACACTGTTACTAAGTTAATGCAGCCAAAGGGGAGAGGGGGGAGCTTGGGAATTGGGTGAACAGGGCAGAGAGGGTACATTTTCTTAACACAGAATGAGAAACGATGGAAGAAGCAGACTTTCCTCACCCACAGCCAAATCCTGGTGAAAATCAAGAGAAGCCACTGTAGAGATCAACTCAGAAGATCACTGCTGCTTTAGTAGAGTGGTAAAGCCTGAACAGTGCCGACAGCTTCCAAGGAAAAGCAATTTTTCTTCAAAACGTGAAGAACAAAGGGGTTTCCCCTGTTCCCTTCTTTCCCCTCACCCCTTCCACCCAAATAAAGTATAAACACTCAACCCCAACACACCAAGTTCTGGCTGCCCTTTGTGTGGGTGAATGTGCCAAATTTATTCTAAACTACACAGAATGTTATTATTCCCATTATCCAGCATATCATCTGCAAAAATGAAACAAAATACAGAATTAAAATAGATGGAAGACGAACAATAAAGAGATTAAGATCTAAATTGTTAAGGTTTACTCTTAAAACATCATATTTTATCCTAAAACTATACATAAAACAATGTATTTGAAAACTTTGTTCTTCACTTTTAAGGACATCTTATACTGAGGAGCCCTATAGCTTGAGTTAGGCTGTGCTGTCACATCAAAGTACACCTAGAAGGAAGCAGCAGATGCAGGATGGGAAAGAAAGAATTATGCAACCTGGAGAGTTCAGAAACTATCTCCACTGAAGAGGAAAGAAAGACAAGTTAGATGAAGGGCAGAGGGGGGAAACATTAAAACACATCAGCTGTGAAGAAAAGACAGGGAACAGACTGCTTGTAAATCAGAACACTTACAGCTACCCTTACACTTCACCATACTTATGACTTGCACAAGTGCCTTAGTAGTTTAAATGAGCATACCCCTGAACAAGATATATATATACAAACACATATATATTTAAACAAAAGATGTTGAATGATAAACCATGCTAATATATCCCAGTTCCTTTAACGAGATGTTAAATATTAGTCTACTTAAGAATACAAACTGAAGGTCAACAGCTCCTTAAAATGATAGGCTTGGCAACTGTTCTCATCAAAATACCGAATGTTTATGAGAACACACAAGTTCCAGAGAAAACCAAGTTCTATAGTTCATTACAGTTTTGCAGTTAAAATATGATTGTGTTTAGAAAAAGAACAAAACTATAAATCATATGTGCTTACTGTGTGTGTGCGCTATTTCTGAAGTCTCTTGTTCCAAACTAGAAAGTTAAAGCACCTGCATCTACAGAACACCTTGCACCCAAAACTATTCTTAAATTATCAAAGGCCTTAAAACACATGCAAACAAGCACAAGCATCATTTTCTTGTCTAGCTCTGCAAAGAGCACTTTCCTCTTCTACTTCCTTGGCCTTCCCACCTTAACTCTTCCAATTGGATGAACCGACACACAGTTCCTCAACCTAAGGTAAGCTGTTGAAATGGCAACCCACAACGAAGCCAAAAATCTAAAATCAAACAAGAACACATTCATAGAAAACAAAACACAATGGCAATCCACCACTTACGCTGTAAGGGATCAGAAATTAAATGACAATACTAAGTTCAAGCAGTGAAGAATATTGCCAACAGGACGTTTCATTAACTAAAATGACAGTAAAATTCCTTAGAGGTTTCACCAATAGCTGGATGGATCGTTGAAGAAGTAGGTGGATGCTTAAGCCTTCATATATTTGAAATAAAGAAGGCCTAAACGTCATCTCATTTGGGAAATACAGACACGTACTTACTGTGCATTCTGGACAGATCCTATAGAGAACAATAGAGCTCCATAGAGAACAATTCTGTTCTCCCCATAGAAAGCAGAAACGTGGGACATGCATGTTTGAACATTTCAGTAGCCAGTGCTGTACTTAAGCCTGCCTCTTCATGAAAATTAATCAGAGGGTGTTAGGGGAAGAAAAGGTAATCCTTAGGGCCACAGTCTTTCTTCTGTGATCCCCCTTCACTGGAATCCCTCCCACACTACCCTGGGAAGAAACCTACTTTTACAGAAGGACTCTTTTCTATTTTATAGAAAAAGCAGTACCAAATCAAAGTCAAATCAGCAACTAGATAGAGCTATCTCACCATCCAGGACTTGCAATTATGCAAGATGGACACACTCTCATTCTGGCAGGGACTGATACTCACATAGTGCTTCACTTTGCCATGGATCACTTCTGCCATACCCAACCTGTACAACACAATAACCCAAGTACAAGTCTCTGAACTCTAAAAATTACTGATGGTTTTCACTAGCCTTTTTGTGACATATGCCAGCTGTCTGCAAGTAGCCCTTCTACATCCCATGACAAACAGATCTGTGGTAGCATCCTTTCTGTACTCGGCAACACCTACCTCCTTCACTGTGACTCTCTGAAGAAAAAACAATGCCTGCTCCTCAGTTCAACAGCCTCCATTCTTAATTAACATGCTTTGGACTGTCACCATTCATACAGATTAATCTTGCAGCTTTATTCAAATCTGTCAAAGAATTCCCCTTTAACTGCATGCTGTAATTGCAACATGACAGGTCTACTAGATATCAAAAATAAGATCTGTGTTAGGTTTCTTGTATACTTTTACACAGTCAACCACAGTATTTTCATACTCGATTATTTCGTCATTAGTTGATTTTCCATATAGTGGTTTCTGCTTAAAATGTCAGCTGCTGTCCTGCACACTATTACTGCACATATATTAGGGAAAAGCAAAACCCACTTCCTTCAAAATAATAGCTGATAGCTGAAGCCAGCCCTCTCTTGTTTTCAAAGCCCCTGGTATGACTAAGGCACTTGGAAAAATTTAATTTTCCTAAAATCTGAAATGATTTTGTCAACATAATGCCTGAACTCCAAACAAGTTTAGTAACTTGTGTTATCAGTTTCTATGTGGTTAAAGAATGCAAAGGCCTACAGCAACATTCCTACACCACCTGTGTTTTAAATACTATGAGAGACACATTTTGAAATCTAGTTCTTAACTTGTAATAAGCACTGTAGAAAACAGACAACAGAGAAACCCTAAGAAGCAGGAAATGGACCTCTGGCATGATGCAGAAAGGCAGTAAAGACACCTCCAGCAACACAGCAAGTACTGCATAACCTTGCAGCTAATAAATGGGAATGACCTAAGGCTACATATAAACTTTGATCCTTCAGATCTCAAACAGCAAAAACACATAGGTTCTCCCTTCATTTTATTACTCAGTAAACAAGAGAGATGGTTACAATCAAGGTGTGTTACAAGTTAAAGCAGAACATGAATATGGTACATCACATCTTTCATTCTGAAGCACTCAGCATTCTATTCCTTGACTACATATTTGGCTACCAAACATACACAGTTGTGATGTAAAGCCAGTCTTTCTCCCCTTTGCAGTCACAAACCTGGCTCAGTAGATTTCCAGCCACCTTGTATACTCCCAGGCTTTATACCCACTCTAAGCCTACCACATGATCTAACTCCTCTTAGGTTAACCAAAGAGATGACCTTACACTAGAAAAGAAGCAGATGGAGAAGAAAAGGTGTATTTAAATGTACATGCAGTGGGAAATTATATACTGTACTTTGTGCAAGATACAGATTCTCTAGTTTAAAAAAGAAAAAAGAGAGTATGTGTGGCTGGAGGACAGGAAAACCATAAGGCAGCAGTCATTTTTTTCAAAACAAATATATTAATCAAGATTTTTTTTCCAGTGGTGCTCTTATTCTTTTGGAGTAGAGACAAAATAAACCAGAACCATACAACTTCATTCACATATCTGCCAGACGTCAGAAACTTAGTGTGTGGTACCTTGCTATAAAATGCATTAGTAAAAAGATTGTTCCAGAGAAAAGAATTGGTTTTATCTTGCTATTTTAAAAATTGAATATGGAAAAAAGAGCGTATTTAACAAGCTGATGTAATACAAAAATGTAAATACTTACTGTATAGGAGCCTATGAGGAATGCAGCATTTGCTTGTTTTTTCTGATCAAAGCCAGTATAATGAACTATTTTCTTCCTTATCAATGAAAATGACTGTATCAAGAAATGAATAAGATTATGATTTTGCATTTTAGATTTTTAATGTCTTCTTTTATAAAATTAGAGGAGTGCAAGGATCTGTTCATCTGCTTTCAGCCACCTGTACTCAGAGGACAAGTATACTGCAGACTAGGCCCTCAAAAGTTCCAGAAGACTCTACTGCATCCCTACCTACATTGTTCCAGTATTTTTCTCAGTATCCAGCCTAAATAACTTTTGATACAAATTACAGTAATCTTTCTTTTCTCCTTAAACACATTTAGTGTTTCTGATTTCTATGTAACACATAGGTACTTGTGAAAAGTAAATATGAAATGGTATTCTCAGAAACATCACAGGCATGTTAAAGGTGTAGTAGTTTTGAAAATGGAATTTAGACTCCTTTTATTCTTATGAAAACCTGACTCTAGGTAAGTCAACAGGTAGTGTTTTTAAGGATCAGAACCACTGGGAAATACATGCTTAGACTAAAATATTTTGAAAGTATTTTATATTTTATCATAAATGACTTTTCAAAAATTTATTGCAGCTTTGCATACAGTTTCTCCAATTATTTTTGATAAAGTGATGGGTGAATGGCATTGCCAATAGAAAGAGCACTAACATTTGTGGTGCCATTTGTACTGCCCCTTGAAACAAATTTTGATGCACTTGAAATACATGCTTT
Source organism: Indicator maculatus (assembly GCA_013399975.1). Taxonomy (NCBI): domain Eukaryota; kingdom Metazoa; phylum Chordata; class Aves; order Piciformes; family Indicatoridae; genus Indicator; species Indicator maculatus. Next base: position 160,946 of record VXBD01008521.1, read on the forward strand.
GATCGACTGCTAAAGCTATCATAAAATGTTACTATTTAAATTCCAATGTTTCTTGTGCAGATACTATTCAGTACACTCAAGACAAATAAACCCCGGATCACTAGCAGTAGTATGTTCTCAGCAATCCTAACATGCCTTTCCCATATCAAACCCAAGATATTCAAAAGTATTTATATTAATATACACTTGTGTGGCTTCAGAGCATCTTGTAAACCAAAATCAGAAGAATCATGTCTCCAGTAAACTGGTTCTTAGTGCCACAGGGACAAAGCATGTCTGAATTATGCAGGCTAATACCAATGACAAACATCAAGGAATAAAATAAAAATAATAAAAAACCCCACATCCAAACCAAACAAACAATCCAAGTCAAAAAACCCCAAACAACTCTGTTAAACAGCAATGTTCTACATACCTCCCAGTTCAGTGGCAGTTTAAAGATCTAAGTAGTTTTGAAGAGGTAAATGTGATTCATGTTAACGCTCACAAGCTTTTTTATTTTGTCTAACAGGTTTTATACTCCAACATCTGTTAGAGGTGAACTAACTTGAAGTAACTCATGTTAATTAATATTGGAACTCTCTACTTTGAAGGCACTACACTCTGTCAAGAGCTCCATCCCAAAAAATCACTGAGCACCTCTCAGAGAAGACAATCTGCAGCAAGAGTATGGCAGTCTCCTTTGTGACAATGTCATAAACACGATGAGAAATTGAATGTTGTTTCTTACCAAAAAGATGTCAAGATCAGAAGAGAAGCTCAAATAAAAATGTGTTGCATTGCACCCTCAAGCTCACTCAATACTGGCAGGCTGCCAAGAAGACTGAATTCCAGGAGGGGAGCTTTTCATTTAAAGAAGTCTGTATCCATTTAGCAACTGATCTTTAGGAGCTTAACATTAATTACTGCCACAGTGGTGCATTTTCTGGATCTTAAAGCTGGTTTTCCCTCTTAATCCTCCTCCTCCTTAAGTTCACCTTGATAAAACATAGCATTTACATTCAAAACTTAGCTGGATTATGAACCCAGCACCTGAACAAAACCTCCACCCTTTTAGTCTATTTGGTTTTGTTCTTTAAAAAGTCAGGAATACTGAATTAAAAAAACCTCAAGTTTTACCTTTAATTTCTTGTTTAGTTTGCAGCAGTATCTGTAGACCATTGCCAGATTGAGTGGTCCAAAGTCTGCATAGAAGCTGGTAGGATAAAGGGGAAAATTGTTTATCACCTCTGTAAATGCCTTTTCATTTTTTCTTTTTTCAATCAGAGGCACAAAGCAAAGAGTATTATAGGTGATATATGTGCATTATTTTAAAAACAAGAATGCCTTCTTACATACATATTGGAGGAAATAGTATTGCCATCTTTAAACATAGACTAAAATTTTTTGGGTTTCACACACTACCACTCAAAACCAAACTAAAATATTCAAAAAATCTGAAAAATTCTTGCTACTCTATCACTCTGTGACACCAGTTTAGAAACTCTATTCAAAAGCAATCCAAAAGCTTTACTTCAAAACAGGGCAATTAATATTGCTAGAGAAAATGAACAAAAGAGAATAAAAATTTAGTAGTACTTTCAAAAACAGTAAGAATGACTTTGTTAAAAATAGTTAAAGAATAGTTAAAAAATTAGTTAAAGATTTAGCAGCGTTCCAGATCACACAGAAAGGTATATGCTTTCACTACAGGGGAAATAATATATCCATTGTCAGCTCAAAAAGGCTGGAATTGGTTTTGCTATTTTTTTCTCTTATTCTCATAAATTCAGACATTCCACTCAATACTAGAGCAACCAAAGACATCTTCTTCAGCTCACAGCACTCAGTGTGCACTTCCGAATATATACTGTTGTACCATGTTCCTGCGTCTTCTAGAAAGAATGAGTATAATGAAAGGCTTCTCCTTTAACAGATTTTTAGGAAAACCTGATGGGAAGCCAAGAAAGTGTGGTAAGTCTTATAATCATCATGTCAGGTAACTCTGAGAGAACCAAACTCATGTAATTAGCTCTATAATGGGAATGGTATGTTTCCCTCAGCTACATTTAAAGGGAGAACGTCGATTAATTGTGTTCCTCACTGCTATTGCTCTATGTTTTCTGTAAAAAACAAGAGAAAATAATTCTGAACTTACTTCTCATATACAAGTTCATCATCTATGCAGAAATAATGGGTATCTGCAGCTCCACTCTTTGGTTTTTGGCAGAGAATTGCAAAATAAAGGCGATCTGAAATGCAAGAAAATGTAAAGCTTTTATAAACACCAGAATATTCTGCTGAAAGTCTGAGGTATTACATGTCAACAGAACAACTTCAAATATTTTTAAGTGAACCAAATCTTCTTTTCAGTATTACTGAACTATGTATTATTATTTCTCGGGTGTTAAGCAACAATGCACACAAAGATTGAGGCTTTTTGCAGTGTTCCATACTCCACAGTTCTTCAGTGTTTTTCCTCAAACAAAGTGTTCCCAGGAAAGCCACCTGTTTGAGGACTTTGCTGTACAGCAAGAACTCAACTTGCACCCACACATGCAGTAGAGACTCATCTCCTTTTCGCAAGAGCCCCCACTTGTTGCACTCTGAATGCCAACACACACACAAACACAACTAAGCCCCAAACAGCTCAACACCTCAAAGCACCTATAGCAAATAACAAACCGCACCCATGACAAAAGAGGGTCACTTCCCATCGGTCTGTAAATCATGATCTCAACAGTAGTGGCATGCATTTACAGCCTATAAGGTGACCAACACGTGAGGGGACAAGGTAGCAGACACGGGCTGCAGGGCCACCACCATCCCTACAGCATCCTCCTGGAGAAACTGACAACACATGGCTTGGATGGGTGTTTGCTTCACTGGGTAAACATGTGGCTGGATGGCAGGATCCAGAGTTGTGGTGAACAGAGTTANACCTGGATCACAACAAACCCATGCAATGCTACAGGCTTGAGGGAGAGTGGCCAGAAAGTTGTCCATCAGAAAAGGACCTGTGAATGCTGTTTGACAGCCAGATGAATACAAGCCANGCTGGTCATTAGAGGTGTTCCCCAGTGCTCAGCACTGGGGCCAATCCTGTTTGACATCATTATCAATGACTTGGATGAGGGAATTCAGTGCACCCTCGGTAAGACTGCACACAGTATTAAATTGTGTAGCAGTGCTGACCTGCTTGAACGTAGAGAGGCTCTGCAGTGGGATCTGGACAGGCTGAATTGATGGGCTGAGGTCAACTGGATGAGATTCAAAAAGTCGAAGTTCTGGGTCCTGCACCTGGATCACAACAANGTTGCTGAAGCATGTCCAGAGAAAGATAACAAATCTGGTGAAGGGTCTGGAGAACAGGTCTTATGAGGAGTGGCATAAGGATCTGGGATTGCTTAGTCTAGAGAAGAGGAAAATGATGGAGACCTCACTGAAAGCAGGCTGTAGTGTGGTGGGGGTTGGTCCCTTCTCCCTTTCAACAAGCGATAGAGAAAAAATGTCCTCATATTGTCCTATCTAAATCTCCCCTGGTACACACTCATAGAATTATGGAACGGTCTGGGTTGGAAGGGACCCCTATGTACCAGGGGAGATTTAGGTAGGACATTAGGAAAAATTTCCTTACTGAAAAGAGTGGTCAGACATTGGAATAGGCTGTCCAAGGAGGTGGTTGAATCACCATCCCTTAAGGTGTCCAAAAAACATGTAGACATGGGACTTTCGGGCATGGTTCCACAGCCAAGGTTGTGTTAGGTTGAAGGTTCAATTCAATGACCTTAGAGGTTTCTTCCAACCAAAATAATTCTAATATTCTATGATTCATATCCCCATCTCAGCTGCCCCTTCAAAGCCGGACAGGCAGGAGGAACCTTATGCTCACCCTGGCTTCCTTTGTTAAACTGAGGTGAAAAAACACTGGCAGTATTCACACAGATATAAATTATTTTTATGGCCAGGAGAACTGTAGCCACAGTGAACTTTAAACACTGGCTGCTCTGCTGCTGTAAATTGCTGTGCTTGTGGTAATTGGTCAATAAAATTTGAGGCCTTGCAACACCACAGCAATACTTCCCTTTCTCCTGCTGAAAAAAATATCATTATGAAATACATGGATAAAATTCAAACCTATAAGAAAAGATCCTATAAGGATCTTTTGTTGCCTGGCACAATATATTACTTAAATATTAAAACAGATCATCTGCATATAAATATATAAATTCAAAGGACAACTTCTGATAAAGAAAAACTGTATCACATTTCCCAGAGAGTAGGGGAGAAAAAAATCACTTTATGGTTCAAAAAATCCTTCATGGCTAGCACTCAGACATTATTATTTGCACCTTGAAAATATGTGGTAAAGTAAGTAATGAAAAGAGTCAACTCTCATGCTCAATGCTCACCTATATACAGTAGTACCTCAGGGATTGGAGGCCAAAACCACCACCAAAAACTCTGTATTTTCTACATGCACATTTCAGTAAAATAGCAAGCCCATTGTGAATAGTTGGCCTTAAAGTTTACAGGTCAAGTGCACCCAGTGGGATGGATATACACCGACTCCTGAACAAGTCAGGCACTTACTTCCTTACTCTCTCAGAAGAAGCAAGGGATCAGACTTGCTTATTTAACTTCTAACAGTCCTATCTTGCGGGCACAGTAACTGAGGTACTGTCTGGGAAGCACACTACCTGCTCAGAACTCCTGTACCTTGCAGAACTTAGCAAAGCATCTCCTGAAACAACACAAAGGAAAAAAAATAAAGTAGTGCTGTGCATTTTTAAGTGACTGAATTGGCCAACAAATGGAAATATGTTTGGAGAAGTAAGCACACTGATATCCCAACTGGATGCAAAATCTGCTATGAGGAAAACTGCTTCACAGAAAGACACTCCTGCGGAAGTGGAGTGTCCTCCACTCCACTTTCTGGGAGTGGAGGGGGGCCCAACTTCCCACAAGTGCCCTGGCATCAGTCCCCACCACTGTGTTATTCCTTGTGCTGTATCAAGGTAGATTTGTGTGAATCAGAAACTGTAATAGGTATCCTCGCATGGTATTAAAAAAAATGAAAAAAGAGAGAGAGAAAAAATATTTTTAAAAAGATGTTTTGCTGGTTTACTTTATGCTGCCCTGAGAGAGAACCAGTGTTTGTGGGAAGACTGAGGGCAAAGCAGGAAGTAGAAAGGAGAACTGAGAGGATATGGTATCTAAGGATAGTGTTTAAACTGGCATTGTTAGATTAAATATGTCACACTACAGCCCCAAGCTATAATTTCACACCACTTCTAGCTGATTTAATGGCTAACTGCCACTAGTTTCCTTACAAGAAAAAGTCTGCTGAGTGAGCTCACTGAACCAGCCCACTGGGGGCTGATAGTGGGAATACACAGAATTTTTCCCTTGATGGCATCTATCCTTCAGATTCAGTCTAATTATTGACATAGCAGTCTATGAAAGCTCAGTAGCTTTCTGCATACACAAACATCCACATGAAAAGTCTGGTCAGAATGGATGTAGTACTCAAACTTCACATGCCACCTTCTTGAACACCAGATTCTTCACATAAAGTTCGTATCACTTTTGAAAATATAAAAACACTACACAAAGAGTAATTCAAAATCCTCAAATACAAAAGGAAGGTAACAATTAGAAGAAATATATTTGCACAGTCAAAGATAAAGTAATTTGGCATTTTGCTGATAAATGGAATTTGGGGTAACAGAACCACTTACTCCTATTTTTACAGAAAACTTCCTGCAGCTTTTGCAAAAATGTCCAACAAAAAATAAAAATGCCTATGCTGAGTGAACAGTGTGTACATGGCCTTTTGAATTGCTGTTGGCATTCAATTCTGCACTGGCATCTCTGGATTGTGTTGTTGTTGTTCCTAAAACACCAAAAGAAACTCAGGTTTAACGAATTTACAGAACTATGTCAAATGCCAACATCCTGACAAGCTGTTTATTCCTATACATGGCTAACAATTGTGCCTTACTATGTAAGCAGCAGGCTCTATGTTTTTAACATGTTTCCTATAGGGATATTTTAGAAATGAGCTACCCAGAGAAGTCCTTTCCCACAAGTGCATTTAATTTTCTACCAGTTTGTGAGTCCAGTATCAGACAAATGCTGTATTACTCTAGTCAGTTTTTACTTGTTTGCGATTTTTTTGCAAATGCATTCCCAGTTCTGTTTAGACAAGGATTAGGTGTGTGTAAATTTTTTAATAAGAGTAACACATGCTGAGAAAGGAGAATTTGTTGATTAAGGATCTGATTTCAATAGGACTCCACAAAGGTTTGGACTGCAGGAGAAGGGGTTCCAGTTTATTATTTTTATGCTTTCTTTGCTAGTTTTAGCTTTTTAGTATTTCATTTATATGGACTGTGCTCAAGCACTTCCAGATTCCTGCAAATTTCTGATAAAAGGTCATGCTAAAACTATCAAACTACAGCAGACCTTTCTAATCATCCCTTAGAAGGAGAGAGTAGGGCTCACTGCCTTACAAGCTGCATCTGCACCAGAATTAGGAGATATGACTGCAGTATGTTGGATATACTTTAATTACACTTAATTTTGTTAGCCTTATGTAAGAAAACAGTTAAAACGCAGAAACATGGACATCACTGTCCATTAATTTTGAGTAAGTATCCAATGTACCAAAAATGGGCTCACATACCCCTAATTGAGGACTGTGTTACCACAGCTTTCTAGAGCTGGTACATGAACTAGTGAGATTAAAACTAGAACAACCACGTTTACACAAGCTGCAATAGTTACAAATCTGATTGCAGTGGACATACATGAGAAAAAGCATTTTGCTTGGTTTTCAGATTTCCAGTGTTCTGTGGAAACAGATGTGCAGAAAAATGAGAGCTACCACTTCACTATCTTGTTAATATGAACATAGAGACAACAAAATAATCTTCTTCCCTTTATTCTCAATAAGCCTGATGCTTCTTGGGATCTGCTGCATACGCCTTGAAGAAAGAAATTTCGGTAATTCAAGAGACAGCTAAATAACAAACATGTACTCACTGCAGGACAAGTCTGCATATGATCAGCAAATACCATTTCATAAAAAGATAAATTCCAGAGTGCTATTGTTAAACAGATGTCTTAGAGGAGAAATTCAGAGAAGACTGACAGTACAATAAAAGCCAACATTAGTCTGTTTTGAATTACCAGGAATGTTACCAGAGAGTTATTTGCTATTGATACATGGTATTTTTGTTGTGCTTGATTTAAAACTCCACAATATCTGTAAGACCCATGAGAAAAAATAAAAGACAAATTCGATTGCAATGCCAAGACAAAAGAGCAAAATTGTACAAGATTTGCTGTTTAGTCATTGTATTCTTGGAAAGATTCATTCACTCCACTATGGTATTCCGAATTTAAGTGACAACAGAGCTGGCAATGATAACAGCCTAGCCGCTGAAAAAAGAAAATGAAAGAAGTGTAAACTGCTAAAGGAGCTTTTTATGAAACAGCAAATCATTAAAAAAAGTCCTTACAGGGCCATGTCACAGCTGACCAACACCATCATTAAAGGTGTCAATAGTCAAAATGTTGAAAAGCTTAATGACACTGAGTAGAAGTGTTCTTAGCATTCCAAATTTTTTTCTACATAATAAACCAAGTTTATCATGACGAGGCTGTAATACTGGAAAAACAAGACAATTCCATAGTTTAGAAAAATCAAAACAACACACAATCAAAAAACTGAAACAAACGAAACCAAAGCTAAAACAAAACCAAACAAAAACCGCCTATCAATAAAAATACAACATGAATGTTATTTCTTAAAATTTTCAAGTCATAGTATAAGTAAAACAATTCTCCATAAAGAGGAAAATTAAAAAAAAAAAAAAGAAAAGAATAGGCATAAACAGTACAGCCTAGAGCATCCTTTAAGATATGAGTTCCTCATTGTAAACAAACTGGATATACGTTTAGCAAGAGGACAAACAAATGTGAAGATATGTCCCCCAGTATTACATCACTTAAAATTTCCTTCCAATTATAGTTATTGTAGTTACTTAATTTTAGAACTACTGAAAAGAGGTTAGAAAGAAACACACACAATGACAAAGAAAAGCAGTCAAGAAAATCAACAGCTTTCAAGAATCTTACACAGAATTCCTACAGCTTCTTTGTATCACATAAATTGCTTCTTTCAGAGATTACAAATATATGGGAACATGCTTCTAATAAACAGAAGACATTCAGTTCCAGTAAACTGAATTCATACCACTAAGCATCATGCATTAGCTTACAAAACTAAAACGTTAAGTCTAACCATGCAGCTTAACAGACCAAAACAATTTTTTCAGAAGAGCTTTCCTGAATTAGTCTTAGTAAGAAACAAAAATATTGAGATGATGCTAATTAAACATTATTCTGACATAAGGCTGATGTATACAATTCATTGGGAATAAAGAAATACAGTAATTAATCTTAAGTATTTTGAGTATAAAATCCATGCAAAAAATGGATTGCAAACTTTGCTGTTCATAAATGTAACATCATATACACATACACAAAAAAGATCCATAAATCTTTAGAGCAATTTGCTTTTGTTTTCTGCCTCTGTCTTGTAGCAAGATGAAAATGAGGGTAGGTTGTAACATTCTTAATGAGCTTGTCAGTGTTTTTGGTAAGCAGACAAGCTAACACAGATCTCTTGGCCTTTACAGAAGCTAAAATATTTAACAGAGACTAAAATATTTACCAATATGTCCATTTGCAAGAATAAGGCCTTATGCTTTAAATCTATCTCCAGTTCAGAATTATTAATTCATTTGTCAAATTTGCATTAGGAGAAGGCAGAATTGACAGTTCAAAATCTGCAGCAACTTTTAAACCAGCTGAATAAAAAGGTAAGGCTGCGGGCTTATTTTTTAAAGTTTCTCATTTAAAGAATATGTTTGACATAGCAGCACAATAAAAATTAGAACGCAATTATTCCATTGCCAGAGGCTTGCGAACAGGAGGCAGTATGTGGGGTAAGATCAAGACAAAGTGAAATATTACTAAATATAGTAATTTACTGGAATTTAATCAAGTTTGTTGTACTGTGTACTGCTATATATGGTGAAATATCACTGAAAAAAGCCTAGGTGTTTTACTGTATAATTTAAGTGGGTGAACGTTTCTTTGGAGAAGAGAGAGTAATTTAAGGGGCCTTTTGATGCCAGATGTGCATTATCAGACCAAAGCAACTGCTGTGTAAGAATGGCAAAACAGACCTATTTGCTGGAGATCTGAGCTAAGCTGGGCTTCACGGTAGTGAAATGACTTTGATTTAAAAAGTTATCACCTGCCATATGAGGCCTTTCTACATTTAACCTTAAAACTCTAACATCATTATTTCCTATATAAATGATTGCAATTAAAGAAAAATACACACATGGAGTTATTGTAGTATTACAGCACTGCATGTAAGTACATCACTATGCTTCCTTGGGTCAATTAGGCCTAAAATGCTGTATTTGAAGCTGGAGTGTCTAGGATTTCATTCCCTGACAAGTATTAGAACCTTTCAAAAAGAGGAATCGTGTATGCTCTGAGAGTTTACATTCTTCCTGCATCACTATACCGAATTTTCAAAATCAAAACCTTACAGTTTTCTGAACATATTAAGTCAAGTCCAGTTAAGTCAAGTACCCTGTTTCTTGCCACAGGTAAGACCAGTGTTTTTATTTCAGATTTGTTCTTTGCATTTTTGATCGCTCTGTCTCCAGACAATTTCACATATCCTTCACAGAGAAGTGGTAGGGGGGGTATTTTCCTTGACTTTTAAGAGAAGTTGTAAATATTACCGTTCCCAGATTCTGGCACAGGACATAAAAAATATTTTTTTTTTCACTTGAAATATTTTTTTGCCTTTAAGTAAGCTAAACTCTATGACGTCTTCTAGCTGGGAGATTCAAACCAAAGTCCAGAAGTGCTTCGGCTGTGATCTAATATGCTTCTCCACAGAAGTAGCTTTCAAATGGCTTCTCCACTTGGTAGGTGCCAAAATAAAGCATAGCTCAAATCATAGGGTCGTGGAAAGGCAGGAAGACAATGAGCAAACAAGCCTGCAGAAGCCGTGGGCACCCATGTGCCAAGGAGAGGTGCAACTCTCGTTCCTTCTGCCAGCATGTATATCAGCAGAAAACGTATATCCCCAATACAGAAAAACGTTACTTTCTCCCACATCCCCGAAACATGTTTTACTGGTTCAAATACATTTTCCCTTTAAATACTATGGACAGCACAAGGCAATTGCTTGGTACCGCCTGAGTTATTAAAAATCACCCAGTCTTTTTTCTTTCGGAGAAACCGTTGCACTAGCGATGCATTTTTAGCGACTACTTCGCTGCGTGAAACGGCCGCTGCATGAACCGACCGATGGCACGGCGGGCAAAAGCGGCCGCCGTCCCGGGGTCCCGCCGGGGACGCTGGCGACCCAGTGCTGAGATCAAGTTTTTCCTGTCTGCGGCCGCGCCTCCCACCGCCGCCTGTGATGGGGGCAGGATGGGACACGACGGGACGTAACATCCCCGCACCCTAGCGCCCTCCGCCCCGTCCCGCCGTCGGCAGCCCGGGCTCGACTTGTGCCTCCACTCTTCTACCGTGCCACCACCCTTGCTCGCCCCTGCCTCCGCGGCACGCCCCCCTCACCGGCGATCCTCAGGCAGATCTCAGTCCCGGCGGGGGGCGCCTGTCGCCTCGCTGCCTCGCCTCCCGCCNGCGCCGGAGGGGAGGGATCCCGCGACTACGACTCTGGCGGCTGACGCGTCTCCCCGGACACCGCCCCCTTTAACCCCCCATGCACCTCCGGCCCACCCGACCCGAGCCGCCAGCGGCTCCCGGCCTCCCCTGCCCCGCCGCC
>VXBD01008521.1:183950-193959 GCA_013399975.1 Indicator maculatus
TCCCTCTTCTCCCCTCTCCTTCTCTCCTTTCTCATCCCCTCCCCTTCTCTCCCCTCCCCGTATGGCAATGTTGACATTTAGCTACAGTTAGGAATTCCCTTCTTGAGATCAGTGGATGGTGTAGTGTATTTGCTGGTGGAGAATAACTTGAACTAATTTTAGCACATACTCGAAACAGATGTTATTTATTTCCTGGTGTATGATTAAGAGCAGCAGCATTTTAACATCAGGCATACCTCTTGGGCCTCTTTGCTAGGGGGATCAACTAGGAACCTAGGCCAATTCCCATATATAGATAGATTTGAGGGGGTTTGCAAGCATTTAAGCTTGACTGACTGCCTGTATCCTGAGGACAAATCTGTAGCCTGTGTCTACTCTCCTCCCTTTCAAAATGGCTATAACGTGTTGTGTAATTATCTCTTATCCTTGTGTACCTGAATGAGGTGATACATGTGCTAAACTCAGATAACATAAGCCATAGGTTTCATTTAATTATCCTTCCTGAAAAAATTATTTAAAAGAACTCCAAAGGTTACATGACACCACCTGTGTGGTGGTGTTGATGCACCAGAAGGACAGGATGTCATCCATTGGGACCTGGACAAGTTGGAGAGGTGGGCCCAAGTGAACTTCATGAAGTTCAACAAGAGCAAGTGCAAAGTTCTGTACCTGGGCTGGAATAATCCTCACTTTCAATACAGACTGCAGGATGAGGTGTTAGAAAGCAGCCCTGTGGAAAAGGACTTGGGGGTGCTCATGGATGAGAAGCTGCACATGAGCAGGCAGTGTGCACTTGCAGCCCAGAAGGCAAATCCCATCCTGGGCTGCATCAAAAGATGTGTTGCCAGCAGATCCAGAGAGGTGATTCTGTCACTTTGCTCTGGTGAGCCCTCACCTGGAGTACTGTGCACAGGTCTGGAAGCCCTCAATACAGGAAAGACATGGACCTGGTGGAGTGGCTCCAGAGGAGGGCCATGAAGATGATCAGAATGTTGGAGCACCTCTGCTGTGGGGGCAGACTGGGGGAGCTGGGGCTGTTCAGCTTGGAGAAGAAGAGGCTCTGAGGAGACCTAATAGCAGCCATCCAGTACTTGAAAGGGGCCTACAAGAAGGACCGAGGAAGACTGTTTACAAAGGCCTGTGGTGATAGGCAACAGCTTCAAACTAGAGAAGGGCAGATTTAGATTGGATATCAGGAAGAAGTTCTCTACTATGAGGGTGGTGGAATACTAGAACAGGGTGATTGAGGCTCCTTCACTGGAGATATTCAAGGTAAGGCTCGACAAGGCCCTGGGCAGCCTGGTCTAACTGGGGATGTCCCTGCTGAATGCCAGGAGGTTGTACTAGATGACCTTTGAGGTCACTTCTGGCCTGGACCAATCTGTGATTCTACATGTGTAAAGGCCATCATGTGAATCCTCTGTCAGGAACTGAAGAGATCACAATTTTTCAGCTGGCTCTCCTAAGAGGACTTCTAAAATTTCCAGTGAAAATCATGTATGAGGTTGTTAACAATGAAAACTTCCACCACAGCCAGTAAAATCCACACCAGAGGTGAGGTGGAGGACCCAGGCCTGAAAGCAGTCTGGATCTGGAGTTTGTGTGGATGTGAAACTCGTTGCTTTGAGAGCTGTTCCTTGGTTTAATAAGGATCAAGAATTTGTGCCCTGCTATATCTTCCAGTGTTTAAATGAGAAAGCTGTTTTTCTTTCTGCTGTTTGCATCATAATTATGTTATTTGCTTCAATAAATATGTCAATCTACTTCATAGGATCTTTACTTCTTAATGAAGCTATTTATTCTTTCCTTAGTTTTTCAATTGCTATTTTCAATTCTCTTTATACAGATATTTCTAATTCAGTTGTTTGTTTATGCACAAAGCTAGCAGTAAAAGTGAAGAATAATATCAAAGGGGAGAATACAAATATGTTAACCATACTTCAGTTACAGCAACCATAATAAAAATATATTAGCATATCAGCTAAACCACAAATTCTTTAACTGACCCATATGTTTTTTAAAAAAAAAGCATTATCTTTCTTTACCGGTCGGTTAAAAGTAATTTAAATTATTATAAATTTATTTACCATTGTTTCATTACACCATCATCTTTCATGTTATAAGTTAGCATGTGCAATATTCTTCTGCCAGCAATTAAATATTTTGCACAAGAACTGAAGAATAAAAAATAAAGTTAAAAAAAAAAGATAGAATGGTAAGGAAATTAATAATGGCCCATTACATTATTCTCAAAACTAATTTTTAAAAAAATTTGTTTCCCTTCCTGTTCCTTGATGAAATGTTGCAATTTTAATTTCCTTGATGCTAGTTCCCTGGATTATCATACATCAATTTGTTTAAAGCATCTTCTTCCATTTCTTCATAATACATGAGTTAGATTATTTTTTCAAACTGAAACGACTTGTTCTCATGCTCTCTCTTAAAAAGCAGTCAATAGCCACCTTTTAAAAATTCTCATTGATTACTTTAACATTCAGGCTGTGATCCTACAACAGTTTCTGAGGTCCTGACATAGAACTGTAGTGACTTCAATATAGATTTGATCATGCAAATAAATTAGCTAGGTATCATAACATAAAAAAACATTTTTTTTCCTAGTGCTGCTACCGTTAATTCTGCAAAGGGAATTTTTTTAAAGAACCAATGCCTGCTGTTGGAAAATATCATAAAAGGGAAGAAATCTGACTGACTGTCCAAGCAGGATCAGTACAGCAACTGGAATTGCCATGCCAGCAGTAATCACTTCTTACTTATCTAATCTGTGTGTCACTTTCTGACCAGTTATAACCATTGTTGCTTCTATTAAATGGAAACACAGTAAAACAGAAAAAAATAACCAGAAATGTTTGGGTAATATTTGTACATCCCATCCTACTTCCTCCTGTTGCTTAGCAAGCTGTTAATAGCCAAGACAGATGAATCTAAGCAGGGATTGTGTATGTATTTATTTATTTAAATAAATGTATAAAATGGCTTTTGATCAGTTTAGTTTGTAGGCATATTTATTCTGCTGTAAAAATGTCTTCATGAGGCAGTGTGGGCCACTTGGGACATGCATGTGTAATTATTCTTTTTCTCCATAATACATTTTTCACAAGTGCAGGGCGTATGTAGCTAGTTTGGAATGCTGCTTCTGTGGCCTGTGTGCCTCCGTGTCTTAAGGATGTGACTTTTGAATAAAAGCTTTAATAAGACACTTAAAAAAGTCATACTTTTAATTAGTTCTCCTTGTATATCTGTGGAGCTCTATTCTAACGAGATCATTGCAATTCAGATTCTGTTTCCACAAACATAATAAAGAGCCTGTTCACACTTGGAATTTGATTCTGATTAGAATAGATGTAAATTTAATTTCTGTAGCTGTTGTTGATTGTCTGCACTTGTAGATGTTCTCATTTGAACTTTGCTTATTTGAAATAGCTTCCAAATAATGAAATAACATTAAAATGATCAGACAAAATCAGAATAAGGCATCATTCTGCAAGAAAAACCTTGTAATAGTATGAAGTTGTTCAGAATATCTATACCTCATATTCTGAGCAAACTATGAGAAGCCTTTTTTGTGGTACTATTTTAGGTTTCTATAGGAGTTTCATGTGATAAAATTTTCTGAAGTCTCTCAATTGTTCTCTGATGTCACTTATATAAGAGAGCTTTTATTTCTTTTGAAATTGAGCTAAGAGGACTTCTTTCTTTGAAGAAAGTTGATTGTAATCTCTAGAGTAAGTTATTTACTCATTTCCAGATCCAGGAAAAGAATGTATGAAGAACGGGGTGTCACTGGCTAGTTTGCTGTGTTGGATGATGGACAGACAAATCTTTGCACAGAGAGTAAATACTGTCTGTCTGCAGTTTTCCACAGAAACATAAGTATTATAATAAAAAGAAAAGATGTAATAATTTCCTGAAGTTCTAGAAACTTAGAGTCTTAGAAAGAATTTTCCCATTAAAAGGTGGAAAGCTACCTGTTGTAGATATAAAAAGTCCATTTTCTGTTCATTGTTGAAGGATTCGTGGGATCTAGACAGTGGCGTGCTTCTAAGCATAGCATACCACAAAATTTGGTCCTACACTTCTGCAGGACTCTAGCATTTGCACTGAAAGTCTCGTAAAAGATGGAAGGAATAGAAAAATAGTATGTCACAAGTGCAGAAGTCCCTGTTGTTAGTTCTTCTGAGTATTTGAATGACAAGTGTCACCCTGAAATCAAAAGCTTTCCGTAAAAAAGTTAGTATTTCTGCTTCTGTAACAAACAGAAGTTTGCAAACAGTACTCCAGTTTCTAAAAGTTCAGATTCAGTGTTAAAAGATCCTCAAATGTGCCTCTCTTGAAAGGATTCTGTGCCAGGATCTACTTTTATTTGGAAATGGCAATGCTGAAGTTACCACTGGCCTCTTCTTTCTAATATTCCCTGTAAATGCTGCAGTATTTAGCCTATCCCCCAGGGTTGTTTAGCCTGGAGAAGAGGAGGCTCGGGGTGACCTCATTGCTGTCTACGACTACCTGAAGGGAGGTTGTAGCCAGGTGGGGTTTGGTCTCTTCTCCCAGGCAATCAGCACTAGAACANTTAACTGACGATGGCCTGTGCTTGAAGCGGGGAATATGGCTGTACCATTCTTATCAAAGAAAAGCACTTTTCCCATTGAGGTTGTGCCATGGCCTTGTATTTTTCTCTCCAAGAGCTTATCAACATGTGTGCACCTGAAAGTATGTACAAAGAGTGCACAGCACTTTAAGACAAGAACCAAAGCAATGTACAAAATCTAAACAAAAAAGCAGTGGAAATTTAGGTTGACAGAATTGCAGAATTGCAGAAAACGTGATTTATGTAGAACTCCAGGGAAAACCTTGTTAACACTACAGTGGATATCTGTGAGGACTCTAAATATTTCAGATATAGGTTTAATACTGCATCTGCAAGACAATGCTTCCAAGAATTCAGCCTGACAGCATGCTGGCACATTATTTAATTCCCTCCACCTCAGGGGTAAGCATACTACCTGTGGAGTCACTAGTGTTAATGCCTGCTATCTTCCTAGAAACAGGCTCTATTTGGTAGTTACTTGTGACCTTAAAAAGAAGAAACCATACAGTGTATATTTTGTATAACTTACGCTTGGTGACCTTTCAGATTTAGTGGTCTTTTGGAGGATTAATGCATACAGTAGCACAAAGAGGAAACAAGAATTTGTGACACTCCAGTGCCAGGACTGAGACAAATCCATTATCTCTGGGTGTGCAGGAAGGCTGGTGGGGGATCCATCTCCCATTTACCCTTTGTGAATATGCCTTATTTGCAGACTTATTTGCAGTTCCTTCACTGAACATTGTAAGAGTATCCTGAGCTGGTAGGGTTCCACTGGGGACTACCTGAAGTGTGTCACAAGAAAAACAGCTACAATTTGAGGAGCTGGAGTTGGGATTGTACACATTTTCTTTCTACCATTCGTTTACTTGTTTTCCTCTGTTCCGCTGTAGTTTATGCATGGGTCACAGTTCCTTTGGGGGTGTTCTTACCCTGGTGTCCCTACACTAGTGTGTCATTCACGGGCCTCAGTCCCTTCAGGACACCCCCACTGTGGGCTGCTGACCCTTCAGAGGTTCACCTCCTCTGGCATGGAGCATCTCTGAAGAGCACATTTCCATGCGTGTCCTCAGTGATGTACTTACCCATATGTCTCCTTTTCCTTTTCCAGCAGCTGCCACTCAAACATATCTGAACAGAGGTTCGTTGAAGTTCTGGTGTGTGGGTTGAAGTTTTGGTGTGTGACATGACGTCTACACCGGTTTCAGAGCCAGCTGGAAGCAGCTGCACAGGGCAGCTAAGAGATTTCTGCTTGCAAGGCACCCTTGCAGCTCTAGCTACAGAAATCCTTACATTTGTGCCCAATCACAGCTGAGTATAACATGCTATGCCACTGCAATAAAAACACTTACTGAGTGGGCTCCTAAAACATCCCAAGGTAATTCAGGGTCTGCCTAAATAGCAAACTCTGCTTCACTAACTTTTGTTTGTTTCTTCTGTGGTTGTGTATTGTTACTTGGTATCTGTTAACCAAAATAGAAAAAAATTGCACTTCTTGTTTGTTAGTAGCAAAGTCTTTCAAAAATTACTCTGTCTCAAGGATGCCAGAGTGTCCACTGGACAGGAAATTTTTAAAGCAAATGGAACTGAAAGTGAAGGTTTTTAGAAAGTAAGTATGGTAACGATTTGTTGCAACACTTTCTTTGAAGGTATACGTTTTCAATTACCAAAGATGAGTCTTGAAAAGCTCTGACTGAGCATGAAGACTGAGGAGATGCTTTCTTTCATGTCTAGCTTGCTAGACAAGAAGTGTTATTCTTTATTACAAGGAACTACTGACAACAACCTTGTCCTATAATCATCACCTCAGTAAAGACTGCTATGATTTTTATCTGAAGCTTGTGGCAGGCACCAGCTTTAACTGATGTAAATACTGCAGTTAATTTTCTTTGTATGAAAAATACAGTATCAGTGGGTTGCTATAGTTCCCAGGATACTCCACAATCTTTTATTTGACTTCTAGAATCCATCCAAGAGGCCCTAATCTATTTTTCTTAATTTACAGCTTGATGCAAAAGCTGTGCTCTCAAGTAGTCAGAAAGCTCTGGATAGATGAGGAAGGTTCTTGGAGGAGGTCACCTGTCTCCAGAGGGAGCTAATAGATGAAACAAAAATCAATTTAAACTGCAATTTGCAATACTTGCCTGCTAGGAAAATATTTTCCATGTCGTTGCAGACAGAATTATACTAATGGAAAGGTCAGGAATGAAAGAAATCAGCAAGGAAATGAGAATTTGGGTATGCTTGGCTTGCATGTCCACGAGGGACACACAGAGCTCACGGTCCATTGTGAAGCATTTGTTGAATGTCCTAAAGACTTGAAAATGTGTAGGAATGGTGATGATGATTGCCTTAGAGAACACAGAAATAAATGTAATTTACTCATTCTAATTGTTAATTAGACACAGAAATTTAACAGGAAAATGGCATTTTTTTCTTGACTGCTGATCACAATCAATAGAACCTTTTTTCTTTTTTACTGCTAAGAGTCTGAAGACATCTGGGTTCCAATAATCATTAACTTTGAGAAACAATTGGTATCAATGAAATGACAGCCATGGTGGTACATTTCTTTTTCTTTTCATCTTGGCTGGTATATTTTGTTTTCTGACTTCTGTAGTAGCAGTAGGGGATGGAGACAAGTCTGCTCCATGTCAGACTTAGTTTTAACTTCTTTTGGGGCACTTTTATTGTTTGTGAGTTGCTTTTAAAGAATATTGTGCAGGTGTTTAGTATAGACTCCTCTGGATGTGGTTAAGGTTCCTCCTAGATTTTAAATTGCATAATCTGACCTCTGAATTGAACACCATTTTGAATCTTGTCCTGTGTTCAGCTGGGACAGGTTCATTTTATGCACAAGAAGGGAAGGGCACACTCAGGACAGCCAGCTGAGTCAGATGGATTCTATGGTCCTGCTCTGGCAGGGGGGTTGTACTCAATGATCTCCAGAGATCTCTTACAAGCCCTAATATCCTGTGAGCCTGTGAGCCAGCTGGCTATTCGATGCCTTAAATGTTGTGTCTGCTATATAAAGGGAGTGTGTGCAGGCATTGGCCTGGGCAGGGATCAGTGGTGGTGACAAGGGCTGCACAGAGTGAATGTGTCTCTTTTTGTATTAATGGTTTTAGAGTAACAGAAAGAGGGGGGGCTCAGGAGGTAGTTGTGTGAGTGGCTGCAAGGGGCTTGGCTGTAGCTGGCCCTGAAATCATCACCAATATCAGTAAATGAAAAAAATCCATTTGAAAGGTAAAACGACTGGAGTGAATAAATTAAAGATATTTACTTGACATTATGTGGTGTTCTTAGGACCTGTAATCCAGCCAAGAGTAGGCTGAGAATGATTGACTTTATAAGCACCTTCATGTACAATGTCCTCTTAATAGCCTTTTGAATTCAGAGGAGCAAATGCACCTTTGCAGATTAACCACTTGGTGTCACAAAAGCATTGTCCAGCATTGCTCAGATGTTGTGATGTCAAACAGACTGGCTAATACTGTGTAAACTTAATTTTGAGATGTGGCTTCAGTAAAATGCTGTCTCTCCTGTTTTTTTTATTCTTAATTTTCTCTTTTCCAACCTTCAAATTTTCACAATTCGTTTTTCCACCCTCATCTTTATCTTGCTCTTTAGCTGCAAATTTTAATTTGCTAAAATGCTGATAAAACAAAATCCTGTTGGAATGTATTTGTCAGGAGTTGTATGCCAGAAATACAAGCCTTTCCTGGAATATTTTCTGTGATCAGAATTTGTTCCCAGCACATTGCAACTTGAAAGAACAAGTCTTTAAAAGAATCTCACTGGCCTTAAAATGACTTATACAGGGGAGTGCAGAAGCAGGTTATGTATCTGCTTGAAAATTAACAAAACCCCCTACTGTTTTAGTTAGGTAAAAGGATGCTAGAAAGTGAGAAAAGAACATCAAGGACAGCTAGATAACAACCTGNACATTTTGCAAAACAGAAGCAGCAATAATTTGTCCTGGGAAAAGCAGAGTTCATGTTACAGCCATTTTCTCTACCAATGTGCTGCTTTGAGCATGGAAGGGTGAAGAAGAGCTCAAGAAACAGGTCTGGTAAGCAAAGTAGAGAACATGTAGAAATTTGGAGTCGTATACACACTTCTAATCAAGAACTTCCTCTGGGGAAATTCAGTGTGCTGTATTTCAGATTTAAAAGAATCATATCTAATACCATGATGTCAAAGTATTTTAGAATATCTAAAATCTAGGCCTGTCCCCAAGTTTAACAGCTTGAGCACCTCTTTGAAATTATTTTAGTTCCTGAGAGGATCTGACTTCTCTCTCAGACAGAGCAAAACCTACTCTGAAATAAAGTAGGCTCATCAGGATACTTAGTTATTGTTTACTTGCTTAGTTAAGTTAGTTAGTGCTCATGATTTTGCACCAGTATATTTGCCAGCAAATCCACAGTTCCATTCACTTTGTGCAAATTGCCCTTGCAACAAAAATTAAATTTAGGTTGTGGCTACCTCTTCAAAGTAGATTTATACAATAATGAGTTAGAATGGAATTTAGTGAAGTGATGATTTGGAAGAAACAGTCTTTGACAGCACAGAGGCACAAAACCAGATCAGAGGAGATTGTATTTACTGTAGTTTCATAGAACCATAGAATGGCTTAGGTTGGAAGGGACCTTAGAGATCATCTACTCCAACCTCCCCACCATGGGGAGGGATGCCTCTCAAGTAGATTGGCTGCTCAAGGCCTCATCCAACCCGGCCTTAAACACCCTCAGAGAAGAGGCATCCACATCCTTGGGCAGCCTATTCTAGAGTCCCAACACCCTCACACTGAAGAACCTCCTATTAAGATCCAGTCTGACAGTTGGACATAGCCTGAGATGAATACTATCTGAAAACTAGTTCTTTTAAGCCACAAGCAACCCCATCAGAAAAAAAAAAAAAATACACTAACCCACTTTTCGTGTTAATAAGTGGAAGATGTAGTAAACTCCAGAAAGTGCAGTCCTTTGGTTCTAATGCTGACTGATGCTCTAGCTATGGTATTTTTCAGAAAATGTAAGGAAAAAGGTGAGATATGCTATTAAAAATTTCATGTTGGGTACACAGTCTTTCTAGTTACCTAAATAATTGCCTGTCACATCACCTGCTTGCTATCCTCTAGCTAAATCCTTCTCATAATTTAGTGTTTGTAATTTTTGAAAACTAATGCAAATATAATTAGAATGCAACTATGAGGTTACAAAGCACTGTGGCTTACAAGGAATTTCCATACACTACAATTTAAACGAAGCTTTCTATCCATTTTCTTTATGATTCATTTGATCACCCCAGCCTTTGGCATGGTATTCTGGTCCCTGGCAGCTTTTCATTTTTCCTAAATCAGAATTAGCCTGTGGGTATCTTAACCATTTGGATGTGGAA
>VXBD01008521.1:193997-223629 GCA_013399975.1 Indicator maculatus
CTAGGCCTAGACAGGCCTAGGAGGCCTTGAGGATACTCTCCCGGCATTACCCGACAAGAGAGAGAATCTCCCATAGGAACAGAGAGGGAAGAAAGAGGAAGAGAATGGCTTTGCAGATGGATTTATAGGGCGCAGGATTTATGGGTAGAAATACGCCGTTTCCTGTGTCCACCCCTATTGGGTGGGCACCTGGGACACCAGAGGTGTATGTCTTGTGGCGGTAGGAGGGGGCACCCAGCCTAAACTGCCACAGGCCTCCAAGGCTATAAAAAACAGTGCAATTTGGAAAAAAAAAATTCTCCTTGAAATACAGAGGAAAGAAAATGAATACATGAGACTACAGAATAATCTTGCACTCACATATATGTCATATCCCTGTCACTGTCCTGGCTCCTTACACATCTGTGCTGAATTAGTTTACATACACATTAGCATTGTACACAGTGCAGCGTATAATAGGGATTCAGCACTGATTCTAGGTGAGTGGCAATGTGAACTTCAGGGGGTTGCTTAATATTCGTTGTACACACTTTGGAACAAAGACAGAATATGTTTTTCAAACTTCACTGCACATCTGTGCATCACTGCACGTGTATTGGTAGGCTCTGGTGGCCACTGAACAAGCTGGGCCAAATCTGCCCTCAGTTGCACTGTTAAAAATCTGGATAAATTCCATTCTTTTAATAACAGAGATAGTCTATTTACACTACTGTAGCAGGAAGCAGATCAGGCCCATTCTTTGTTTCTGACTGCCATGATCAGCTGATGGACTGTGCTTAATCATATTACAGGCCTTTAGGGTATCTCTACAACAGTCTCAAATCAATTTGCTGATTTTAAACAAGTACAGTGCACTGAGAGTCTTTTTAGGAAGAAACAAAAAAGAAAAAAAAGTGAATGCCAACCTCCTCTGGTCTAAAAAAGGATCTAACCTTTCACGTTCTTCTGTGTGCACTTACTCCCTGAGAACTACCCTCATCCCCAGGGTTAAAGGCTTAGATCCTCTTGGATTTTCTTGGATGTAATGCTGGCTTTCTAGGTAAAAGTTTTGCCTGACAGTGTATAAAAGTACTTACAGTACTTAGCTACTGTAAATAACCTCTTGCTCCATACATTCTGCCATACTTCCTTGCCAAGTTCTAGAACCAAGCTCAGTTTTCACCTGGCAGAGCAAACCACTACATGCAGGTATTTATTTCAGATAGTCTGAGAAACTTACTTAGTTTTTTATTTACCCTAAGTTATGTGATTATGGTTGCCCTTTTCTATTTTACTTTGTTTATGTTACATGTAGCTACAAAAGTTTCACGGTAAATATGTGTTGAGGTGTATTTGAAGGAAACATCCCCAAAAATGTTACTGAGATAAGTGATTTTTGTTTGTTCCTGTATGTCTGTTGTCAGTAGAAATGATGCTAATAAAAGCATGTACAAACTAATATTGTTTACTTCATGTCCTACTGTATACATCTGTGACATCCCTTCTTGACACTTTCAATGACATCACCTTGCAGATAACAATGACTACTTTTGCCCTCTTCACTGGTAGCAGTCTGCAAAAAAAGACCACAACCACCAATTAATCTGTTCAGTGCCTACACTCTGTTTTGCATTGATTAGAAGTAGATTTCTTTATTTGCACCTAACCTTAAAGATGTCACTGAGTGACCTTGAAGCCATCTTTCATGTTGCAATGGATTTATCTCTGCTTTCATCTCACATTGCAGCCTCATTTACTTACTTGGTTAGATGGCCATGCAATATACCTAAAACCCCATTTGCTTCATTTCCACATGGTGCTGATTTTCATCTTCTTGCATTAGTTGTCTTGATCATACAGTGACTGTCCATTAGAGTCATTCTTTTCAGAGTCCAGCTTTCATCAGCTTTTCTGCAAAGTGTTGATTTAGGTGAAGTATTATGAATTTTTTTATGAGGATAGCCAGTTATTTCTAAAGAAAAAAAAAAAAGAGAAGAAGAAGATGGAATCTCTTCTTTTCTTTCGCACAGTTCTATCCTACCAGCTGTCTCAGCTGACAAGTTTTGGGAATGATAATGCTAGAGAGGGGACTGGACTTCCTTTACCTGTAGTGAAAAGGCTTTAGGGCTAACACTATTTGACTCGGGAAAAAAAGAAAAAAAAAGTTTGGGAGCTTATAGCTTGGAGGTTGTTCGATACTGTATCATCTTTGAGTCAGCTTTGTAGAAAAAAAAAGTAATTAAAGAAACAAGTTGAAGTGCAATAGCTGGAAAATACTCTGAATGTTGAGAATAAACAGAGACCAAGCAAACAAAAAGCCACAAAAGGAGTAAGAACCAGAAGAACTATATTGTTTTTATTTCTGTGGTGTTATGGTGATATGACTCATCCCTCTGTGGCTTTCTTTATTTGGTATTTGTTAATCACTCCACAAATAATTCCCTGACTCATCTCAGCTTTAAGCTAAACATCTCACTTTTTGAAAGAAATATCATGTTTGGGAAAGTCATCAAGCTGACAAAATTGTACAATATATACAAATGCAGCTAGTAAGTGATACGTCTTAAGGGGCAGAGCTTCAGTTTTTCCCTGCCAATCGCCCACTGGTCTTTAAATCTGCTCTAAAGGGTACACCTCTCTGAGTATGGTAAACATTCAGTCACTTTGCTGGTTGAATGTGGCCTTACATGTGAAACAAAGCATTTCAGCAGTCATTTACTTCTCATAAAATGGGACAGACAAGTGTATTTATGTGTTTTACTTCTGATTTGAAGTAGTGCTTTAAGGGTGGAAGGCTTTTGTCTTCCCAACTAAGATATCCCAATAGAGATTCAGCTGACCTTAACTGTAGCATAATATCTAGCTGTGTGACCTGCGTTTAAGACTCTCTTTTTTTTTGCATCTTACAACCCTTTTTATTTTTCTTTTTTTTTTCTTTTTTTTTTCCCCTGTTGAATATGAACACTGTGTCCAAACAAAGTGGATCCTGATAAAAGCAAGCCCTGAAGTTTCTGCACCTTGCTCTGTTGGGGACAAATCCACTAGATGGCAATATGTGTTCAGATTTTGTTTCCATCTGCATCATGAGCTATCTTCCCATCAGCAGATTTTGCTGGTGGAATAAAATACAA
Source organism: Indicator maculatus (assembly GCA_013399975.1). Classification (NCBI taxonomy): domain Eukaryota; kingdom Metazoa; phylum Chordata; class Aves; order Piciformes; family Indicatoridae; genus Indicator; species Indicator maculatus. Next base: position 197,108 of record VXBD01008521.1, read on the forward strand.
AAAAGTTCCACGTGATGAAAAAGCCTTATTTAATTAAATAATCTTTATTATTTTGTTTAAATTAAAACCATCATGCACTGTTTTAATATTGCCAGATTAATGTGCAAAAAAAGGATTGTTTTGTAAAATGTTTTTTCATTCCCTGACCTATTCCGTGTCATAAAATGTATCTTTGTTCACACTGTATTATTTTATTGAGGTAGATGACTCTGTATAGCAAATACAAGTAATTGTGTCCATTCATAACTCAATACCTTTTTTATTTTGCCAGTGAAGGAAAAATTGCAAGTTAATTGTGCCTGTCTTTGTATTACTTTCTCTGCCTTACTCTAGGTTAGCCAAAGATTGCTTTTGAAAGCACCCTGACTCATACACATAAATTTTAAATCACCAGTTATTCCCCTGCAGATTAGGAAGCTCTTTGTGGAGCAGAGAGATGAGCAGAGAGGAGTTCTCTTGTTAAAAAAGATAGACAGGAAATACTTCCCCAGCCTGCATCAAAGTTAGGATTTTCTCTTTTATTACTGTTGGGCTCTGGTGGCTTTCTTCTTTACATGAAGTAATGGATAACTAGAAGCAGTTGGTCCTGGGGGCTGAGTGCAGTAATACACAGGGAGCAGAAGGACTCAGTGCACAAGAGGCTGCATTTCATCACAAATGCAAAGTGGAATCAGGGTGATATTGTGGGAGGCTGTTTTAGCAGATTTATAGCAGTTCATCACACACACACGCACACACACAAAATGAAGCTCATTTATGAGACAATGAAGGAAGAGGGAGCAGAGCTGTGGGAGAAAGAGAAAAACAGTTCCTCCAGAAACTATATGACTATTAAGACCTGGTTCCCAGTGGATGTCTGCCTTATAGAGCCTACTAGGTATGAGCACAAATCCAATCTTTGCTGGCAATTGAAGTATTCAGAGACTTCTGAGAACCAACAAGTTTCTCTTTCAGGGGGTATGTTAGGTGACTAATAATGTCAGAATTCATACTTTAGCCTCTCCATCTTTGAGACACTAAGCAGTCTCCTTTTGTTGCCTTCCTATTTCTCATGAACTTCTTTATCTTATTTGTCTGAATTGAGACCTCTTTGTCTTATTTGCCTGAAATTGAACATAAAGTTCAAATATTGTCAAAGGGAGAGAGACTGGCAAAAGCAGACAGGTATACCACATAGTAAGAGTACCTAAAAGAAAGTTTTCATTTCTTATGATGATGGTGGGAAGAATAAAGCTAAAAACCTTAACTTCTGTTCCTCACCTCAGGGTTTTGAGGAGATACAAGGTCAGTATTGAGGAAATGAGGCTGAACTGTACCTCCTATCACACATGAGATCTTAAAGCATAAATATTTTGGGTGATTGTTATTAATTTGAATTTAATTCCTCAGGATAAATGGAAATGGGCTTTTTTTTTACGAACTCATTCTAGACTCCTGAATCACCTGATAATTTTCACCACTAGAGCATCTGAACAGTTTTTACCAGACAACTTTCTTATAATAAAGGCAGCTCTGTAGAAGTGTCCATTACTGAGGGAATTTGAAAGACCTGCTTCTGTGTAACTAAATCTGTGAGCTGTAATCATACATCTTTGAAGAACTTATTCCAGTATGTTGTTCAGTTTGTTTTGATTAGTTTAGTAAGGTAAGAAACAATTCACAAAATATTGTTCCCCTGCCTAGTTGTAGTTCGTATTTAGAGAATACCTGGGAAATTTGCAATATATTGGGAGACCTCCAATTTCACTTTGTTAAAAGCACTGAGCATTTTCACAGCAGTGTCTCAAAAATATATATTTCAGTCTGCTGCCTCCCTGGGGCAAAGGTCAAAGGCGTAAAAAGAAATTTCCCACCCTGCTTCAGCCCTCGTATTAATGCTACTAACTTTTCAAGTAGGTAGCGATGAACTTTAATCAAGAAGTTTGTGAGCAATGAAGAGAGACTTCAGGGCCCTGGGACAGCTGTTTATGGGATTGGGAGCACAAGTAGTGTACTCTATCCCACCAATTGCAGGGAGTGATGAGGACTTTGACAAAAAGAGCTGTTAGATGAATTCTTGGCTTTGAGCCTGGTGTCACTGGCAGAACCCTGGGTTCTTTAAACACGGGATGGTCTATAAGACACCAGGCCTACTAGCAACAGATGGCATTAAGTTGTCTCAAAGCAGGAAAAGGATCCTGGGACAAGCATTAGCAGGGTTTATTAGGAAGAGCCTTAAATTGGATTTGAAAGGGAATAGGGATGTGAAGGGGATGCAGGAAGAAGTCAGGCCTGCCTGCAACGAGCAGAGGGTTGAATCACTGGGGGCTCCTGAGGCAGTAGAATCCAGCAAGGAAACTTCCATGAAATACTCCAAGATAATCAAGGGGAGTCTTGCTAGCAAAGTGATGCAGCTAACTACCCAGCCCAGTGTATCTACATGACTGCATACAGCCTGGGCAACAAACAAGAGGAGCTGGTAGCTAATGTGCAGCTAGAAAACTATGACCTGATATCACTGAGACTTGGTGGGATGAATCTTACGATTGGAGTGTGGCTACTGATGGCTACAGACTGCTCAGAAGGGACAGGCAAGGAAGCAGGGGTGGAGGAAACGCTGTTTATGTCAGGAAATGGATAGAGTGTAAAGACACATCCCTGAAGAACTGCCATGAACAGGTCAAAAGCTTATAGTTGCCATCTACTACAGGCCATTCGATCAAGGAGGGGGCACTGATGAAGCCTTCCTTCTCCAGCTAGAGGAGGCTTTGTACTTGCAGGGTCTTGACCTGCTGGGGAACATCAACTACCCCAACATCTGCTGTAAAAGTAGCATGGCAAGCTGTAGACAATTGAGGAGACTCCTCCAGTGCCTCAGTGATAACTTCCTGAGCTAGAAAATAGACAGCTGTATCTGAGGGAATGCAATATTGGACCTGATGCTCACCAATGCAAATGAACTCATCACTGATGTCAAGACTGAGGGCATCCTGGGCTGCAGTGATCATGCACTAGTGGAGTTTGCAGTCCAAAGAAATATGGGACAGGCAAGGAACAGAGTCAGGACTCTAAATTTTAGGAAGACAACTTTCTATCTCCTTAGGGAGAATGTGAGTAGGACCCCATGGGGAAGGATCCTCAGGGACAGGGGAACAGAACAGAGCTGTCAGATCTTTAAGGATATTATCCTTAGAGCAAAGGAAGGGAAGAAATCAGCATGGCTGAATAGAGACCTGCTGGTTGAAATAAAAAGCAAGTGGGAACTGCACGGACAGTGGAAGCAGGGACAGGTAACCTGGGAGGAGTACAGGAACATCACCTGGTTGTGTAGAGAAGAGATCCAGAAGGCCAGAGCATAACTAGAGATGAACTGGCAAGGGAAGCAAAGAATAACAGGAAAGGCTTCCACAGACACATTAACCAGCAAAGAAAGAGGAAAGAGTCTTCTCCTTCTGATGAGTGGGAATGGAGAGCTGCTGTCAACAGACAAGGAGAAGACTGAGGTACTCAATAACTTTTTTACCTCAGTCTTGTTTGACAGTCTTGTTCTGTCCCCCCTCCTGATTTGGTAGACCACCAAAGAGGGAGGAGAACCTCTCTTGATCTACTAACTATACCCCAGAATGGCGTTGGGCTTCTTGGCCACAAGAGCACATTGCTGGCTCATGGTGAACCTTCCATCCATTAGGACCCCCAGGTCCTTTTCCCCTTCACTGCTCTCCAGCAGCTCAGTCCCCAACCTGTACTGATCCATGGGGTTGTTCTTTCCCAGGTGCAAGACTCTACACTTGCCCTTGTTGAACTTACCTAAGTTTCTCCCTGCCCAGCTCTCCAGCCTGTCCCGCTGAATGGCAGCACAGCCCTCTGGTGTGTCAGCCACTCCACCTAGTTTGGTGTCATCAGCAAACTTGCTGACAGTGCTCTCTGTGCTGTCATCCAGGTCATTGATGAATGCACTGAACAGTACTGGTCCCAGTACTGACCGCTGAGGGACTCTACTGGTTACAGGCCTCCAACTAAACTCTGTCCCACTGACCATAACTTTCTAACTTCTTTTCTTCAACCAGTTCACAGTCTACCTCACTACCTGATCGTGCAGACCACACTACCTCAGTTTAGCTGCAAAGATGCTGTGAGAGACAGTGTCAAATGCTTTACTGAAATCAAGACAAACCACATCCACTGCTCTAGCATCATCTATCCACCTGGTTATGTCCTCATAAAAGGCTACCAGATTGGTCAGACATGACTTCCCCTTCGTAAAACTGTGTTGACTGCTCCTAATGACCCTCTTGATATGCCTAAGGACAGCACCGAGGATAAGTTGTTCCATTTGCTTTCCAAGGATGGAGGTGAGGCTGAGCAGTCTACAGTTACCTGGGTTCTCCTTCTTACCTTTTCAGAAGATTNGAAACCTCCCCCTTTATCATGTCTTCCTCTGAGGCCTCAGGGCTCTGGAGCTTCTGAGTATAGATGGAGACAAAGAAGGCATTGAGTAACTCTGCCTTCTCTGTATCCTCCATCACCAAGGCACCCATCCCATTTAGCAGTGGGTCTACATTGCCTCTAAGATTAGTTCTTCCTGCAATGTATTTGAAGAAGCCNGAGATGCATCCCATCAGGACCCATGGATTTATAGATGTTCAGATGACTTAGCTGTTCTCTAACCCAGTCCTCATCAACCCAGTTCACATCGGCCAAGGAAACCTCCCCCTTTATCATGTCTTCCTCTGAGGGCTCAGGGCTCTGGAGCTTCTGAGTATAGATGGAGACAAAGAAGGCATTGAGTAACTCTGCCTTCTCTGTATCCTCCATCAACAAGGCACCCATCCCATTTAGCAGTNGAGTTTGTTCAGCAGTTCCCTACTTAACCATGCAGGTCTCCTGGCTCCCTTTCTTGATTTCCCACTTCTTGGTATGCTCTGATCTTGAGTTTGGAAGAGGTCTTTGAATATTAACCAACTATCATGGGCTTCTTTGCCTTCTAGTACTCTGTCCCATGAGATTTCCCCTAGCAAATGCTTGAAAAAGCCAAAGTTGGCCCTGCTGAAATTCAGGGTTGTGATCCTGCTCAGTACTCTGTTCCTACCACACAAGATCCTGAACTCAATCATCTCATGATCGCTATAGGCAAGGCTGCCCTCAACCTTCACCTCTTCAACCAGACCCTCCTTGTTGGTGAGTATCAGGTCCAGTAGTGCTCCTCTCCTAGTTGGCTCCTCCACCATTTGCATCAAGAAATGATCATCAGTGCACTGGCAGAACCTGCTGGACTGTGGCTGGCTGAGTAGGCTTTCCAGCAAATATGAGGGCAGTTAAAATCCTGCAAGAGAACCAAGGCCTGTGATTGCAAAGCTGTTGTCAGCTGCCTGTAAAAGGCCTCATCAACTTNTCATCTCATGATCGCTATAGGCAAGGCTGCCCTCAACCTTCACCTCTTCAACCAGACCCTCCTTGTTGGTGAGTATCAGGTCCAGTAGTGCTCCTCTCCTAGTTGGCTCCTCCACCATTTGCATCAAGAAATGATCATCAGTGCACTGGCAGAACCTGCTGGACTGTGGCTGGCTGAGTAGGCTTTCCAGCAAATATCAGGGCAGTTAAAATCCTGCAAGAGAACCAAGGCCTGTGATTGCAAAGCTGTTGTCAGCTGCCTGTAAAAGGCCTCATCAACTTCCCGATCAGGTGGCCTGTAAGAAACACCCACAACTGTATCAGTCATGCCAGCCTGCCCCTTAATTTGCACCCACAAACTCTCAACTCACCCCTCATCCACCCCTGGACAGAGCTCAATGCATTATAGTTGCTCCCTCATGTGAAGAGCAACTCCACCACTGTGCTTTGCTGACCTGTCTTTCCTAAAAAAGACTGCCATCCATGACCACATTCCAGTCATGTGAGCTATCCCACCATGTCTCTTTAAGTGCCATCAGATCATAACCCCTTCGCTGCACATGGTTGGATTACCACATACAATGGGTAGTGGTCAATGGCTCAATTTCTAGATGGAGATGGGTGACAAGTGGTGTCCCTCAAGGGTCTGTAACTGGGACCAGTGCTGTTTAGTATCTTCATCAATGATGTAGACAGTGGGATTGTGTGCACCCTCAGCACATTTGCAGATGATACCAAGCTGAGTGGTACAGTTGAAATTGAGAGCAGCTGTGCAGAAAAGGACTTGGGGTTACTAGTGGACAAAAAGCTGGACATGATCCAACAATGCAGACTTGCAGCCCAGAAGGTCAATGGCATTCTGGAGCGCATCAAACAAAGTGTGGCCAGAAGGCTGAGAGAGGTGATTATGCCACTCTGCTGTGGTGATAACTCACCTGGAGTACTGTGTCTCGCTCTGGGGCCCCCAACACGAGAGACAGGGACCGGCTGGAGCAGATCCAGAGGAAGGTCACAAAGCTCAGTCACCAGTATAAAAAAGACACCTTGAGCACACTGAAAGTTCCAGCCTCGTGTGATGCAAAACTTCAAATGAACCCTATTCAAAAAATATCAACCCAAAACTGAAACATTTTTTAAAACTTGGAGATGTGGCAGATGGACATCATCAGAAACATGTCACACAGCATATGAATAAATCAGGTCCCATTGATGGCTAATGAAAGGCTTTTCAATGTGCTTAATACCAAATTACTTTTGCTTAAAAAGCTTACTGGAGAGACAAATGTAATCTATAGCTAGGTGCGCTCACGTTACACAGTTATGTGCTGAATCTAATTTAAAATGGGTAAGTGCTAACACATTTAATTTCCTGCATACTCAGTGAGACAATGTTTGCATTTTTTAAAACAGTAATTTCATGTGAGTCTTTCAAAGTGCTAGAGTCAGCAAGACAGCAAGAGTGTTTGAAAAGATGGCCATGCAAATGGAACTTCTAGTGATTTAATATGCTTACCATTGCAGGGAGATAGCTTGATCTATGGCATACTTAGAGTGATAGAACAAGCTGTGTACATCAGTGGCGTATTTCAAGCTGTTAGTATTCTTAGCAAATAATGTTTAACATAGGTTTATCTTTAGTCTGGAAAACTTTTTCAGGAAGTGTGATGAATACTAAAATTTTGGAAGCAATAAATAAGTGAGGGTGGATATCTCTATGTAATAGCAAAAGGTAGAGAGAAAGTAAGATGACTGGGGTGCATCACAACTCTTTTTGAGCTCCTTATTCTAAATTGTATCAGAACTGTGATTTCATATGAGTATTTGTCAGACTTGAATCTGGCAGTATAAAAGGAACAGCTGCGTGATACTTGTCATTTAAGAAAGTGTAACTGTAGGAAAGGGTGCACCACCAAGTTCTGAGACAGTCAAACAGGAAAGCAAGTATCTCACTAATACCTGAGGTGATAGAAATACTGGAAATTGGGTAAGTGCACCAAAAAAGGGTGTTTCCAAATGTTAAAAGCCTTGAGGAGAAGGAAAGAAAATGTGCACTGATAAAATCTCTTTTAAAAGGTAGATAATGGTAGATTTGTAAAATGTAGCCAATTCTGTTTGTGATTGGGTTTGCCCAAAGGTAATTGTATTCATTCTAGATTAAGCAATAAGCACATAATCCAGTCCTAGCATCTTACATTTCAAACTCCTAGAAAGAAATGAGTACACTCACTCTTTATTCAATAGCACTCCCAGAATATCTATTGCCTTCTGTAGCAATCATTATAAACAGTTTTTCACAAAAGAAATGAGTGTCTTTTTGGAAGAGAGGACTATAGTAAGGCAGGGTGGCTGCTTAGTAAATATGTCTATGTTGATCAGAGCAGGAATAGTACATAACTCCAAATAGCTCCAAAACTGTTCTTTTTTCAGTGAAATTTCTGCCTCAAAGTAGTAAGTATTCTTGATAGTACTTTTTCTTTTGGACCAATCTGCTTATGAGCAAATAAAGAAACCCCATTAATTTCCAGTAGGATAGAAATTATTGAAAAGTCTACATTGAAAGGGACCTCTGGAGATCACCTTGTCAAACTTTCTTTTGGAAATGAAAGGGCACTGTCAAACTGAGTCTTCATTTTCCCCAGCAAAGGGTATTCCACTATTTCTCACATTTAGTTTTCACAGAATCAAAAAATGGTTGAGGTGGAAAGGGACTTCTTGAGGTCATGTGGTCCAACCTTATTGCTTAAACGCGTTGGCTAGGACTGTAACCTCACAGTGAAGTATTTTTTCTTATATCCAGATGGAATTCTCCTTGTGTCTTTTGTATTTTCTGTCACCATGCATCCCTGCACAGGGAGTACCATTACCACTTTTTCATCTGCCTTTAGTTATTAGGTCTTCCTAATAACCTAGGACTGTCATTAGGTCTTCCTTGAGCCATCCCTTCTCTAGGCTGCCCAAACCCCATTAATTTCAAAGTGGGTTTGTATATCACATTTTCCAGTCCTCCAATCAATTTTATGACTCTTTGTTAGACATTTTCCAGTACCTTACTGTCCTTCTTTAGCTGCAAAACAGGATAAATTATTCCAGGTGTGGCCTTTCAAGCACCAAGAAGAACAATGATAACCCTCAAGCTACTGGGTTACCTTAGGCTGACACAGCCCAAGATTCTCTTGGCCTCATTGCTGCCAGGGCACACTGCTCCATGAGGCTGAGCTTGCTGCCCCATGGGGACCTTCCTAGCAAAGCAGCTAGGTGTCCTCAGGCATGCAGTTAGATCATTTGTCTGATCTGCTGACTCTTCTTATTCAAGATATCTTCCCAGGATCCCCATCACCATCCTTTACTGCTAATGTGGGGATCTTGTGTGACAGATATCTAAAATACAATTTAAATGGTTACATTTTTCTAGTCCAAGAGAAGTAAAATCATAATGCTCCTGCTACTGTTTTAGAAAAAGGAATAGGCATGGCATGGCATGGCATGTAGGAAGCATCCTGTCAGAGAAAAGATACCCCAGATCCAAATTGTGCTTGAGCCTAGATATTAACCAGGAGTCAGTATGAATACTTAACCATCCCATCTCTGAAGAAGGGATGACAGACTGTTCTTTTTTTTCCTTTGGTGAACTGTTTAATTAATGGTAGATACATGCATTTTACCTACCATTTACCTAAATACTGTGGTTCCCAACCCATTTTTAAGTGCAGAAGAAGGGAGTAAAATACAAAAAAGGTACAAGAGAGGGTACAAACGAGATACAACCAGCTCTACAGTCCAAGTGCCAGCCTTTGAATTGATTTACTTTTAGCTTCTCTGTCTGAAATACCACACTAAACTGTTACCTTAGAACAGTGGTTTTCTTCGCTAACTTCTAGAAACTGTCAGCAGTTGACTTTTTAACTGGGCACTGATTCTAATGTTCATGTAGACTATCTAGCCCACTGAGAGAAATTTCTCTTTTTCATGATTCCTCACTGTAATTCTACTTATGGAAAAATATGTATTCTTTTTGTACTGAACCCAGCTCGAGGTTAAAAAGTACTATTTGTAAAATTCCATAAATCAGTCATGGATGTGTTGTTATTAATTATTATAATTATTGTTAATTTTTAATTGTTAATAATTATTATAATTATTAATACAATGGTTTATAATTATTAATACAATTGTTATTAATAACAATTGTATTAATAACAATACTAAAATTTTAGTCAATTTTAGATTAATCCATATAAATATGCTTTGAATTAACCTCTACATTTTCTATAAACCAAAGGAAAACATCTTGTTACCAGGATAAAGAAAATAGAATTGGATGAAAACTTTGTAAATCTGAACTCTGCACCTTATAGAAATACAAAGCAAAAGTTAACATTTGAAAAGGAAAAAGCAGATATACATATTGCATGAACATATTATAGTTATATAACTTATTATGCTTTAGAAGTCTTGGTTTCAGTTTATATCCAAAGCTATGGTTTATCAGATAAAACTGATCTGTAACTGGGTATAAATGCTGAGATAGGTAGCGTTCAAGAGAGAAGTCAAGATAACTTGCAGTGAAGTATCATTGCACACCTCAAGAAACAGGTGCTGGGATTCAGATGAATGTTTTTCAGACAGGGTCATGTAGTTTGACTTTAGGATATCATTCCTCCACAGCTCTTCACTTTCCCACTTCTCACAGAGGTGGCACGGAGTATGCAAACCGCCTGCACAGTACATAACTCTCACCAGTTACATCTTCTTCTGCATTACTGCTTGCTCAGCACTTTGGCCACAGCAGTCCCTAGATGACATGAGCATAGAGATCCTCATTTGAGGATACACAGTTACACCAGTCATCTTTGCTACCGCTGTGGTTATGAGAATTAACAATATAGGGTAAGTGCAGAAATACACTCTCGGAGACGGGCAGTGTGGACCTTGTAAGTGGACTGGATCAAGTCTGACATAAGAGAGATGAAATATAGTTATTACAGTGACAAACAGGATATATACTGAATGTAACAATGCTGTTTTCAGCACTTGACGTGATAGGTATACTTTCTAAAATAATATAATTTATAATATTTTTTTTAAAAGGCAAATATGCAAACCGTGTATGCTGGTTTCTGATATATGCATATCCATTTTGTAAAGCTACATTGCAAAAACCTGCAAAATACCAAGTCTAGTAATAGCAAAAATGTGTCAATAGTTATACATGAGTTATTACATCATAGAACTAATGACTCATTTAAGCTCTTCAGTAACCTGGCACTATGTCAAATAGAATTTGGTCAGTAAGAATAGTCCTGTTTTTAAAATCACCTCTCACTTTCTGTTTTATTTGTAAATGGCTACTGTTAGCCTCTTTTGTGATACAGCTTCCACAGAGCGCATAAAGAACGGCATTTTCAATTAATTTGCCTGGCTTCATTTCCCAGCTGTACATCAGTGTCATGCTATGCAGTAAAATAGCTGCCTTCCTAAATTTTCCAGTAGGAAGCAAAACTATATCCTAGGCTGTATCAAAAGAAGTACAACCATCAGGTTGACAGAGGTGATTCTTCCCCTCTACACTGCTCTCTTGAGACCCCATCTGAAGTACGGCATCCAGCTTTGGGACCACGACATAAGAAAGACATAGACCTGTCAGAGAGGGTCCAGAGGGTCCACAGTCACAGGGATGGAGTATGTGCCTTGTGAGGACAAACTGAGAGAGTGGGGTTTGTTTAGCCCGAAGAAGACAAGGCTCTGGGAAAACCTTATTTCAGCCTTCCAGTACTTAAAAGAGACCTACAAGAAAGCTGGGGAGGAATTTTTTTATCAGGGCATATAGTGATAGGACAAGAGGTAATGTTTTTAAACTGAAGGAAGGTAGATATACATTAAATGTAACACAAACTCTCTTCACTGGGAGGGTGGTAAGGCACTTGGCCATAAGAGTTTGTGGGTACTTAATTTCTGTCAGTGTTCAAAGCCAGGTTGGATATGGCTTTGAGCAACCTGATCTAGTAGAACATGTACTGCCCATGGCAGAAAAGTGGGAACTGGATGATCCTTAAGGTGCCTTCCAACCCAAATTTTTGGTCTACCCAAAAAATCCAACCCTACAGTTTTATGACTCTTTGAAAAACAGAATGATACTTTTTGAACTCCAAGAACTGATAATACAGACATACAATGTTTTCACTACTGCAAAGAGAAAACTTGCACTGCATACTCATAAAAATCCCTCTGGTGAAAATGAGGAACCAGTTCCCTGGTAATTTTTTTTGTAAAAAGCTTTAAAATTTATTTTTCTCAGGACTTCATTGCTCTCTACTGTAATGCATGCATCAGTACGATTATTTAATTAATTTCTACTCTTGGATTTTAAAGAAAAGTTACTCCTTTTTATCATACAGTATTTTTTTCAACTTTCATGAAGAGATTGCGTCTTTTAACCTCCCCTCATCATGAGAGGGTATTCTTCTTTTTAAAGAATTCTCCCAGGTCAGAATCCTAATTTTAGACAACAGAGCTGTCATTACTCAGAGAACTACTATCCTTTGGATTAATGCATTAGCTTGGACATTAAGCCTTGATCTGTCTAATGGGTTAAATCTATATAAAGGAAGAGCTGAGAGAATGTATTGTGATGCTAATGCAAAATAGCTAGAGGTGACTCATGGAGAAGTGCAGATCATCTTTCATGGTAGCATCTCACCAAGAGTACCCTGCATGTCAATGTCTCATCCCTGGCCTTTGGAAAGTGGCTTCTACAAAAAGCTAGTGTTTCTACACTAGTGGTTTAATCTTTGGCTGATTTGCTGATACTGCCAAGACACAGGTGAGTTTGAGCCATCTGCAGTGGTCATGTTCTGATAGACATCTTTGCTGTAGGATCTCATCTGAGATGGCCAGCTCATTTTGCATAGATTACACAAAAGCCTTCATATATACCAGTGCTGGTTACTACTGACCATGGCTGGATTCAAACTGGCAGTTAGAGCATGAAAAGCTCCATATGCCAGTATCTCCCTTGAGCTATTAGGTGACATATGGTTTCATTCTGAGAAAAATCATGCAAAGCTGATCTGAAATTATGCATGCAAAGGTTAAAGGCTTCTTTTGCTACATGTCATGGGGGCTTTCTAGGAAGTATTTATGTCACAGGGGAGAAATCCTTTGTGTGGAAATTATATATCCCCTCATTCATTTAGTATGCCTATTTATGTTAAGTTGACTGAAGGAGCTTCAGGCCTTAAGTTGTTTTTCTTTTTTGTTTGTGTGGTTTTTTGTTTGTTTGTTTTGTTTGATTTTTTTTTTGAGGAGTATGAGAGTAAAGATGATTACATGCTTATTTGATCTTTTAAAATGAATCTGTGTTAATCCACAGTTGCTATATCATCTGTCCAGGGTTCTTGTATATCCTAGCCAACAGGACTCCTAAAAGTAAATTTTGTACTTTTATCTGATAGGCACAGCTGGACTTCTATACTACTCCACACACAGCTTCTGTACTACTCCAAAATATGTTCAGAAAACGTTTTTGAAAACTGTGGAAGGTGATTGGAATAAACTATCTACAATTGAAGACCATGCTGAAATTGTAATTTCTTCCAGGTTATGGCTAAAATTGAAAATATTCAATGTTCTTCTCCAGTTGAGTGAGTCCTGGTATCTAAACAACACAGAGATTAGCTTGACCTAACTTACATTTCATGCAGTCCAGCAGAAAAAGAATCAGCAGACTACATTTCTTTCCCTCACTAAATTTTGAAGAAATCTACTAAAACTGAGCTTAAAGTGCATGGATATTTAGAATAGCAAGGTGGCCTCATAGCTACGTCATGTCTGCTGGTCTGAAAGACCCTTGACTGCCAGTCTGAAGGACACTCAGGTGGGGTAACGGGCCCAGGTTCATTTTCCACTGCTACTAGAGTTCCCCAGAAGTTTCATTTGGAAGGAAAAAGAAGAGTAGGAGGATCCCAGAATCCAGACTTGCAAAAATCAGGTCACAAATGAATCTTCTAAGACTCGTGTTAATGACAGAGAATGCTACACTTACCCCTAATAGTTGTCACCTAAAATATTGTGTGGTTTAACCTCAGCCCCAGTGGGATGTGGATAAGAATTAGGGGAAAAAAAAAAGAGGTATAAAGGAAAAGAAAATGAAATAAGTAAGAAACACCCCCCTCCCCCCCATGGATTGATATCAGATAATTTTGAATAGTTGAAATAAAACATTGTAATAACAATAATAGTAACATGAGTAAGGTAATGAAAAGGAATATAACAAAAAGAGAGGGAGAAATACACCCCAGGAAAGACAAGTGATGCAGAGTACAATTGCTCACCACCTGATGACTGATGTCTGAGTCCCTGAGTTTATATCCTGAATGGGATATCCTATGGTTTGGAATATACGTCTGGGCCAGCTGTCCTGCCTGTGCTCCCCTCTCCCCATTTCTTGTTCACTTTCTTGCTGGCAGATCACAGGAAAATGAAAAGTCTTTGGCTTAGGACTTATCTTAGCAACAACTAGAATATCAGTGTTTAACATTGTTCTCCTACTAACACCTAAACGCAGCACTATACCAGCTACTAGGAAGAAAATTAACTCTATCCCAGCTAAAGCAAGGTTAAATCCTTATGGCGTAGTCATTTTAAAATATGCCATGAAACCTGAGGCAGACCTGTTTATTTCACTGAGAATTTTATTGTAAATGTTTTCATTCCACTTAAATGTCTTTCTTTTTAGTATGCAATATAAGTACAGGTATTACAGTGGGCATAGAAGATATGTCATTATTCTCAGACATGGGTCTACCAAAGAAACATTACTTGTCCCCAAACTTTTGTTGTAAATATGTCCCTAGAGGAAGAAAATACATTTGTTAAGGGAGGGAAATTAAATGCGAGAACATACCTCAAGAGGAGGCACAAGAAGTTATAAGTTTCAACAGAAAGGAATAGGAGAAAAGCCCTTTCATAAACCACAGAGCAGCTTGGAGCATACTGTGTGGGATCTGGATGAAGACATAAAACCAAGAAGATAAAACAACATGTATTGATAGAATGATGCAAGTTATCAAGAGAAAAAAAAGTGGTTGTGAAGAATGAAAATATATATCAGACACTTGCTGGAAACAAAGGTGTGACAGACTAGAAAGAGATGCTTTCACTAACAATCTAAGGTTCTTTAGTCTTTACTGCAAATAAAATAAAATCACATGTATTTTAATAATTCAATTTCATATGGCATTTTTGTAAACATATTATAAAACCCTACTTAGCCAAAGATTTTGAGTTAGGAATTATAGACTGTGGGGTATTACTGAGTGGATTGGAGTGGCTGACTGCTACCATAATTCTGAGGACTGAACATATATAATACACTATGTGTACACTCAGTATAATTTATTTCACTGTATTTCTGTGTCATGCCAGTCTTCTGCTTCTTTTTCTATTCTACCCTACCAGGTATAATTAACTCTGGTTGGTGTTGTGTTTGTGGGGTATTTAAAATATTTTTTTGTGTTTGTTTTTGGTTTTATTTTCTTAGAGCCATCTACAACAACTCCCACTCTATGTGTTTGTGTAGTTCTTTTAAGCAAAAACATAAAAAGAACTGTCAAAAGAACCTGGCATGAGCTGAACTGGAATAAATGCTAATTAACAGAACTGGGAAGAGGAACAGCGTGATTTTGAGATCAAGCTTGGGATATCTGTCCAGATAAGTGCTAGGCAGCAGAGTTACTTCTTCTAGTATGACAGCTCACAAAGCCACGGAGGAGGAAGTTGCAAGAGTAAAGAAGATGAGATAAAGCAAATGTGAGCATTTTAGTAGTAATGTGTGCTTCAGGCAGGTGCACTGCCAGCCTGCTGCTTGATGGGTGGTAAGGAAGGAGAGGGCTGACAGCTCAAGGATAAGGTTAAATAGTCAAAACTGGGTCAAATTTTTCACTTGTTTAAAGTATTTGCAGTCTTGTTTAATTTTAAGTGTAAATGAGTACACTTTAACTCAGTAGAGGCTGGAAGACCCGAAGGTACAGCTGGGGAGGGAGCGAGGAGAATCCAGTAAATGTAACTGTTCATAAGAGACAAAAAAGAAGTCACTTGTGGCATTGTCCAAGTATCTTCTGAACAGAAATGGCAGATGATCATATTGTCCCAAGACTGATTTTATATTTTCCAGGGGAGAGCATGGTTGTTTATCCCAACCTACAGATTGCTTTCTGTAGGAAAATTAATAATTTACATTTTGAGTCTAACCCAACTAAACTAGGAATGCCTAAAGATTACATATGTCTGGCCAGAGTGCAAATATGGATTTGATACAAAATTTATTCAAACAGTGAATATAGAAGTCAATAATGTGACTCAGGTTTTAAGCAGGTGGTCATTCTTGAAGTTCTGCTCTGATTTTTGCTATTATATAAGTCAGGGCTATAAATCTTTACCACATTCCAGTGTTTTACTGTTTAGAGAGGCTCTTTTTTTTTGGTTACACACTGATCTAAATTTTATTATAGTTATGAACAGAACATGAAGTGCATGAATTTCAAAGCCTTTTAATTTGATGTGGTTAAAACAACACTTGGGTAATAAAAGATTTTTTTAATGCAGGTTAACCAAGGTCTTTTTTATTTGTGCATGTATTTCCAATAAGTGGCACTCCATCAATATCTGTAAATGTTATGCTGCTTAAGCCTGAACTTCTGCAAATGAAGAAGAGTTTGCAAATAATGGAAAATTGATTTGTGATTTTTTTTATTTTATACATTGCACCAAAATCATACATGTTTATGAATTATATGTTCAAGGCTGTGAGCTGGAGAAGTAACAGGGGAGAAGGAATAAAAAAAAGAAGACCTATTGGTTTATAAAATGTTGTGAAATATACTATAGTAATTTGATTTAGCATTCTGTAGTCATCTCTGGAGACTACCACAGTCCTTGCCCAGGAAGTCTGGAGTGCCTGGCATGGAAACAGCTCTCCTATGTGGGATGCTCTGGCATTTGATTCAACAAAGCAGTGATTCTTCTGGCCCTCAGAAGAGCTGCTGCCGTGGTAGTTTTAGACTATGCCTTTAAAATTTTTCCACAGATTTTGAGCAGAAAGTAGTAAAAATGTAAATAAATCACTACTGGGTGTAAAAAGGAAAAGAATGATTATTCTAAACAATTCCATTGGAGGGATATCTCCCATAAGATTTGGTTCCCAAAACAATATTTGTCTTCTCTTCTTGCTTCTTCATTGGGGAGATACCAACAGGCTTTGCTGACCTTGGCTGCATTGTTTTGTCTGGTATTAACTTTCTCTGCTTCTTTCTCTTCCCTTTGCACAGGGGAATTGCCCAGGAGAGAAAAAGGGAAAGCATATTGCTGAAAGAGGGAGCAGAGTATAGGAGGACACAAGAAGGAAGTATCTGTCTGGATTTGGCTAAATTCACAATAATAGTAAGATATTCTGAGCAGACTGAATGTGCTTGCTCCTAAAGCTGAGCTGACTTCAACTTTCTGTTATTTGATGACAAATGAAACTGAGGAGAAATCCTGGCAGCACAAAACACAATGAAAGAACTCTATTAAGTTGAAAGAGGCTGACATTTTACGTTGCAGCATTTACCCTCTAGTCATCTGTAGCCGTTTATTGTGATAGGTAGAACAGCAGAGCTATGGGAAAACTAACAATTTTTCCTGAACGCTCTTTAAGTCCATTTTAGCCAAGAAAAAAGCCTGTGTTCTCCACTTTACATGAAGCAAATTTAATGACTCACTGGCATGAATTGAGTTGAACCTGCTGCTGTTATTCATACCATGCGGCAGTCATGCCAGCTTCAAAAAGTGGAAGTGCAAACTGGAGGAAAGTATTATGGGGTTTGAAGTTCGGGTTACAACATAGGAGGTTTCCTGTTCCTGTTGCTGCTTCTGGGTTCCAGGTTCTTGAGTGTGGTCTGTTTTCTGCAGGCATGGCAGTGGAAAAAGTGGGAGCAAGGTAACTGCTGGGTTTGATTTTCTGCTGTATGCAGGATTGTTTACCCCTGTGTATTTCACTGTGCTTCTTCTGTAAATAGGCTAAGATAAAGTAATCATGCATTGTATTATTAATTAGATTATTAGCTAAGGTAATTATGCATTGTGCTTATGATGTCTTGTGTTATATCAAACTCTCATCTCTGTGTCTCAACCCTGAGTTGTGTTTGCTACTCTTCCCCTCACTTTTGTGTTGGGGGAGCAGACAGGTAAGCTCTGGTGCAAAACTCTTACACTCACTGTGGTAACTGTGTGCCAAGCAGAAGGGCATACAATTTAAAAGACTGAGTCAGCTCCTCCCAGAATCTGCTGGGCAGCAGCTTTATGACTGAGATTTTGTTATGCTGCTAGGATTTATATTTGTTTCCCATGGATCTTTAGTTTTATTCAGGAGAGTAAATCTTGCACAGTGAAACTCTGGTAAAGTGAAAAATAATGCCTTGGTGATTTTCTTGGTTTACATGTGATATTTTAAATGTTCATCCTGTTATTCTTGGTAACAGTTCATCCTTCCTTCTCCCCAGAAGAAACAAATTTGGAGATAAAATATGCCTTTGAGTTAACATGCAGTCTAGTAACAAAGCTCTGTTTTCTAAGGAAGAGTTTGGTGTGGTTAATGGAGATAGCAACCAAAATTCCTGAATGGTTAAAATGTTTTTAGCTAAACTCAATGAAGTCTAGCAAGCTGAAGCCAGAGGTAATATTAATTAAGAAGTTTTGACATTGTGTACATCTATTTTAATATCTGCAGTAAAGAACAGGCAATTTGCCTTCGTTACATTAACTGAAACACAAACTGCTTTACCCTATATTGGACCTATTATTTTTCATTTTGATAGAATGAGCAAGTATCAATATGATCTAAGCTACATGAATGTCAGTGCTGCAGAAGGAAGGCTTAGGCTTTTTGACAGATTTTTAGAGTACACAGCTCTCACAAATGAAATTTCACATGAAATTTTAGGATCTTTTTAAGTCTTCAGAAAAGTAACTCTTGAAGCTGTCTGTTATAACAAAACTTTTCTTCAGGGAGAAGGTAAAATAATGTCAGTATATTACCTGGCACTTGGAAAAAAGTGCTAATTAAAGCATGTATTTGGTTACTGATGCTTACTGTCCTATCCCTAACTAACAAAGCAAAAATCCCCTGAGTTTTGGGAACCGAACTATATCGTGTTACACTCTTTTCCCCTGTGAGGACTGCTGAGCTGCATTTTTAATGATACTTCCTCTCTTTGGAGACAAAGAAATGTTAAATGTTGTCAGTACCCTCCTTTCCAGTTTTTTTTTTTTTTTTTGGTGTCTCAATAACTTTCTGCTTTTACCTATTCCCTTGATGCAAATTTTATCGAAATCTCAATTCCTTGAAAATTGAATCTCAAACCACTGTTTGAATTTCATCTAGAAGAAACACAAAGCTATCGCGTGACTGTTCAGTCTTATTTCTCTATTCATGCACTCTCAGTAACTCCATAGACAGTGAATTATTAGTTTGGTCCTTTTTGTGACACCTTTGTTCTGGTAGCTATCTAAGATACCTATGGCTTGTATAGTGTGACTTGAAGGTCATTAATTATGGACTCTGAGAAACTGCCAAGGAAGAGGGAAATTTTAAAAGTCAGGACTCCTCACCAGTCCTGCTAACCTGAAGAAGGAGGCACATGTTATCAGTTGAGATTAGTATGAATTTGCAGATTTCCTCTGCTGCTGGATATAGTCAGAACTAGTCTCAGAGTTTTGAGTCCCCTGAAAGAAACAGCTTCCTAGTCAATCGTCAAATCCTAGCTAGAACTACATCCAGAAAAGTCTAGCTAAGAGGTGACTGCTCACCCTCAGGTCACATCAATCAGTGAATGAAAAAAGCAGAGGGGCAACATACTGTGGCTGGAAGCAGGAAGCTTACTTTCCTTAATCATAGAGGTAATTTCTAAACCTGGGAGACTGATTCCAGAGTGCCTGCTAAAACTCTGCAGAGTTCTCAAGGCTAAAGGAAGAAAAGAGATAAGTGAATCTTCTGTATGTAGCTCTAGACATTGAAGACCATTTAATCAATTTTTTTTCTTCACAATAATTTATTACATAGAGTCTTAGAATGCTTTAGGTTGGAAGGAACTTTTAAAGGTCATCTGGTCCAGCCTCCTGCAGTCAGCAGGGACATCTGCAACGAGAGCAGGTTGCTCAGAGCCCAAAAAAACCTGAATGGGGCATCTATCACCTGTCTGGGTAACCTGGGTCATAGTCTCACCAGCCTCATTATAAACAATTTCTTCCTTGTGTCTAGTCTAAATCTCACAGGATCACACGATGTCAGGGGTTGGAAGGGACCAAACACATCATCGAGTCCAACCCCCCTGCCAGAGCAGGAGCATACAATCTAGCTCAGGTCACAGAGGAACACATCCAGATGAGCCCTGAAAGTCTCCAGAGAAGGAGACTCCACAACCTCTCTGGGGAGCCTGTTCTAGTGGTCTGATACAGTAAAGAAGTTCCCCTTTGTGTTGTGGTGGAATCTGCTGCTGCAGCTTACATCCATTGCTCCTTGTCCTATCACAGGGACCAAGTGAGAAGAGCCTGTCCCCTCCCTCCTGACGCCCAGCGCTCTGATATTTATAAACATTTATTAAATCTCCTCTAAGTCTTCTCTTTTCCAGACTAAAAAGCCCCAGGTCCCTCAGCNAGCCCCAGGTCCCTCAGCCTCTCCTCATAAGGCAGGGCTCCCGTGCCCTAATCATCCTTGTAGCCCTCTGCTGGACCCTCTCCAGCAGGTCCCAGTCCCTGTCCCTACTAAACTGGGGAGCCCAAAACTGAATGCAGTACTCAAGATGAGGTCTCACCAGAAAGGGAGAAGAACCTCCCTGGATCTGCTGGACACACTCTTCTTAATACACCCCAGGATCCCATTGGTAACTTGTTATCTACCAGGGCTCCCAGGCTCCTCTCCACAGGGCTGCTGTCCAGCAGATCACCTCCCAGCCTGTACTGGTGCAGTTTATCTTCCTCTTATAGTTTAAACCCCTTGCCCTGTCACAACAGACCCTGTTCAAAAATCTGTCCACAGCTTTCTGATCAGCCCCTTTAAGTACTGAATGGTCTCCCTGGAGTCTTCTCTTCTCATGCGCTGGTAAAATCCCTCAGGGTGAATGCAGTGCATTTAATGCCCCCAGGAAGGTGTGGCATTAAGCAATCTGAATGTAAAGATATGAGATACACCTCTTCCCCACTGCAGCTCAACTCCCCATTTCTCTGTGAAGTTGTAGGATAAAACCCCAGAAGCTTGAAACTCCAAAACAATAAGAACTCAGTATTTTTAGTGACTGATCTCTTTTAAATTTTTTTTAGAGTACTATGAATTTCGTTAGTATTCATTTCATTAATATCTATGAATTTTGAATGCCAGGGACTGGCACTACCAAATATTTTTCTGTTGTGTTTGGGTTAAAAATTATCTGTTATGAGACTGTAATGAGAACTTTACCACACATTCTGAGTAATGTTAACATAATTCCAAGTAATGTTAACATAAGTAAAAGGACCACTTGAGGAAGCAGACTTAAAAGAATGAATTCAAAATAGTAATTTTACTTGCCTAAAGCAATACACAAAACCACCTTAAAAGCTCTTTTCTGGATCTTCCCTTTGGCCACAGAACACCTGTTATTTTGGTTAGCACTGTGCCCTGGCACTGTTGCCTTGATTTGAAGTTTCACCTTCAGGTTCTTTCATGTTTATACATTCTTCCTCTTGTCATAGAGCTGAATGGGAACACCGAAGAGGAGCTTTCCTTCATATGCAGTCTGGATTTTGTTAGGTGGCTGCCCTCTTGCTGCAGCTGGTTGCATTTGCGATTGACAGGAGAGCTGCAGGAGGTTGCCCATCGCCCTATGTCACGATGGGTTTCAGTGAGGAGTGGAAAGGAGAGGAGATAGGAGAGAAGGGAAGGAGAGAAGAGGAGTGTATCTAGATGCGTGTCCTCACGGCCTTATCCACCTACGTTACTCATAACAGGCTGCTCTTCCTAATAATTGAAAGGCAGTTTTAAGTAGCTGGAGAAGGCTGTGAAAAACAGGGTAAAAAAGAGATCAAGAGGTAGCTTCGGCTCTCACCCTTGCTAGCAGGAAAGCAGTTGAGGAGGCAGCTGTGTGGGTGGCCACCCTCACATAGCTTTCTTACACAAGTCTGTATCTCTCTTCATTACTTGGAGAAGATGGTGAAGCCTGCCCTCAGTGACACAGATACAGAGGTGAAAGACACACCCTGCAGGAAAAGGCAAAACGTGGTCCCACACTAAGGGAGCAGAGTCTCAGTTTACCAATGGCTATCATGGGGACTTGAATGCTCTTTCTTTGACCTTACTCCTCTGACAGAACCCCACATCCACCAAAGAGGCACCAAACCCAAAAAGAAAACAAAACCATATTACAAAAATCTTTTCCTCAGGAGGCAGATTTGTTTTGTATTTAGAGTTTCCCAGACCCTGTGTGCCTGTGGCTACTGGGGAGATGCGCTATCAATGTTTTACCTTCCTAGTGTGGTTTTCCTTTCTGAAGTATTCCTCCTATGGTTGGCAAACTGCTAGGTACAGTTATGCGAAACAGCAAATACTAAGAAACCAGGTGGCAGAGCACTGCATCTGTCTTTCCTCAAGGCTGGAAGTGGGGCACTACAAACTGACATTTTCCTAAATCTGAGACTGGAATTGGTTGAAGGATTTGAGATAGTTTATCTGCTCATGCTTTTAATTTGGAACATAAAAAACTTATTTTTAACTATAATTCCAGACTGCTTTCACTTTTCCAGTTGTAACTGATTAAATGATGATACTAGAAAAGCGCGTGTTTCATGCAGGTAAAATTCCCATACATATGCTTCACTTAGTTTACTTCTTAATTGACATGCTAATATGGAGTCATTTGGAATATTGAAAGGTGCAATAGATTGCTTTTATTTCTGTTTATTTTCAATGATTACAAATATGTTTTCTGATACAAATCTTCCAAGCACTAGCTTCTTGTTAGAAAATACATATGTACAAGTCAAGAATTGCTCTTCAGCTTAGGAGACACAGCTTGCAGACCAGGGGTAGATTGTAATTACAAGGCAGATCAACCAAAAGCTCAAGAAGCCTGTCATGTTGACTAGAACTCATGCTAGAAGGCCCTATTTTTCCCAGTTAAGATTTGATCTTGTCTCTTGACAGCATAAATAAAACTCCTCTGTTCAAAATCCTACCGCCTAGCTATGAATTCCTGTTATTTACTTGCCAACAGAAATGCCAGACTTTCTTAAACTGCATTGAGGACTAGTAGTCAGAAATTTGAACTTGTGTGGTATCCTTTACAACTAAGTGCAGAGATTCTAGCTAAGAGGATACCTGAAGAGAAGATGGCACTGATGGAATGAGGAAGTGTACCTGCTCAAATTTACTGGCTTTTGTTAAAACCATGGCTCAAATCTAGCAGTATTTGGGCTGGTAAATATTGTATTTTTCAAAACTAAGCTTGCTGGGAGAGATTCTAGCCATGTCATGAGGACTGGCTGTTTTTCCTGGTGATTGCAGGTATGTGATGGCAGCATTCAAGTTAAACTATAAATACAGCAGCAGATGTAGTTGAAGGTATACTTATTGTTATAAATGCCAAAGCCAAACAAACTTTGAATTTAAAAAGGTTTATTTTGAAAACGGCAACTTAAGGCAATAAAAGGCAAGCAAACAGTGCTGGGTGCGTGAGGGAGTCGGCGCTCCACCAACATGCACACTATGCATGATCTAGTTCCTCTTTAAATGCATATTCATATTCCTAATACATATTCATACAAAAAGGCGTATTTAGTCAAATTAGTTATAGGCATTAGCATCTTGATATTGCGCAGGCGTAGTTCGTGGTCCTCCAGGTGGTAGTTTAGTGAAGTAATCCTTCAGTTGGTCTGCAGCACGTCTCACCCTGGTTTGTTGCATACATGGTCCTTGTGATTGACTCCCACTGTCTGTTCCTGTGTTTCTTGCCAGCAACTGACTCTTCTTCCTGCACATCCTTGAGCAACTTGTTACTGGTATATTTGCTTTGCTACATAGGCGATTTTTCACACAAGCTGCTAGCTTCCCTAGTTATGCTAATGTTTCACTGGACTATCCAGGCCTTTACACAAATTCATTAAAGCAAACAGAATATACAATTAACAGCAAAGGCAAACAATAAAGAACACTTTACACAAGTTACACAAGCATATTACACAATTTCATGCATCTAGTTCTCTGTCTCACTTTTTAGTACCATGTCCTTATTTCTGATTGACATGAATTATCACTCCACTCAACACACTTATTCTCTGCATCCCTAATCTTTGTACTGATACATTAAGTGAACGCTGTGAAAATCCATACAGCAATGCTGTAAGATGCACCTGTACCTACTTTGAGATCTTCAGAGATGTCTTGGAATAAAAAGAAAAAGTTTGGCTTTTGAGGTAAAGAGGAGATTCTGTAGTGTATCCACTAATTAAAGCAATAAAACATCCCATGAGACATTAGTATTTTGTCAGAACACAGTGAAGTGTTATGTATTAATTCCTTTCAAGTATTGTTCCTGATTATCTGTAATGGATGAAGGTAACGAAATTGAAAATAAACAAAGAATATGCAGAAACTGTCTTGACTGAACACATGCTACAGAATGTTGAGATGGCTCCAGAAGAGCTTATTATGGGTTGGAAGTACTGAAATTTGCCTGTGATTTAGGCAGAAAACTTTTCAAACATGGCTGCACTCTGTTAGTTTGTTGACAGACTCATTCCACGCTATTGTCAGCTGCCTAGTACATATTATAGAGGGGTCATTAGTTCTGGGAAAATGGAATATTTGTTATGACTGCAGCAGAAGTGTGTGCATATCATAAATGGAGCCTGAAGGGATTTAGTTCCACATTATTAAGTGCTCATCTGAGATTGTGGGTAATAATTGCTGTTTCTGATATTTTAGATTTGACTGCTCTTACTGCTGGTAGGACTTAGTGACTGTTAGTCTTGTTATTACAAACATATATTTAATGATTGAGGCAGTATCAACAAAACCAGTGGTATACTGGCGTACTGTCCAAAAGCTGCAAATTATCAATTCATTAGTTAGCACTTTATCATTAACTAAGCTATGATAAGACTCCTGCTGCCACAATATCCAGTAATTAAACAAGACAGCATTGTTATTTGGAACATTTTTACATGTAAAAAAATGAACAGTTGTGTGCATTTGTTAACTTAACAGAATACATATAAAAACACTGATACAAATCTTCCAGAGTAAGTTTCTCTAAGAGAAACTGCAGTGGAATCAATTACCCCAGAAAAACCTTAGATAAAGACATGAGGACAGACACAGGTATTTTTTCAGAGCATTTGTCTGAAATAATGCTGTTGGCCTCTTGAGTAATGTTATGTTTTCTTTGCCTAATTGCATTCTGCCTATACTACAACCTCAAACTTTACAACGAGTATTGCAATTGTTAACTAGACCAGCACATTAGTGGGAGAACAATAAGAGTAACTACAGCAAAATCTCTTTGAAAACATAATTTTCTGCTTCTTATTTGCAAATAATACAGTATCAGTATCTTGTAGATACAACTCCTCTGTGTCAGATATGAAATGGAATAGAATCAAGAACTCTTCACTATTAAGACTGCATTTTTAACCGTTCCCTGTCAAAATATGTTGGGAAGTTAAAGTTCTGATCAAGTGGCACCAATATTCATGCTGGATATACAATGCAGTCATAGTGGAAACCAAACACAAAGGGGCTGTTCTTTAAACAATTGGCCAAAATAGTCAAACTAAATGTTATCTTTCTGATTTACTGCTGTACCAATTTTCCCTTTTTGATTTTTGTGAGATGATTATTACTGCAGTTGTTTGAAGTTGTAACTCTCCCCAATATGGCTGCTATTTGGTATGGAAAGAATAGTGACCCTGATTGTGAATGTCTGAAGTCATATCATTGTGGGTGTGTCCGCTGAGGCTGAAAACTGGCACTGAGTATGCAGTAAAGAGCAGGCCAGTAGTCTCTCACATTTCAATAGTCACTAGTAGGGAAGATATTTCATTTAAGAAATGGCATTTGAGACAAGTACATTTGGAGGTAGCATGTAGTAACCTGTTGTTAAGTTTGGCTTCCCTGACAATATAGCTCCTTTTCAGCCTGTCAGACTGTCATTTTTGGGGATGAAATTTTCCCTGCTCTGTGTTCATCTTAGCTTGAAATATGTTTAAAACTCTAGGCACTAAATGAAGCACAGATATATACACAGATGAAATAGATGAGAAGTAAGAGAAATAAGTAAATTTTTGTATTGTCAGTCCTGACTACTGATTTTTTTGTGTGAAATTTTGTCTCAAATACATAATACCAAGGATAATTCCTGACTCGAGTAAGAAATAAATAAATAGTACAGTAATGCTTAATTGATGAAGGGAATCATCCTCAGGATATAACATGTTCTATAGCTACTCTTTGTTTCATCATCACTTATCTACAGACGCCCTTTTCAATCCATAAGTGAATTTCATGTGATTTATTGTTTCTCATTCACACTCTGAGAGTGAAGCCCCAGTCAAGCACTGTTTAATAGGCAAGGAAGAGAAGAGCATCCCTTAGGACACAGCCATTTTGTAATTAGGAGGAACATTTGAGCTAGGAAATTGGCAATTATTCTCATATCCCTGTCATTTAACTGTAGAACTGAATTACACATAGATGTTTTATGGTTCTAGAAGTCAGATGTATGCTGATTTTTATTGTAAAGTGGGTAGACTTTGTACCAGCACATGCAACTCCAGCAGGTCAGTTGACCAAGCTGTGCATCATTATGCATGCTAGCACATCTGTATGGCTATGTAATTAAATTACCACTCCTGAACTCAGTTGTTGCATCTATCCAATCCCAATAATTCCATGATTCTGTGATTTTGTGATCTGCTAAGGTCCACCTTCAGATCTACATGAAGTGTATTAATGTTCTTTGATCTCATCTCTACCCCTTCGGTTGGGTTATCCTCGCCTACATTAAGATGGGACTCAGCACATTAACAGCAGCAGCTCAGTAGATCAAAGTAGCTGGTTCAGGTGTGTGATGGTTTGAAACTGTCTTTTT
>VXBD01008522.1:0-17022 GCA_013399975.1 Indicator maculatus
CTGATTCTATGATTCTATATGCTAATGCCAGAATCCATCAACAATCACATTAGAAAACCAAAACCTCTTCCAATATGCCAATGGAATAAATGGTGACCAAATTCCACTCAGTGAAGGCCATGAAGACTTGCTTGTACTCTCTAATGATTTTCACATGACAGCTGCATAAATCTATGGCAGTTTTGCTGCCCTGTTCCTGAAGAAAGGAATCAAAGGACTGTGAGTATTCAGGAAAAGCAATTCCCTTTCTCCCCAGAGACAAATGCACAGCCATATAATCTACAGAAGAGAGAAACTGGATGTCTAGGTGGCTTGAATTTTAACACTATGGACCCAAACCCAGCCTTAAGCAAGGCTCAGGGAAGGAGTGAGGCTATTTTGTGATGGAACAATGTCCATGCTTTGCTGCAAGTGAAACTAGATCAAGATGCCTAATACAGACATGGTCATTCTGAAGAAACAGAAGAAAAGATGGTTGCTTAGGGACAAAACCTTGCTCTGCAAGCTCTAAACCCCATTCTCCTGGCAAGCAGAGCAAGAGGAGTCAACCCACCACAACTTCTAGAGTGACACTGATCTGCAAATGAAGTGAGTGGCATTCCCTTCGTTCTTTCTTGCTCTGTCCTTCAGAAATTGAGTATCCTTCAAGCCCTGGGAAGGAAGATTGTACTTGGTGATGGAACCATATCCCATTCTGGCCTCAGCTGGACTTCCTGAATACAAAGTGTATGCATTATGTGAAGGCAGATTGTCAACAGATATCGTGGCTGAGATGAAACAGTTTTATACTACCTTCAGTTATGGTCTAGACTTTTCAGGTATCCAACTGGAATCTCACCTGGGTACAGGTCTGGAGCCCTCAATAGAGGAAGGACATGGACCTGATGGAGAGGGTCCAGAGGAGAGCCATGAAAATGTCAGGGGGTTGGAACACCTCTGCCACAAGGACAGACTGAGGGTGCTTAGGGTGTTCAGCGTGGAGGAGGCTCTAGGAAGACCTAATAGCAACCTGCCAGTACCTGAAGGGGGCCTACAAGATGGAGAGAGACTGTGCAAAGGGCTGCAGTGACAGGACAAGGGGCACTGAGGGTGCTTAGGGTGTTCAGCGTGGAGGAGGCTCTAGGAAGACCTAATAGCAACCTGCCAGTACCTGAAGGGGGCCTACAAGATGGAGAGAGACTGTGCAAAGGGCTGCAGTGACAGGACAAGGGGCAATGGCTTCAAACTAGAGAAGAGCAGATTTAGATTGGATATCAGGATGAAGTTCTTCACTATGAGGGTGGTGGAACGGTGGAACAGGTTGGCCAAGGATGTTGTTGAGGCTCCTTCACTGGACATATTCAAGGTGAGACTCAACAGGGCTCTGGGCAACCTAATCTAGTTGAGGATGTCCCTGCTGACTGCAGGGAGGTTGGACTGGATGACCTTTGAAGTTCCCTTCCAGCCTGGACCATTCTATGATTCTGTGATTCTATATAGCTGCCACTACCCCTAAGGTTAGTTACCAACCTTTTTCCAGCTTACTCTTTTGCAGTTCTGGGGTGTTTTTGGCACTGTTTTCCAGCACAGTCCACGAATCCACTGCCAATTTCCTGCAGTGTAATGAGTAACTCTTTCTCCATGATGCCTTCAGCATTCCCTGGCATGCACTAATCCAGGGAGCCTTAGAACTGCACTAGCAGCATACAAATATTTCTTACATTAAGAAAAAAGAGAGATTTAGGAAGCTAAATTCCTTAGAACTATCTCCACTGATTCACTTCAGCCCTTTCTATTTCAGAGAAAATTACTCTAAAATCCAGTTTCATCTTCTACCAACATTTCTATGCAGTATTTCTATGCATAATGGATTTTCTTGCTATTGCTTCCAGTCCTTATTTTTTTTTTCCTTCCATTGCATTTGTTCTTTATATGGTTATTGCTTGAAGTGGAGAGACTTTTTCCATACAGTGCCTAACAAACAATGTTTTGATTCCCAAAGGCCTTTTGGTGAGTTGGTAACACAAACAATAAAGGTAACATTTCCCTCTGGAGCTTTTCAATACACTTTCTAGCCATGCACCCCAAGAATTTACATCATAACTCTTTTTTTTTTTTTTTTCCCTGATTACTGCTGGTATCCAGGAGACAGAATAGAATAATACCAGAATTTAAAGCAAGAAGATAGATTATGCAGACATGTGTCATGCAGTCCTTCTATGTGCTTGCTACATATCCTCATCCAACCTTTCTTCCCAGCAGAACTCGTTTGGTCTGAAACGCTTCCACCCTGCTGGGAATCTGTAGCACAAATCCTGATCTATTTCTTTGGGAACAAACTATGTTCTGTTCAGTTTCAAACCAGGGGTTCCCTCCCACAAGCCCTTAAAATCCATGGGCCCATCATCACTGTCCACAGTCTATGGTAAAACTTAGAGGTCTTCACCCCACTGTCTCTTCCACCCTGACTCTAGTAGCATCCTCGTTCTATGCTACAGCAGGATTCTTCCTGAGCTCTCTCAAAAATCCTTCCCCCCCCACCACACAGATACCTCTGTACCTCTGCAGGACTTCCACAGCCATGTTCCTAAGCATGTATTTCACAGCATCTCCCACCACTGCACTTTAGAGCAGAGTACAAAGTATATGGAGTCCTCCAACTTGTCTGCTCCTCCCCCTTGCTTTCACTTCAGAAGGAAGCTTTGATCAAACAAGGATTATAGCAAAAAAGGCTTAATGAAATTGCAGATGGAAGAAGGCCAGTGCAATTAGGCACAATCTCACTTCATTACTTGCTCTATTTTCCCTAAGTAAATTATTGCTAATTTGATATACTAGGAAACACAGCTGATGTTTCCAAGAAAAAAAAAAGCCTCTGCTCATGAAGACACAGGGCTGTGGACCACAGAAAGACTAAGCCATGCTTCAGAAGTACCAATAGCAATGCATGACTGGAGTAGCTGAATTTTCATACAGAATTCACAGAATTCATAGAATGGTTTAGGTTGGAAGGGACCTTAAAGATCGTCTAGTTCAAACCCCCAGCCATGGGCAGGGACACTGTCCACTAGGTCAAGGTTGATCAAGGTCTCATCCAACCTGGCCTTCAACACCTCCAGGGAGGGAGCCTTCAAGACCTCCCTGTACAACCTGTTCCAGTGTCTCACCATCCTCACTGTAAAGAGTTTCTTCCTAATCTCTAGTCTCAATCTGCCCTCCTCAAGCTTCAGTCCATTCCCTCTCTTCCTACAAGAAAGCTGGGGAGGGACTTTTTAGGATATTAAGGAGTGACAGGACCGGGGGAATGGAACAAAGCTGGAAGTGTGGAGATTCAGGCNGTCCCCAGAGCATTCTCTTCTTCAAGCTGAACAGCCCCATCTGTCTCAGCCTGTCTCCACAGGGGAGGTTCTCCAGCCCTCTGATCCTCTTCCTAGCCCTCCAGCAGTTCCATGTTCTTCTTATGCTGTGGGCACCGTACCATAGGCGCACAATACCATAGGTGGGGTCTCGAGAGCAGAAGTGGAGAATCCCCTCCTTCATCCTGTTGGTCAGCCTTCTTTTTTCCATGCAGTCCAGGACACAGCTGCCTTCTGGGCTGCAAGCAACCATAGCCAGATCATGTTGAGTTTTTCATCAACCGATACCCCCAAGTCTTTCTCTTCCAGACTGCTCTCAAGCCACTCCTCTCCTAGCCTGTATTTGTGCTTGGGATTGCCCTGACCCATGTGTAGAACCATAGCTTCCTAGAATGGTTTACAAGCCTAGGAGCAGATCACACAGGAACTCATCCAACCAGGTTTTTAATATCTCCAGAGAGGGAGACTCCACAACCCACCCTGGGTAGCCTCTTCCAGTGTTCTGTCACCCTCACAAGGAAAATTTTTTTCCTCCTGTTTCCATGGAACTTCCTCTGCCTCAACTTCCACCCATTGCCCCTTGTCCTGGCAGTGGGCATCACCCAGCACAGCCTGGCTCCAGCCTCTTGACACTCACCCTGCACATCTTTATCAGGATGAATGAGGTCACTCCTTAGTCACTTCCTCTCCAAGCTAAGGGGCCCTCAGCTCCTTCAGTCTCTCCTCATAAGGAAGATCTTCCACTCCCTTCAGCATTTTTGTGGCTCTGTGCTGGACTCTTTCAAGCAGTTCTCTGAGGTCCTTCTTGAACTGAAGGGTCCAGAACTGGACACAATATTCCAGATGCAGCCTCAGCAGGGCAGAGCAGAGGGGAAGGGAGGATAACCTCTCTTGACCTACTAACCACAGCCCTTCTAATCCACTGCAGATTGTCACTGGCCTTCTTGGCCACAAGAGCACATTGCTGGCTCATGGTCAACCTATGGGAGCTGGGGTTGTTCAGCCTAGAGAAGGCTCCTGGGGGACCCCATAGCTGCCTTCCAATACCTGAAAGAAGGCTGGAGAGGGACCTCCCACAAGAGCACATTGCTGGCTCATGGTCATCCTTCCATCCATTAGGACTCCCAGGTCCTTTTCCCTTTCACTGCTCTCCAACAGGTCAGTCCCCACCCTTCACTGATACATATTCAGCCTGGATAGCAAAAATGGAAGGAGTTTGAGCGAAGACCACATCTCAGTGTTGCAAAGTTTCCTAAATGTTGTTTTTAAAATTAACCTTTTTTTTGGTCTGGACCACACAGCTTTAAGCTAAAAACTCCACACACACTCTTCCAGCTGTGGAATCAGCAAACTTAGCCTAGCACTTCATTGGAACTGCAGAAGATGATTCTTGAAAAGGCAGCTTGTGCCTCCTCACTACAGACCAAATGTTCTACTCCCTCCTCATCCACATTTGAGAGAGAGATGAATTCATCTTCCTTACTCCCTGTTGTGTAGAACAGGTTGTTCACTAAGTGGAAAAGCCTTCTGGAGTCTTTATTAAGGAAACAAAAAAAAAAAAATTAAGGGACAGAAGCTCACAATTAATAACAGTCAGCTCCTGGAGTGACAATGACTGTGGCTTGTCCTCTAAGCTGTTGCTTTTTCTCACCCCTACACAGCTCTGAAAATAAGCCTTTTTTTTTTCTTTTGCATGCTTTCCATCTCCTGCAAAAAGTAAGAATATTCTACACCCATTTCTCCCACTAGAAAAAAAAAATAATTTGATATTCATGCATTTGCTGGGCAGCAGCAGCCAAAGACTTCACTCAAGTTCAGCACCTACTGGACTATGTGCTCTGTCAGCACACAGGGCTTCACCTTCAATCCCATGCTCTTTGCATCTTCAAGCCCTGATGGCACAAAAGGTAGTGCAAATGTCACAGAATCACAAAGTGTTAGGGGTTGGAAGGGACCTCCAGAGATCATTGAGTCCACCCCCCCTGACAAAGCAGGATCACCTAGGGCAGGCCACACAAGAAAACCTCCAGGTTGGCTTTGAAAGTCTCCAGACAAGGAGATTCCACAACCCCTCTGGGCAGCCTGTTCCAGTGCTCTGTCACCCCCACAGCAAAGAAGTTTCTCCCAATGGTGAGGTGGAACTCCCTGTGCTCTAGCTTCTATCCATTATTCTTTGTCCTATTACCAGGTGCCACTGAAAAGAGCCTGACCCCTTCCTCTTGACACCCACCCCTCAGATNTTATGCTGTGGGCACCGTACCATAGGCGCACAATACCATAGGTGGGGTCTCGAGAGCAGAAGTGGAGAATCCCCTCCTTCATCCTGTTGGTCAGCCTTCTTTTTTCCATGCAGTCCAGGACACAGCTGCCTTCTGGGCTGCAAGCAACCATAGCCAGATCATGTTGAGTTTTTCATCAACCGATACCCCCAAGTCTTTCTCTTCCAGACTGCTCTCAAGCCACTCCTCTCCTAGCCTGTATTTGTGCTTGGGATTGCCCTGACCCATGTGTAGAACCATAGCTTCCTAGAATGGTTTACAAGCCTAGGAGCAGATCACACAGGAACTCATCCAACCAGGTTTTTAATATCTCCAGAGAGGGAGACTCCACAACCCACCCTGGGTAGCCTCTTCCAGTGTTCTGTCACCCTCACAAGGAAAATTTTTTTCCTCCTGTTTCCATGGAACTTCCTCTGCCTCAACTTCCACCCATTGCCCCTTGTCCTGGCAGTGGGCATCACCCAGCACAGCCTGGCTCCAGCCTCTTGACACTCACCCTGCACATCTTTATCAGGATGAATGAGGTCACTCCTTAGTCACTTCCTCTCCAAGCTAAGGGGCCCTCAGCTCCTTCAGTCTCTCCTCATAAGGAAGATCTTCCACTCCCTTCAGCATTTTTGTGGCTCTGTGCTGGACTCTTTCAAGCAGTTCTCTGAGGTCCTTCTTGAACTGAAGGGTCCAGAACTGGACACAATATTCCAGATGCAGCCTCAGCAGGGCAGAGCAGAGGGGAAGGGAGGATAACCTCTCTTGACCTACTAACCACAGCCCTTCTAATCCACTGCAGATTGTCACTGGCCTTCTTGGCCACAAGAGCACATTGCTGGCTCATGGTCAACCTATGGGAGCTGGGGTTGTTCAGCCTAGAGAAGGCTCCTGGGGGACCCCATAGCTGCCTTCCAATACCTGAAAGAAGGCTGGAGAGGGACCTCCCACAAGAGCACATTGCTGGCTCATGGTCAACCTATGGGAGATGGGGTTGTTCAGCCTAGAGAAGGCTCCTGGGGGACCCCATAGCTGCCTTCCAATACCTGAAAGAAGGCTGGAGAGGGACCTCCCACAAGAGCACATTGCTGGCTCATGGTCATCCTTCCATCCATTAGGACTCCCAGGTCCTTTTCCCTTTCACTGCTCTCCAACAGGTCAGTCCCCACCCTTCACTGATACATATTCAGCCTGGATAGCAAAAATGGAAGGAGTTTGAGCGAAGACCACATCTCAGTGTTGCAAAGTTTCCTAAATGTTGTTTTTAAAATTAACCTTTTTTTTGGTCTGGACCACACAGCTTTAAGCTAAAAACTCCACACACACTCTTCCAGCTGTGGAATCAGCAAACTTAGCCTAGCACTTCATTGGAACTGCAGAAGATGATTCTTGAAAAGGCAGCTTGTGCCTCCTCACTACAGACCAAATGTTCTACTCCCTCCTCATCCACATTTGAGAGAGAGATGAATTCATCTTCCTTACTCCCTGTTGTGTAGAACAGGTTGTTCACTAAGTGGAAAAGCCTTCTGGAGTCTTTATTAAGGAAACAAAAAAAAAAAAATTAAGGGACAGAAGCTCACAATTAATAACAGTCAGCTCCTGGAGTGACAATGACTGTGGCTTGTCCTCTAAGCTGTTGCTTTTTCTCACCCCTACACAGCTCTGAAAATAAGCCTTTTTTTTTTCTTTTGCATGCTTTCCATCTCCTGCAAAAAGTAAGAATATTCTACACCCATTTCTCCCACTAGAAAAAAAAAATAATTTGATATTCATGCATTTGCTGGGCAGCAGCAGCCAAAGACTTCACTCAAGTTCAGCACCTACTGGACTATGTGCTCTGTCAGCACACAGGGCTTCACCTTCAATCCCATGCTCTTTGCATCTTCAAGCCCTGATGGCACAAAAGGTAGTGCAAATGTCACAGAATCACAAAGTGTTAGGGGTTGGAAGGGACCTCCAGAGATCATTGAGTCCACCCCCCCTGACAAAGCAGGATCACCTAGGGCAGGCCACACAAGAAAACCTCCAGGTTGGCTTTGAAAGTCTCCAGACAAGGAGATTCCACAACCCCTCTGGGCAGCCTGTTCCAGTGCTCTGTCACCCCCACAGCAAAGAAGTTTCTCCCAATGGTGAGGTGGAACTCCCTGTGCTCTAGCTTCTATCCATTATTCTTTGTCCTATTACCAGGTGCCACTGAAAAGAGCCTGACCCCTTCCTCTTGACACCCACCCCTCAGATATCCATGGACAGTCTCTCTCCAGCCTTCTTAGAGGTGCCCCTTCAGGTACTGTAAAGCTGTTATTAGGTCTCACTGGAGCCTTGTCTTCTCCAGGCTGACCAACCTCAGCTCCCTCAGCCTGTCCAGCCCTCCAGTCTTTGTGGCCCTCCTCTGGACCCACTCCATCAGGTCCATGTCCTTCCTGTGTTAATGGCTCCAGAGCTGGACACAGTAAGCACACCTGTATCAGCTGCCTCCAAGCAGCAGCTGGGAAGCCATAAGTTAGGACATCAATTCTCAGCCCACACTTGAATAAGCAGAAATCCCTTTGGTTGCAACTGATTGCACTAAACCATACAGCAAAATCCAAAGGAAACAGAGGAAATGCTGATCTTCTGGAGATGTTCTAGTGCTTTTCTACCCCCATCACAAAAAAAGGGGAGGATGGCCTGAACTATCTGCCAGAGCTTTACAGCCTCAAAAGCATGAGGTGGGGAGAAGAAACATCAGCTAACTGCCACCTCTCCCCACCTTAGTAACCAAGACTGATATGAGGAGGAATGACTCTATACTCCTCTAAGCCTGCTCTCCAGGAGCACCTGCAGATCCCTCATGCCTTTCAGCCAAGCCTTTCAGTTGTTGGATACTTTGGGTTTGTTTTTTGTTGGTGCATATTTTGTGCTTTTGGTTTGGGAATTTGTTTGTTTGTTTGTTTTGGTTGGTTGGGTCCTTTTTGTTGTTTTATTTCCTCACTTTTTAAGCTCAGACCAAAAATATAGAATCATAGAATAGTCCAGGCTGGAAGGGACCTCCAAAGGTCATCCAGTCTGACCTTCCTGCAGTCAGAAGGGACATCCCCAACTAGATCAGATTGCCCAGGGCCTCCTTGAGCCTCACCTTGAATATCTCCAGAGAAGGGGCCTCAAGCACCTCCCTGGGCAACCTGCAGTGTTCCACCGCCCTCATAGTGAAGAACTTCTTCCTGATATCCAGTCTGAATCTTCTCTTCTCTAGTTTGAAGCCATTGCCCCTTGTCCTGTCTCTGCAGCCCTTTGCAAACAGTCTCTCTCCATCCTTCTTGTAGCTCCCTTCAGGTACTGGCAGGCTGCTCTTAGGTCTCCCCAGAGCCTTCTCTTCTCCAGGCTGAACACCCCCAGCTCCCTCAGCCTGTCCTCATAGCAGAGATGCTCCAACCCCTTGATCGTTTTTGTGTCCCTCCTCTGGACCCTCTCCGTCAGCTCCATGTCCTTCCTATGTCGAGGGCTCCAGACCTGGACACAGTACTGCAGGTGAGGTCTCACCAGAGCAGAGCAAAGTGGCAGAATCACCTCTCTGGATCTCCTGTCAATGCATCTTTTGATGCAGCCCAGGATGTGATTTGCCTTCTGTGCTGCAAGCTCACACTGCCTGCTCACGTCCAGCTTCTCATCCATCAGTACCTCCAACCCCCTTTCCTTTAAATATTTTTCTCAGGTACCTGAATTAGCAGATTTTATCAGCAGTTTCTCAGTTTACCTAGATTGCATTTCTTTGAATCCATTAGGAAACATGCACAGAATCAGCTCCTGCTGGGGAAATATTATTTGCAAGGTGCAGCTCTAAACAATGGCACAGCTATTTCTGCAGCATTATTGATTACCAACTAAGCTGACAGCTTCATGCAGCAAAGTAAGAAGAGTGAAGAAGTGCTGCCTTGTTTTCTGTTTGCACCAGAAGAATACCACTCAGCATTATCTAACTGGGATCATTATCTGGCTGGCAGTTAGAAAGCCAGATATATAATTTTTAATCCAAAGCTCATTAAAAGTGCCACTAAACACCTACTGGGGGTTGGACTAGGTGACCTTTGGAGATCCCTTCCAACCCAGCCCATTCTATGATTCCAATGCAATGCCCTTTTTTTTACATCAGTGGAAAACCTTACTTCTTCCCTGAAAAACCTTCATCAAGATCAAATTTTATCTTGCACACAACTCACTGCAAATCTGGTTCTGTAGAGCACAATTCTGAGTGCTACCTTTAAAAGTAAGCCTTAAAGTTTCAGTCACCCATTCAGGAGAGAAACTATTCTCAAAACCAGGAGACAGATTTTGGTAGTTGAGACTTGCATAACATTTCTGAGGGGATAATAATTCTTCCTGGGACTCAGCAGGTTCCCAGTCATGCTCAGAGAGGTTATGCTGCCATCAATAGCAGCAAAAGAAAGCAGCAACCTGCCTGCTTAAAGAGATCCCTGCAGCCAGCACTGCACAGAAAGGATGCAAGCAAAGGTGTAAGTAAAACAAAAAATTGCTGGTGTACTGCATTCACAGAATCATAGAATGGTCTGGGTTGGAAGAGTCCTTCAAAGATCACCTAGTCCAACCCCCTCTGCAGTCAGCAGGGACATCCTCAGCTAGATCAGGCCCTGTCAAGCCTCACCTTGAATATCTCCAGGGATGGGGTTCCAACCACCTCCCTGGGCAACCTCTTCCAGTGTTCCACCACCCTTATGGTAAAGAATTTGTTCCTAACATCTAACCACACTAGCTACAAACCCAACCTTTGGCAAGCAAGCCCTGATTAAGTCCAAGGCAGACAATAAATGAAGCATTTCTCTGCAAATTTCAGTCACTCCTTCATTTCTATTGCCTACAAAGTGGTTTGTTGGAAAATGTTTCATTCCCATTGTACACCGAAAGTAAATAGGTACACAGAGAGCTTTAGGACTTCCTCATTCTTTCCTCCCTCTCCCCTCACTCCCCTTTCCCAATGACCTAATTATTAAATCCCTCTTAAGATCCTGCAAAGGAAGTGTCCTTCTGAACATCCTTCCAGCACCCCAGGCCCACATGGGTTCCCTTCCTCCAGAGGCACTGCACACAAGCATCAACCATGCAGGTTGGTTTCACATTGAAACAGAGGGAAATAGCACTTTGACTGCACTGAGTCCTTCAACTCAGCAGTTCAGAGAAGGTTGATATCAATGAGTTTCTCCACCCTTATAATGAAGGGCTCCATCCTGGGATCTGGTCAAAACCTATTGTACCTCAGCTTGGGGTTAGTCCCCTTTGTCCTGTTGCTGGACACCCCTCTGGTAGGTCCCTCTCCAGCCTTCTTTCAGGTATTGGAAGGCAGCTATGGGGTCCCCCAGGAGTCTTCTCTTCTCTAGGCTGAACAACCTCAGCTCCCATAGGTTGACCATGAGCCAGCAATGTGCTCTTGTGGCCAAGAAAGCCAATGACAATCTGGGGTGCATTAGAAAGGATATAGTTAGTAGGTTGAGAGAGGTTATCCTCCCTTCCCCTCTACTGTGCCCTGCTGAGGCTGCATCTGGAATATTGTGTCCAGTTCTGGGCCCCTCAGCTCAAAAAGGACTTCAGGGATCTGTTTGAAAGAGTCCAGTGCAGAGCCACAAAAATGCTGAAGGGAGTGGAAGATCTTCCTTATGAGGAGAGACTGAGGGAGCTGAGGGCTCTGCAGCAAGGAGAAGAGGAGCCTGAGGGGTGACCTCATTCATCCTGATCAAGATGTGCAGGGTAAGTGCCAAGAGGATGGAGCCAGGCTCTGCTCAGTGATGCCCAATGCCAGGACAAGGGACAATGGATGGAAGTTGAGGCAGAGGAAGTTCCAAGGAAACAGGAGGAAAAAAATTTTCTGTCACCTGTGAGGGTGACAGAACATTGGAAGAGGCTGCCTGGGGGGTTGTGGAGTCTCCCTCTCTGGAGACATTAAAAACCTGCCTGGATGAGCTCCTGTGTGATCTGCTCTAGGTGATCCTGCTCTGGCAGGGGGGTTGGACTGGATGATTTTTTTGGGGTCCCTTCTAGCCCCTAACATCCTCTGATTCCACAATTCCCTCAGTCTATTCTAATGATACTGATTTATTCAAGTTTCTAATCATTGAAAAAAACAAGCAGTTGGTAAATATGCTTCTATAGTACACTGTGGTCATTAACATCCTGTTGTTTTTGTGATCTAGGATGAACTGTGGCCACCTTGACTCCAAAATGAGTCAGTTGTCAGAAAGCAACTAATATTACACATCTAAGAGAATTAGCTGTGAATATCAA
Organism: Indicator maculatus; assembly: GCA_013399975.1. Taxonomy (NCBI): domain Eukaryota; kingdom Metazoa; phylum Chordata; class Aves; order Piciformes; family Indicatoridae; genus Indicator; species Indicator maculatus. The sequence goes on from VXBD01008522.1 coordinate 11,870, forward strand.
CTAGATCCATAGCTTTACAAGAAAGCTCTAAGTTTTTCCCTGAAAGGTTTTGATGTTCCAAATGCTTCCACATACTTTAGCTGCTGCATGTTAGGCTTCCTCCTTTGCATTGGGTTTGAAGTCAAAGACAAGCAGCAGCCTTGGAAAAGTCCTTTTCTATCTCAGGATGGAGAAGCTGAAGTCTTAATTGTGGAGGTCTTTCTTTTAAAGGGGGACATTAGTCTGGGGTCATAACTGTTAAGTTATTTAGGTCATGGTATTGGTGTCAGTTTTCAGCATTAGGAACTCAGTGACACAGGCACCACTGAGATGACTTAGAACATCTTCCCCATGAGGGTGGTGAGAGACTGGAAGAGGGAAGTGGTAGAAGCCTCAGCCCCGGAGGTTTTGAAGGCCAGGCTGGATGTGGCTCTGAGCAACCTGATCTAGGGTGAGGTGTCCCTGCCCATGGCAGGGGGGTTGGAACTGGATGATCCTTGAGGTCCCTTCCAACCCTGACAATCTTATGATTCTATGATTTTCTCAAAGGATTTTCTCTGTCTGGGATGTCTGTGTGACCTGCTCTAGGTGATCCTGCTCTGCCAGGTGGGTTGAACTTGATGATCTTTCAAGGTCCTTTCCAACTGCTAACATTTTGTGATTCTGTGATATCTATAACACTACATCTGCTACAGCAATTTATCACAGGGATTTTGCTTGCTTCTGAGCAGAAGAATGAAAACATTTGTTTGAGGAAGAAAAAAAAAACACTAGGTAGAGTCTCCAGAAATGCTCCATTTTCAGCCCATTCAACTTAATTTACAATTCAGCTGAATTTATGGCATGAGGAGTCTGTAGTAAGAAAATGGATCTTAGCAAAAAAAGCAAAATGACCACAATGAATCACTTAATACGTGTGAAGTGGGAAAAGCATCCCTCTGATAGTTACCAGAGTTCTGTTAAAGCAGTGAGAGCTGCTCAAGGGAAGCCTATGCCACAGAATGGAGCAGAGCACCATTAGGTGGACATTAGGAAAAAAATTTTCACACCAAGAGTGTTCAGGCATTGGAATGTGCTGCCCAGGGAGGTGATTGAGTCCCCAAGTCTGGATGTGTTTCAAGGTGGTTTGGATGTGGTGCCTGAGGATATGGTTTAGGGGTGAACCTTGTAGAGTAGGGTTCTGGGTTGGACTTGGTGATCCTGAGGTCTTTTCCAACCTGAATGTTTCTGTGATTCTGTGAATAACTAAAGGAAGCTCCAGCTCCACACTGTCCCATGCACACTCTGCCCCATGCCTCCCAGAGGAGGTTGCAGCTGGAAGCTCACATCAGCAATGCAGTATCTAAGGGCCTGCCTGCATCTCCTCTGCCCTGGTGGTAGCCCTTTCCCATCCTGGGGTCAATGAAGCCTTCCTATGGATGGGAAGACTTCTGCTAAGGCTTTGGTTTTGCTCTGCTCTGCCCACAGTGCCTCAGGGGAGTATTCTCAAGGCAAGATCTCAACCACCTCAACCCATGTGAAACTACTCTCACTTTTTGCCCTGCTCATAACTTTGGGCATCTTATACTTGCCTCACTCCCCCATTTTACTACCAGCACCTCTCTTCTTCTAACTATAGAACGATTGCGCCCTGGACAACCTGTTCCAGTGTCTCACCACCCTCATGGGGAAGAATTTCTTCCTAACGTCCAATCTGAATCTACCCATTTCTAGTTTTCCTCCATTCCCCTAGCCCTATCATTACCTGACACCCTAAAAAGTCCCTCTCCAGCTTTCTTGTAGGCCTCCTTCACATACTGGAAGGGCACCAAGAAGGTCTCCTCGGAGCCTTCTCTTCTCCAGACTGAATAACTCCGACTTCCTGAGCCATCCCTCAGCTTTTTAACGTTGAGTTGCTGTAATCACTATCTCAGAACAACACTGATCACACCACATCAGTGCAGAAAGGGGGATGCATGTTTCACAAGCAAGCTTACTCTCACCTCAATAACCAAGATCTCCTTTCTTTTCCCTTTGAACTCTATTAGGGCTCTCTGCCATTGGCTGCCTCTGTGACAGATGCTTGTATAACTGACAGATCAGGCTAAATATGAGATATCAACACCCCCATATGCTCCAAACATTCCCAGTTCAGTATCCCTATTGTATGCAAGGCCTAAATATAGTAACATGAAAGGAAAACATCTTCCAAGTTGAAGGATTCTTCAAATTGATGACTGCTCAGCACAGGGCCTCTAAAGCTTCACAGTGGAGGGAAGGCAGAACACCTCCTGTGTTATCGGGAGACGAAAAATACCATTTCCAACTATATAGGAATCCCTTCCCCCCAAAATCACAGAAACATCACAGAACCACAGAAACATTCAGGTTGGAAAAGCCCCTCAGCATCACTGAGTCCAACCCAGAACCCTACTCTACAAGGTTCACCTCTAAACCAGATCCCCAAACACCACATCCAAACCACCTTGAAACACAGCCAGGCTTGGGGACTCCACCACCTCCCTGGGCAGCACATTCCAATGCCTGAACACTCTTCCTTCCCAGGTGCAGGACTCTGCACTTATCTTTGTTGAACCTCATTAGGTTCCTCTTTGTCCAGCTCTCCAGCCTGTCCCTTCACTGCTTTGCTATAATAATGTCCATCTGAACCTCAGTAGCACCACAGGGCGCTTCCCAGAGGGATTTTTTCCTCCATCTCCATATCACTTCCCTTTCAGATGGCTCCCACACTCACACACACCACTTTGCCCTTACATTTTCAGAAGGTTTATATAGGCCACAGAGCTGTAAAGTTCCTGATGAATATGACCTAATTTGGTTCCAAGTTTAGCTTTACCAGGAGGACAGCTTCAGGGATGGGAATTTCATGTCTTTGTGACTGTGCAGTCGTGTGATTTTTAGGAAGCAGCATTCAAATGGAACATTTGCAGTCAGGCACTGAAGAACAGGATGCATCCAAAGGGGTTTCCAGGGGACCATTGTTGTCCACTTTTCCAGGGTTCCAAAAACGACCAAGACTTCACACCAATACAAATGTGTGATTCTGTTTCAGGGCAGCCTGCATCACAGAATCATAGAATTGTTAGGATTGGAAGGGACCTCAAGGGTCATCCAGTTCCAACCCCCCTGCCACGGCCAGGGGCACCTCATACTACATCAGGTTGCTCAGAGCCACATCCAGCCTGGCTGCAAAAAACCTCCAGGGATGAGGCTTCCACCATCTCCCTGGGCAACCTGTTCCAGTGTCTCACCACCCTCATGGGGGAGAATTTCTTCCTAACATCCAATCTGAATCTACCCATTTCTAATTTTGTTCCAATCCCCCTAGTCCTATCCCTACCTGACACCCTAAAAAGTCCCTCCCCAGCTTTCTGGTAGGCCTCCTTAAGATACCCACAAAGACTGTCTGACACCTTTCAAAGCCTAGAATGTTATTTTAAAAGCCAAGAGATCTGGATGCCAGGAGCATAAAATGCATTACCAACCATTCCAAACATGAAAGAATCAAGCCAGGCAGGTCCTGCCTCTACATTCTCAATGGGAGACAATAATCAAAGGAAACCTGCAAACTGTGAGGATGAAACTGCCCTCAGTCACACTGTGCAGCATCTCTTGAAGCCCCCATGAGCTGGCATTGTGTACCCACAGGAGAATATACATCTGAGGAGATCATAGAATCATAGAATGGTCTGGGTTGGAAGGGACCTCAACAGGTCATTTAGTCTAATCCCCCTGCAGTCAGCTGGGACATCTTCAACTGTGATTCTATATAAAATCACAGAATCATAGAATGGTAGAGGCTGGAAGGAAACTTCAAAGGTCATCCAGTCCAACCTCCCTGCAGTCAGCAGGGACATCCTCCACTAGATCAGGTTGCCCAGAGCCCTGTTGAGACTCACCTTGAATACCTTCAGGGATGGGACCTCAACTGCCTCCCTGGGCAACCTGTTCCAGTGTTCCACCACCCTCATGGTGCAGAACTTGTCCTTAACATCCAGTCTAAATCTACTCTTCTCTAGTTTGAAGCCATTGTCACTCATCCTATCACTTCAGGTCTTTAGAAACTGTCACTCTGCAACCTTCTTGTAGCCTTCTTCAGGTACTGGCAGGCTGCTATTAGGTCTCCCTGGAGCCTCCTCTTCTCCAGGCTGAACACCCCCAGCTCCCTCAGCCTGTCCTCATAGCAGAGCTCCTCCAACCCCCTGATTATTTTTGTGGCCCTTCTCTAGACCTGCTCCATCAGGTCCATGTCCTTCCTGATGCTGGAGTGCTTCCAGCACAGTTTTACTTCAGAGAAAGAAAACCTCAAAATCCATGTTAGAAAGACTTGATAATATATTCTGACAGAAAAACAAAATGAATGGGCAGGAGATGCAGCGTCAGTGATTCTCAGCAAAGCATTTAACAGTGTCTCAAAAGTAATGCTTGAAATATAATTTGGATATAATAAATGGACTGAAAAACTAAGTGCAACTGCATAAATGGCCAACAGCAATGGGAGAGAGCACTAATAACACATTGGAGGTGATAAGAGCTTCTTAATTATCCCAGAGTAAATACCTGGCTTTCAAAGGAGGGAAGTGGCTGCAGCTGGACAGTTAGAGAAATCATAGTACCAGAGCATCACAGTACATTAGAGGTTGGAAGGGACCTCCAGAGATCATCAGGTCCAACCCCCCTGCCAGAGCAGGAATGGTAGGCAACAGCTATGAAACCCAGCTGAGAAATCCCACAAAGCAATCATGAGATCTGATTCTTCACTGACCACTATAAGGGAGAGACATGTCTTATTGAACACATTTTGGCATCAGAAAGCAACAAAACCTTGTCCTGGAGGATCAGTTTGAATTTAGGAATGGCAGGTTGGCAATTTTTCCACTGCTGTTAGTGGCAAAGCTCAGTCACAGTCACAGAATCACAGAATCAACCAGGCTGGAAAAGACCTCAGAGATCAGCAAGTTCAACCTATTACCTACTACCTAACACCTCCTGACAACTAAACCATGGCTCCAAGTGCCACATCCAAGCTTTTTTTGAACACCTCCAGGCATGGTGACTCCACCACCTCCCTGGGCAGCACATTCCAGTGGCCAATTACTCTTTCTGGGAAGAACTTCCTCCTTACCTCCAGCCTAAACTTCCCCTGGTGCAGCTTGAGACTGTGTCCTCTTGTT
>VXBD01008522.1:17090-52717 GCA_013399975.1 Indicator maculatus
AATAAGGTCTCCCCTGAGCCTCCTCTTCTCCAGGCTAAACACCCCCAGCTCCCTCAGCCTCTCCTCACAGGGCTGTGCTCCAGACCTCTGCCCAGTGTTGTTGCCCTTCTCTGGACACTTTCAAATATCTCAATGTCCTTCTTAAATTGAGGAGCCCAGAACTGGACACAGCTCAGTCCTCTGCTGCAGCCTAGCAGCACACCCATGCAGATTGAGAGTACAAAGTGTACCTCATTAGCACAGCCACTGGAAGCATCTCATGGAGTAGGTACCAGGTAACAATACAAAACAGAGAGGAGTTGTATCAGTGGCTGACAGTCTGAATGGGAGAAGGGTTGGACCATGAGAAGAAATTGGGAGCAGGTGTTGATCTGTTGGAGGATAGAAGGGCTATGCAGAGGGACCTGGACAGGCTGGATAGATGGGCAGAGTCCAAGGGCATGAGACTTAACCAGTCTAAGTACATATTGGCCACAACAACCTCATGCAGTGCTACAGGCTGGGGACAGAGTGGCTGGAGAGCAGCCAGGCAGAAAGGGACCTGGGGGTAGTGGTTGACAGTAGGCTGAACATGAGCCAGCAGTGTGCCCAGGTGGCCAAGAAGGCCAATGGCATCCTGGCCTGCATCAGGAATAGTGTGGCCAGCAGGAGCAGGGAAGTCATTCTGCCCTGTGCTCAGCACTGGTTAGACCACACCTTGAGTGCTGTGTGCAGTTCTGGGCTCCTCAATTTAAGGATATTGAAACACTTGAACATGTCCAGAGAAGAGCAACAAAGCTGGGGAGGGGTCTGGAGCACAGCCCTGTGAGGAGAGGCTGAGGGAGCTGGGGGTGGAGAAGAGAAGAGAAGGCTCAGAGGAGACCTCATTGCTCTCTACAACTACCTGAAGGGAGGTTGTAGCCAGGTGGGGGTTGGTCTCTTCTCCCAGGCAACCAGAACCAGAACAAGAGGACACAGTCTCAAGCTGCACCAGGGGAAGTTTAGGCTGGAGGTGAGGAGAAAGTTCTTCCCAGAAAGAGAGATTGGCCATTGGAATGTGCTGCCCAGGGAGGTGATGGGGTCAACATCCCTGGAGGTGTTTAAGCAAAGCCTGGATGAGGCACTTAGTGCCATGGTCTGGTTGATTAGATAGGGTTGGGTGATTGGTTGGGCTTGATGAGCTTGGAGGTCTCTTCCAACCTGGCTGATTGTGTGATTCTGTGAAGAAAGTGTCAATAAGAGTTCTGGGACTGGCAGTATTCTCACAGGGTTTGCATCTACTCTGTTACCTGACTTGGCCAAGCTGCCAATACCCTTCACAGGGTTTGTCTGCACTGGGAAATGCATGAGTAGGCAGAGTGGTTAACTCCTTAACCAAGGAGCTCCAGAAACAGATTTACAGCCACCTCAGAAATAAAATGCCCAGAAGTCAATGAACTAATTTTAGATACAACTTCTCTGCAGACATAAGGCCCATGTCTACATGGTGCTGCAAATAGCAACTTGGTATGGATTCTCCAGCTGGCACACTGTGTAGACATGTGCACAGACAGAGACTGTACCTCAAATTACTGCATTAATGTCTGGGATCATCTGTATTGAAAGCATAGCAGCAACCTGGACCAATCCACAAAGAATCGTTTCAGTTGGAAAACACCTCTAAGATTGAGTCCAACCATCAGCCTAACTCCACCACAACCATTAAACCATGTCCCAGAGTGCCATGGTTTTTCACCACCTCTTTGGGCAGCCTGTTCCAATCCCTGACCATTCTTTCAGTAAAGAAATGTTCCCTAATATCCAATCTAAACCTCCCCTGGCACAACGTGAAGCCATTTCCTCTCATTCTATCTCCTGATACTAGGGAGAAAAGACCAACCCCCACCTCACTACAACCTCCTTTCAGGGAGTTGTAGAGAGCCATGAGGTCTCCCCTCAGCCTCCTCTCCACCAAAATAAACAACCCCAGTTCCCTACTGCTAAAATCTCTTCTCTAGTCCCTTCATCATCTTCATTGCTCTGCTCTGGACACACTCCAGCACCTCAATGGCTTTCTTGTAGTGAGGGACCCAAAATTAAACACAGTAGTAGAGGTGCAGCCTCAGCAGTGCCATGTAAAGGGGCAATTGTTTCTGATGATGTATGAGTGGCAGGGAAGATGCTGGGGTGCTTTTTGTTTGTAAAACCAGGACAACTGGGAACTCAAAGCTCCCCTGCACAAAGGGCTCAATTTGGATCTTTTAGATGTATGAATCAGGAGTCACTTTAGATGAAAATATCCTCCAGAATGGGCAAGCAGCAAATTCATTCTTTATGGCTAAGCACTACCATCACCAGAAATGTATGGCTATGAGCCAGGTAAACCCTGAAAAAGAAAAACATGACAATTTAGACTGGTGGAAAATTATCCATGAAACCCATTTTCAGCAGAAAGAGAGGATAAGGTGAGTTAGCTTGCTTAGAAAAGGTTGAGATTTCCATACTTGTATTAGAGTCTCTAAAGCCTTTGGGATTTCTGAGTGTCAATAGCAGGTCTCCACAATCTCCTTCTTTGGAGGGAGGACAGGGAGCAGTAAATATATTAAGAACCACTTTCATAGGTAAAGATTTTTATAAATCAGGGTGCTCACTGTAATGAAGTCTGATAAGTATGTGGAGAGGAATAACAGCAGGCACCAGGACAGGTTAGGTGTTGCCCTGCTGGAAAGCAGCTCCACAGAGAAAGACCTTGCAGTGCTGGTGGACAGCAAGTTCTGCATGGGACAGCAATGTGCTCTTGTGGCCAAGAGAGCCAATGGGATCCTGGGGTGCAGAAAGAAAAGTGTGTCCAGCAGGGCTAGGGAAGTTCTTCTACCTCTCTACTCTGCCCTGCTGAGACCACACCTGCAATACTGTGTCCACTCTTGGGCTTCCCAGTTCAAGAGAGACAGAGACCTGGTGGAGAGAATCCAATGGAGACCATGAGGATGCTTAGGGGACTTGAGCATCTCCCCTGTGAAGAGAGACTGAGAGCCCTGGGGCTGTTTAGTCTGGAGAAGAGAAGACTGAGAGGGGATCTGATCAATGTCTATCGATATAAGAGGGGTGGGTGTCAAGTGGAGGGGGCCAGGCTCTTTTTGGTGGTGTGCAGTAGCAAGACAAGGAAAAACAGGTACGAGCTTGAACAAAGATTTCAGCTCAACAGGAGGAGAAACTTCTTTCCAGTGAGGGTGACAGAGCACTGGAACAGGCTGCCCAGGGGAGTTGTGGAGTCTCCTTCTCTGGAGACTTTCCAAACCCACCTGGATGTATTCCTGTGCAGACCACCCTAAGTGATGCTGCTCTGGCAGGGTGGTTGGCCTGGATGATCTCTGGAGGTCCCTTCCAACCTCTAATGTACTGTGAGACTGTGAGACTGTGAAATATGGGAAGCTTTATTTCCAGTTTTCAGCTTCCTCTCACCTGAAAAGGTTATTGTCCACAAGACTGGGAGTCAGGATGATTTTGTGATCATTCTTTTATTTTTTCTTTCTTGATAGCCAAATGTTTTCTGCTGGCAACAAGAGAACCCTTGAGTCACTTAATGAAAGTTTCTTGAGTGAAGAACAACCTTCTACTTCCAATCATGGTTTTGCATGTTTAAAAAAAAAAAAATTGGGTTTATTTTAGGTAGTTTCCTGTAGCTGAAATTTTTATAGGGTGGAAAGTAAGTAAACTGAGGAAAGTGAAAGCTTTTCTCTCTTCTGCATCAGCTGCTGGTTTGTGAAACCATCAATATTTCATGAAGGGAAGCTTTTAATCTCTTCCTTAGGCCAAAGATTCATGTCTCTTCCTTCCTTTGGTCTGATAAGCTGGGAAGTGAGTTCTGTTCAGTGGCACACTCCTGCTTTGTTTGACTCCAGAGCCCTTCTTTATTTTCTCTGTCTCTCACACTCTCACCAGAACTACTGCAACTGAAGGACACAGAACAAGACCCAAACAACATCCTTCCTTCCACTCTTCCAGAAATAAGATTTCAGGACCAAAGAGCCCCTAAATCAGAAGAATCTAAGCATTCTTTGGGGTTTTTTTCCCCTCTGGTTCTGCAGAGAATGCTGGTCCCAGTTGAGGATGAAACTCCCAGCCTATAACTCTGTCTATGTTCTCCTTGGAGACAGTGATTGACTAAAATAAAGCCATGACTGACTCCTGACAGTTTATTCCAGTGCAGAGCCTGTCCTTTGTCTGTGCCTGCATTTTTACACTGGCAGCATCTGCTTCACACAGCCAATCAACTCACAGCCATGTTCCACCACCTCCTCAGGCTACGATGAATGCAATTTTTCAATGTTTGCCCAAACCCCACACAGCAGCAATCAGCAATCATCCAAACCAGCAAACACAAACAATTAAGACATTTCCAGGGCATCCAAGCATCCAGTCTTCCCTGAGCCTCCTGTAGCTATGGGTAGAAGTGTTGTTTGCATCACCCATGAGGGAAAGAGCACCTTTACCTCCCTGTCTTCAGCTCAACTCAAGCAAGTTGGATAAGGAAACAAACAAACAAAAAAAATAGAGCATGGATGAAGGGATCCAAAGGATTTGGCATTTTCAAAGGCAATACTCTGTTCTGCTTCCATAATCAGCCCCATAAACATGAAGAAGCACAGGCAGTGGATGAACTCTGGCTGTGCAACAGCATTCATTACCTTTAGTATTTGATGTCATTCCATTTGCTTCAGTGTCTGATGTCCTTGCATGCACTGTGGCAGAGCAGCCAGTGTCCTTCACACCTTCACTACCCCACAGTCCCTGCCCATGGCAGGGGGGTTGGAACTAGATGATCCTTGTGGTCCCTTCCAACCCTGATTGATTCCATGATTCTATGATTCCTATGCCAAGAGATTCCAAGCTTCATTGCACTGGCATGTCTTGACATGTTCATCAGTCACATGCTCCTGTTGCCTGCTCTAGTTTGGGCTCCTTGGCCAGCCTCCATTTCTGCAATGCACTGAGGTCAAGAGGTCCTATGAAATTTTGCCATAGAGGATATATATTTGTCAATGTGCAATGTTTCCTGCTGCAGAGGGGAGGGGGGGAAGGAAAAAGGAAAGAAAAAAAAAGTAGGTTTTTTTGCATCCTTTTTCTAACTAAATGCATCTTCTTTTCCACATGAAATTATTGGATAGCCACACAATAAATCAGGCTGTTCTTATGTGGAATTTATTTTCTCATGAGTGTATGTGTGTGCTTAGCAAAAGGGTGGGAATGCTGGGTGAATAACCTTTACACTCATCTCTCATGTACTCTCTCCTCTCCCCAACTTATTTTTGCTGCTGAAATCACCAGCCCAATTTCACACAATCACAGAATCACAGAATGTTAGGGGTTGGAAGGGACCTCGAAAGATCATCCAGTCCAACCCCCCTGCCAGAGCAGGAGCACCTAGAGCAGGTCACACAGGAACTCATCCAGGTGAGTCTTGAATGTCTCCAGAGAGGGAGACTCCACAGCCCCCCTTGGGATGCCTGTTGCAGTGTTCTGTCACCCTCACAGGGAAATAGTTCCTCCTCATGTTCACATGGAACTTCCTATGCCTCAGCTTCCACCCATTGCCCCTTGTGCTGTCACTGGGCATCACCCAGCAGAGCCTGGCTCCATCCTCTTGGCACTTGCCCTTTACACCTTTATAACCATGAATGAGGTCACCTCTTAGTCTCCTCCTCTCCAAACTAAAGAGCCCTCAGCTCCCTCTCCTCTCCATCTGCTACAAACTGGTATAACTGATAACCTATACACCCATCTCTCAAGTCCTCTCTCCTCTCCCCAACTTATTTTTTGCTGCTGAAGTCACCAGATCAATTTCCATCTGCTAGGAACTGCTATACCAGAGGAGAAAGCAATAGGCCAACAGCAGTTCCTATTCTCTGAGAACTTTTATCCATACAAAGTACTTCTAAACCTAGCAGGTTTGATTAGACTGCTGCTATACCAAAAGTCCAGTCTGGAGAACCACTGCCCCCAGAATAAGCATATTTGCTCTTAACTTATTAACATCTCTGCCTTATATTTTGTGTACCTGCATAGTATGAGCACTGTTCAAGTGAACTGAATCAGTGTGAGATCAAACGGGTCTCTCCCATCTTAAGGGACAAGAAACAGGAAAGATTTTGCCTCCAGATTTTGCATTTTGATTTCAGCCTTGAACTTCAGAGTAAGAAATATATCCAAAGGAATGTGTGTGTGGATATATTTATATACACACAATATGTATTCATCTATTTATCTATCTATCTATTTACCCCTCTCTCTCTCTCTCTCTCTCTCTCTCTCTCTCTCTCTATATATATATATATAAAATACTCAAGGGTATTTCTCCTTATTATAGCCACCCCTTTAACTTTTGAAAGAGACACTGAACCTCACACTTTAAGTTTTAAAGCAACTTCTATGGACCAGAAATTGGAATGAGACTCTACTCTGCTCTGGTAAGACCTCACCTGGAGCATGGTGCCCAGCTCTGGAGCCCTCAACGTGAAAAGGCCATGGACCTGATGAAGCAGGTCCAGAGGAGGGCCACAAAAATGATCAGAGGGTTGGAACAACTCTGCTGTGAGGACAGGCTGAGGGAGCTGGGGGTGTTGGGCTTGGAGGAGGCCCTGAGAAGACCTAATAGCAGCCTTCCACTACCTGAAGGGGGCTACAAGAAGGCTGAAGAGTGACAGTTTCCAAAAGCCTGCAGTGATAGGATGAGTGACAATGGCTTCAAACTAGAGTAGATTTAGACTGGATACTAAGAACAAGTTCTGCACCATGACAGAGTGATTGCCCATTGGAATGTGCTGCCCAGGGGGGTGGTGGAGTCACCACCCCTGGAGATGTTCAAGAGAAGCCTGGATGAGGCACTTAGTGCCATGGTCTGGTTGATTGGATAGTGCTGGGTGATAGGTTGGACTGGATGATCTTGGAGGTCTCTTCCAACCTGGTTGATTCTATGATGATTCTATGATTCTGTGAACAGGTTGCCCAGGGGGGTAGTTGAGACCCCATCCCTGGAGATATTCAAGGTGAGGCTCAACAGGGCTCTGGATGACCTGATCTAGGGGTTGGACTACATGACCTTTGTAGATCCCTTCCAACCAGGTGATTCTCTGAGTCTATGAATACATCTAAGGTGCCTTAGATGGTCCCACACATATATTCTCTGGGGTCGCTGTGCGTTCCTGCACTGGCTGCTGCAGAGAACAGACAACTGGACAACCACCCATAGCCATAGCAGCCAGAGGCAGACTTCAGGCTACCAGTCTGGCCTGTATGTGCAGAGATGGGCCTCCAAATGCCTCTGCCTGAATTCACAGTTCCCTGTGATCACACTGTCCCACTTGTCATCACACATCCCACAGTGATCAAAGGACTGAAACATCTGTCATATGCTCCTGGGGAGCCTGGCAGAGCTGGCACTGTTCAGCCTGCAGCAGGAAAGGCTCAGGGGGATTTTACCAATGTGTATAAATAACTGATGGGGGAGGGTGTGAAGAAGACAGAACCAGACTCTTCTCAGTGGTATCCAGTGACAGGACAAGAGGCAGTGGGCACAGAGTGAACCACCAGAAATTCTGCCTATACATAAAAAAACATCACAACAACACAACCCTTTTTGTTTTTAGTTTTTATGTGAAGGTGGTTGAACATGGAAGCACATTTCTCAGAGAGGTTGTGGAGTGTTGTGGTGGGTTGAAAATTCCTTCCCAACATTAAAAATGTGAAAAAATTTTAAAGGCATAGCCTAAAACTACCACAAATGTCCATCCCTAGAGATATTCCAAACAGGACTGAACAAGGAGCTGGACTATCACCAAAAGACTCTTCCAAATTCAGCATTTCTGTGATTCTGTAGTACTGCTGAGCAAAACAAAACAACTTCCAATATCTGGCCCAACACAGATGGAAACAACACGTTCCTCATCCCTGGTTTTCCTGAGAACTACAATTGCTTGTTTTTAAAGAGGGCAAAGAGAATGCCGATGGCATTCTGGGTTGCATCAGGAGTAGTGTGGCCAGCAGGAGCAGGGAATTCATTCTGCTCCTTTACTCAGTACTGGTTAGACCACACCTTGAGTACTGTGTCCAGTTCTGGGCTCCTCAATTTAAGAAGGACATTGAGATACTTGAATGTGTCCAGAGAAGGGCAATGAGGCTGGGGAGAGGTCTGGAGCACAGCCCTGTGAGGAGAGGCTGAGGGAGCTGGGGGTGGAGAAGAGAAGAGAAGGCTCAGGGGAGACCTTATTGCTGTCTACAACTACCTGAAGGGAGGTTGTAGCCAGGTGGGGGTTGGTCTCTACTCCCAGGCAACCAGCACCAGAACAAGAGGACACAGTCTCAAGCTGCACCAGGGGAAGTTTAGGCTCAAGGTGAGAAGAAAGTTTTTCCCAGAAAGAGAGATTGGCCATGGGAATGTGCTGCCCAGGGAGGTGGTGGAGTCACCATCCCTGGAGGTGTTCAAAAAAAGCTTGGATGTGGCACTTGGAGCCATGGTTTAGTTGTCAGGAGGTGTTAGGTAGTAGGTAATAGGTTGGATTTGATGATCTCTGAGGTCTTTTCCAACCTGGTTGATTCTGTGATTCTGTGATGTCCTTTTCTGGCACTCTGTGAGTCAGTATGTTAATTCCCCCTATGTCCTAAAACTTCAAGTACAGATTACTGTGTTCTTGGAAAGGCAATCTGAGGAAGCAGAAACAAGTAAAGCAGCTTGGTCTTCTCTGCCTTATACTTTCCTTCCCTGCTTCCTGCCGTGCTAATGACCTACATCGCTCTAGAGTAATGATCCCTGTCCACCAGTGTGGAGATTGCCATGACCCAACCTGCTTCAATCCACCTAAATCACAGAGAATAGATATGATCAGGACAGAGCAAGGCCCTGTGCTTGCATCTGGCAAAAGCCTCTACCTCTCTACTCTGTCCTGGTGAGACCACAGCTGCAATCCTGTGTCTGCTTCTGGGCTCCCCAGTTCAAGAGAGACAGAGACCTGCTGGAGAGATTCCAACAGAGAGCCAGGAGGATGCTTAGGGGACTTGAGCATCTCCCCTGTGAAGAGAGACTGAGAGCCCTGGGGCTGTTTAGTCTGGAGAAGAGAAGACTGAGAGGGGATCTGATCAATGTCTATCAATATCTGAGGGGTGGGTGTCAAGTGGAGGGGGCCAGGGTCTTTTGGGTGGTTCACAGTGATAAGACAAGGAACAATGGGTTCAAACTAGAACATAGAAGATTTCACCCCAACATGAGGAGAAACTTCTTTCCAGTGAGGGTGACAGAGCACTGGAACAGACTGCCCAGGGGGGTTGTGGAGTCTCCTCTGGTGACTTTCCAAACCCACCTGGATGCATTCCTGTGCAGACTACCCTAAGTGATGCTGCTGTAGCAGGGGGGTTGGCTCTGATGATCCCTTGAGGTCTCTTCCAACCTCTGATATACTGTGAGACTGTGAGACTGTGAGACTGTGAGAAGCATATTGTGCCTTTTGAGAAAGGGTAAGTACCACAGGTTGTGGAAATATGGCAACATCAATTATGAAACTAGGAACAAGGGGGATGGGAGGCAGTGGGAAGGGAGGGCAAGGACCAGAATGCTCTTTGTATCACAACATTTCTTCACCCACCTAAGAGGACAAAACTGTTGACTCCCAAGAGCCACACACCAAATGTGGCCAAGAGCTGTGAGGCAAACACCACATTCCTTGGAGACCTACAAAGAAAGGGAGCTCTGGAAGTAGTTTCCAGGCATCTCTCTCCTCCACTACAACATATGGATGGGCACAGCATTCAGTTTCCTTGGCAGCCCTTGCTGGCTTGCTCATTCTGCTATGGGAAAAAGAGAGATTACAGAGCTTTGCTACCTGCCATGAGCTGCAGTCCCATGACAAGGAGCAGGCCCATGCCATATCGACAGACAACTGAATAGGAGCCAGCAGTGTGCCCAGGTGGCCAAGAAAGCCAATGGCATCCTGGCTGGGATCAGAAATGTTGTGTCCAGCAGGAGTAGGGAGGGGATTGTCCCCTTGCAATCAGCTCTGATGAGGCCACACCTTGAGTATTGTGTCCAGTTTTGGGCACCTCAATACCAGAGAGATGTGGAGGTGCTGGAGCCAGTGCAGAGGAGGGCAAGGAAGCTGGGGAAGGGTCTGGAGAATAAATCTGATGAGGAGCAAGTGAGGGACTGAAGGAGCTGGGGATGGTTAGTTGGAAAAGAGGAGGCTGAGGGGAGACCTCATTGCTCTCTACAACTACCTGAGGGTCACAGGCAATTAGTGGTAGAACAAGAAGGAATGGCCTCAAGCTACAACTGGGTAGGTTTAGACTGGACATTAGGAAAAAAAAATCATGGCAAGAGTGTTCAGGCATTGGAATGTGCTGCGTAGGGAGGTGGTGGAGTCCCCAAGACTGGATGTGTTTCAAGGTGGTTTGGATGTGGTGCTTGGGAATGTGGTTTAGGTGTAGAGTAGGGTTCTGGGTTGGACTTGGTGATCCTGAGGATCTTTTCCAACCTGAATGTTCCTGTGATTCTGTGATTCTGTATGCAAATTGAAGAGCCAACAAGTTGCACACTTTGATTAGTGGACTCTGCTCAGCTACCCCTCTTGATGTTTCTGCTACCTAGGGTACGCTGAAGATCAGGAAACAACAGAGCCTTCAAGAAACTCTTATGTGCCTCTGGCAGTTTTAGGCTGTGCCTAGGAAAACTTTCCACAGATATTGAACAGAAAGTGATAGAATGTAAACAAATTACCATTGGATGTAGACAGGAAAATAATCATAAAAGGCTCTGAGGAGACCTTCTTGTGGCCTTCCAGTATCTTGAGGGGGCTACAAGAAGGCTGGGGAGGGACTTTTTACGCTGTCAGGTAATGATAGGACTAGGGGGAATGGAATAAAAATAGAAATTATAAGATTCAGATTGGATGTTAGGAAGAAATTCTTCCCCATGAGGGTGGTGAGACACTGGAACAGGTTGTCCAGGGAGGTGGTGGAAGCCTCATCCCTGGAGGTTTTTGCAGCCAGGCTGGATGTGGCTGTGAGCAACCTGATGTAGTATGAGGTGTCCCTGCCCATGGCAGGGGGGTTGGAACTGGATGATCCTTGAGGTCCCTTCCAACCCTGACAATTCTATGATTCCATGATATCTAACATAAGGTTAGTTGGGTAAACTAACTCTTTTTTACTTCCTCACTCCAGGATTTAGTACCTGGTGCTTCTCCTGGCTTTGCTGAGCTTGGCTGTGTTCTTTGTTGTGGTTAAGCACTAACAAGCTACTCTTTGCTCTTCTCTCTCACCATGTACAAGGGGGAAGGGAGCAGGGAGGGGGAAGCTGTTGGTAACCCTCTGGTTTTGTCCAGGGGGGGTCTTGTGTTGTATATAAATTGTAAATAGATGTAAATATTGTATATTTTGTACATCTTCACTGCATTTCATATTTCTAGATTGTTAGTTTTGGTTGCAAATATAGCTTCATTTGCTTTCAGCTGAGCTGCTCTGGCAAGTTTATGTTGGGGAGCTAATTTCAGCTCCCCACAGTGCCCTAGAGATCAACAGATCAGGAATTTTCTGTATCTCTGTGGGCAAGGACTCTGCAGAGTCAGGTAGGGATGGAGGCAGTAAACTCTTAGCACCCAAGTTTTCCCAAAGCAACTTGTCACCCTGGCTGTGTGCGTTGGGCAGGATTTGTAGACATGGGTTTTTTTTTTTTTTTTTTTTTTTTTTTTTTTTTTCTCCATGTAGGTATGCATCCTAAAGGCTGGAAAAACCAAAACAGTTACTTGGTAGGCAGTAACTTAATCACATTATCAATAGGTTATAGTGTTCCTGTACAATATTTATGAGCAGAAAGACATTTACTGAATCCATTTCCTAGCAGATCCATACCAAGATGAGCCTATTACAGCTTTCACTGATCTTTATTTCAAGATACTCCACAGAAACCCAGAAAGAAAGAATGCAGCAGAGAACAAAGCAGCCTTCTGATATACACCCCATGAAAAGTATTACCCTGGAAAAGTTCCTGCCAGTCCCAATCTCAGCTTCCACAGAGACGCTGTTCCACACGAGGTTGTAAACAAAACGATGCAGAGAGCTTTCCTCCCATTTATCCACGAAACACCTGCCTCACTCCAGATGTTACTGAACAGCAATGATCAGAGAGGGCTTTATTTTAAACACTAATCACCAAGATTATGAAATAATAATAATAATTTTTTGTAAAAAAATCCTTGTTTTAACTCAGTATTTTTAGCATAGTCCCACCCTGAACCCCAAGGCTCCGTTCCACTCGGTGCTTCACACTAAGTCCCTGTCTTGAATGGGTTAGCGAGCATGCAGTTTTTATCTGAATTAACCACCCCACAGCATCTCCTGCTTTCCCACATGCCATTGTTAATATCATTCTTGCTCAGTAATGTATTAAGAGGTGCTGAACTCGACAGGAATTCAGGGCAGTTGGAAAGATCAGCTCGGGAATGCAAAGGGTATTCGCAGGCAAATGCCCTCAATTGCTCCCTGCTGCCGTAAGCTGCTTTCCCAGGACAATTCCATGGCTGATGTCCACTCCTTTTCTTCACTCTGGTAATCCCACGGGGCCCCTGCCTTCCCTAGAACTCAAGCCATTTATAAACCAGTTGAGCATCTAAGCAGCTCTTAGTCTGCCTCCCTGCAGGGGTTTCATTCACAGAATCACAGAATTGTCAAGGTTGGAAGGGACCTCAAGGATCATCCAATTCCAAACCCCCTGCCATGGGCAGGGACACCTCACACTAGATCAGGTTGCTCAGAGCCACGTCCAGCCTGGCTACAAAAACTTCCAGGGATGAGTCTTCCACCACTTCCCTGGGCAACCTGTTCCAGTGTCTCACCACCCTGGTGGTAACGAACTTCTTCCTAATGTCTAATCTAAATCTCCTCTCCTCTAGCTGCAAAAACCTCCAGGGATGAGGCTTCCACCACCTCCCTGAGCAACCTGTTCCACTGTCTCACCACCCTCATGGGGAAGAATTTCTTCCTAACATCCAATCTGAATCTACCCCTTTCTAGTTCTGCTTCATTCCCCCTAGTCCTATCCCTACCTGACACCCTGAACAGTCCCTCCCCAGCTTTCTTGTAGGCCCCCTTCAGGCACTGGAAGGCTGCTCTAAGGTCTCCTCAAATCCTTCTCTTCTCCAGACTGAACAACCCCAACTCTCTCAGTCTGTCCTCATAGGAGAGGAGCTACAGCCCTGTGATAATCCTTGTGGCCCTTCTCTGGACATATTCCAGTGTGTGCAGATCATCCTTGTGATAGGGGTTCATACCTTTCTTGTAACAGGAGTTCATTCCCTCCCTTGGTACCATCCTGGAAAATTAGGGAGCCCTGGCTGAGCCAATGCCTTATGCTGGGCTCAGTCAATTTCTGACACATGCTTCCCAAATAAAGAAGGCTTGGACCATGAGCCAAGTAGCTCAAACAGCCCCTGCTGTTCTGTGCAGCAACAATTATCATAGAATCATAGAATCACACAGGTTGGAAGGACCTCTAAAGGTCATCTAGTCCAACTCCCCTGCAGTGAGCAGGGACATCCTCAACTAGATCAGGTCACTGAGAGCCCTGTCAAGAGAATATACATCTGAGGAGATCATAGAATCACAGAATCATAGAATCATAGAATCATAGAATCATAGGATCATAGGATCATAGGATCATAGAATCATAGAATCNCCAAGTTGCCCCAGAGCCTTGTTGAGTCTCACCTTGAATTATCTACAGGGATGGGGCATCACCACCTCTCTGGGCAACCATTTCCAGTGCTGAACCACCCTCTTTGTAAAGAACTTGTTCTTAACATCCAATCTAAATCTCCTCTTCTCTCATTTCAAACCCATTGCCCCTCATCCTATCACTGCAGGCCTTTGTAAACAGTCCTTCCACAGCCTTCTTGCAGGGCTGTTCAAGTACTAGAAGGTGATTCAAAATGAGCTAAGATTCTTCTGTCACCATAGAATTACTTGTTTAGGGTTTGTATCTCAGGACAATCCTTTCCCACTCTGTAACCAACCAAAAAAACAACTAACCAACCAAAAAAAAAAAACCAACAACCAAACCAATCAAACAAAAAAACTCCCATGAGATGCATCTAATAACTGCCTGTGAGATGCAGAGGAGCTGGTTGCATTCCCCCAGCCATGGTGCCCTGAGAAGGCTCAGAGGTTTTAATTGCTTTGCCATCATCACTGCTCATCAGAGTTTCACCATGGAGTGTAAGAAGCCTTCAAGCTGGGTATGGTTTAGACTGCATTAGAGATGATTCAGTGGTATTAAGGTCCTTCCAACCTAAGCCATTTGGTGGATTTGATTGATTTGATGATGATGATGATGATTCCTACCCTAATAAAATCTGCAAAGTGTATGTGGGTTATGCTTGGAGAAAATAACACTGGGATGTTCTGTCCAAAGTAAGATGCACAAGAAGATTAAAAGCATCAGAGCAGGGATCTACTGGGAGAGAATGTTAGGGGTTGGAAGGGACCTCCAGAGATCATCCAGTCCAACCCCATAGCCAAAGCAGGAATAGCTACTTTCTTCCATTCCACTTCTGGATATTTATCTGCAGGAGGTTTTAGGCTTTCTTGTCAAACAAATAAAGCCTGAAGCACGTTAACTTCCACTGCAGTAAATCACATCTTTTGTTATTGCTACATTAGTTTCATTAGCAGAGTGTTGAAAAAGCTCTGGAGAAGAGTAGGAATGAACACAGAAATCACAGAAACATTCAGGTTGGAAAAGACCCTCAGGATCAACAAGTCCAACCAAGAACCCTGCTCTACAATGTTCACCCCAAGCACCACATCTAAACCACCTTGAAACACAGCCAGGCTTGGGGACTCCACCACCTCCCTGGGCAGCACATTCCAATGCCTGAACACTCTTGCCCTGAAAAATCCTTTCCTAATGTCCGGTCTAAACCTACCCAGTCGTAGCTTGAGGCCATTCCCTCTTGCTCTATCACTAATTACCTGTTATAGAACAAGAGAACAAATTAGCTTCCTCTGTAAACATCTCCACAAATGTTGACATTTCTCCTGTATCTTGTTGGGGGCTGACCTGCTGGAAAGCAGCCCTGTGGAAAAAAACCTCAGAGTCCTGGTGGACAACAGGATGACCATGAGCCAGCAACGTGCCTTTGTATCCTGAGATGCATCAAGAAGAGTGTGGGCAGCAGGTCAAGGGAGGTTCTCCTCCTGCTCTGCTCTGCCTTAGTAAGGCCTCATCTGAAGTACCTCATCCAGTTCTGGGCTCCCCAATTCAAGGAGGACAGGGAACTGCTTGAGAGGGTACAGCAAAGGACTACAAAGGTGATTAGGGGAATGGAACATCTCTCTTATGGAGAAAGGCTGAGGGACTTGGAGCTTTTTAGCCTAGGGAAGAGAACACTATGTAGGGATCTTATCAGTGATTCAAGGGTGGGTGTCAGGAGGATGGGGCCAGTCTTTTTCAGTGGTGCCCAGCAACAGGACAAGAGCTAACTGGCACAAACTTGGACATAGGAAGTTCTATCCAAACTTCTTTGCATTGAGGGTCATGGAACACTGAAACAGGCTGCCCAAAGAGGTGGTGGAACTTCCATCTCTGGAGTCATTCAAAACTTGCCTAGACACCATCCTCTGCAACCTGCTCCAGGTGAATGGGCTCTGGTGGGTTGTTGGATCTCCAGAGATCCCTTCCAACCTCCACCATTCTGTGATTCTGTGCTCTTAGCTAATATCAAACTAATTCCCCAGTAAACATTTATGTGTTTCATAAACTGTTCCAAATTAATTCAAATCTATGTACAGTGAAAGAGATGAAGTCTTCACTAAAGCAGCATCATGGTCATGAGGACTAATGGGCAAAATAAAGGATCTTCATGCACATATTTCATTGCCTCCAGCTTCTAATTTTATTATCTTAAAGCATACACTCTGTGTGACCACAGAATACTGTCCAGAGTTACAAAACACCAAGAGATGAAAATGTCTTTGGTGTCACTTTAACACATCTCGCCTTTATAAAGAGGGTTGGGTTTTTTCCTGTTTATTGCACTATGGTAGAACCTGATGGGTACACAAAAGCCCTTACTTATCAGAGAATCACAGAATATATCTGGTTGAACATAACCTCCAAGATCATCCAGTCCAATCCTCAACCCAACACTGAAAAGTCAACACTAAAGCATGTCCCAAGCTTCAGCTCCACAGGCTGCTTGAACACCTCCAGGGATGGTGACTCCACCACTGCCCTGGGCAGACCATCCCAATGTTTGAGAATCCTTTCAATGAAGAAATATTTCCTAATATCTGTCCTGAACCTCCCCTGGCACAGCTTGGAATCATTTCCTCTGGTCCTGACACTTGACACCAAGTAGAGGCTGCCCCCTCCTTGCTTCAACCTCCCTTCAGGTAGTTGTAGAGAGCAATGAGGTCTCCCCTCAGCCTCCTCCAGACTGCACATCCCCAGCTCCCTCAGATGCTCCTCACAGGCCAGGTGCTCCAGGCCCTTCTCCAGCCTCATTGCCCTTCTCTGGACACTCTCCAGCCCCTCAATGTCCTTCCTGTAGTGAGGGGCCCAGAACTGAACCCCACACGCGAGGTGTGGCCTCAGCAGTGCTGAGCACAGGGGGATGATCACCTCCCTGTCCCTGCTGGCCACAGTGTGTCTCATCCAAGCCAGGATGCCACTGGCTTTCTTGGCCACCTGGGCACTGCTGACTCGTATTCAGTCAACAATAAACCAATATCCCCAGGTCCCTCTCCAAGTCACAGCTTTATATAAAACATCATCAGATATGGATAGGCAAGAAAGACTCTCAGCTGCTTAGTTCAGAAGAAATAAGTTATGCTGATTTTTCATTCTATATAGGAGCAAAGAGCCATGCAAGATGCAGGCAGTGATTTCTTTGGTCCCACATTCTTCATATTCATTTTAAGGATATGAAGGATTGAAGAATTTAAGAAGGACATTGAGATACTTGAATGTGTCCAGAGAAGGGCAATGAGGCTGGGGAGACGTCTGGAGCACAGCCCTGAGAGGAGAGGCTGAGGGAGCTGGGGGTGTTTAGCCTGGAGAAGAGAAGGCTCAGGGGAGACTTACAACTACCAGAAAGGAGGTTGTAGCCAGGTGGAGGTTGGTCTCTTCTCCCAGGCAACCAGCACCAGAACAAGAGGACAACAGAACACAGTCTCAAGTTGCACAAGGGGAAGTTTAGGATCGAGGTGAGGAGAAAATTTTTCACAGAAAGAGTAATTTGCCACTGGAATGTGATGCACAGAGAGGTGGTGGAGTCTCTGTCCCTGAAGGTATTCAAATAAAGCTTGGATGTGGCACTTGGAGCCATGGTTTAGTTGTTAAGAGGTGTTAGGTATTAGGTAATAGGTTGGACTTGCTGATCTCTGAGGTCTTTTCCAAGCTGGTTGATTCTGTGAGTCTGTGATTTTGGTACCCAAGTCACAACAGTAGGAACTTAATGGATATTACAAAAAAAAGGAGACACAGAAATCAAAAGACCAACACCCTTCCACTCTGCTGCCTGGATATTCCAGCCTGGGATGTGGAGCTGTGTGGATCTATCGATCTGTTCTGAAGCAGGGCTGAGCTGCTCTTCAGGTTGGTGGATTTCAGCAGCCCTTTAAAAGTGTCATAAATGGATGAGATCACAGCCATTTCAAGACCAGGGAAAACACATCACAGCCCTGTCAGACAGGATGCATGCTTTGACTAATCATTAGCAATAGTGGCTGTATGCTATAGAGTGATGGCCAGCCTCCATTTGCTACCTTTAATTAATAATTGAAGATATGGACTGCCATAGTTTCAGACTGCTGTTTAGTAGCCTCTGATATAGAGGTAGATACCCTGTATTAACACAGCACATGTCATCCTGAACACTTCCCAAACCTTTTACCAATTTAATCCACTGGCACATAAGCTCCTTTCCCGTTTCTGAAGTGCAGCTACTTCTGAGAAGAAACAAGGCTGCTCTTCAACAGCACACTGGAAAGCTACCAAATAACAGGAACAGCACATGAAATATTTAGAGGGCAAGCAGACACAAAGCCAAAGAGGGCCAGAGCAGACTTCCACTTCTGCCCACACACCATGCTCTTTAATAACACCAAGATCTTACTGCATTTCTCATCCCAGCTGCCCACAGATGCCCCTTGTTGCCATGCTGGCAATCAAGTCAGCATTACCCCAGAAGGACTGAATCAGTGGCTCCAAAGTCTTCACACCAAACAGAATCACAGAATTGGCAGGGTTGGAAGGGACCTCAAGGATCATCTAGTTCCTAGCCTCCTGCCATGGGCAGGGACACCTCACACTGGATCAGGTTGCTCAGAGCCACATCCAGCCTGGCTTCAAAAACCTCTAGGGATGGGGCTTCCACCACCTCCCTGGGCAACATATGGACTTGCTGGAGCAGTCAGCAAACCAAATTTCACCTAAATCAAGGCATTCAACAGAGTTTCTTACAGACTAGCTACAGCACAAAAACCTGGCAGCATTCTGGTTCATGTCAGTTTTATGTCTCAAACACAGGAGGAAACCTTAGAGCCAAAATGCCAGAAGTCAATGTGGCTTGAAGTCCAGGAGAAGATGTTAGCCCATCACAGTTTGCTGAACAAATTTGTTCAGGACAAAGAGATTTATATCAGATTAGTGTTGTGGTTTTTTTTTTAACTCACAAGCAAAAAAAAAAAGATTTCTCACTTGGTATTTGAAGCCTTAATTGATTCACTTCTTGAATCACTGCCTCGGCAAAGCAATGATTCAGGGTGACAATGGAGTCTTGTCTCTTAGCTCAGTGGCCCACACTCAGTCCCAGCTGCACTACTACACTGTGATGACCAATTTGCAGCTGGTACTCCAGAACTGCAGAGACGTTGCCTTCTAAACCCCACCAGCTCTTCATGCAATATTCACATCTTACCCACTTGAGGTTTTAAATGTTAAGTATCACAGAGTTTGCATTAGAGCCCCATCAGCAGTCAGTGCTCTTCTCTTTGAACCCCAGCCATTTTATCATCTATATAACCATAACAAAGGCATGTACCCCAAGTTACAGAGATCCTTCTTTATTTTTTTAATTCTTTCCCAAATAAGTAATGCAGAGATAATTCAATTTGAGAAAAAGAGAAAGAGAAAGAAAAAGAGAATGAAAAAGAGAAAGAGAACGAAAAAGAGAAATAAAAAGAGAAAGAAAAAGAAAAAGAGAAAGAAAGAGAAAGAAAAAGAAAAAGAGAAAGAAAAATGAACAGAAAAAGAAAAAGAAAGAAAAAGAAAAAGAAAAAGAGAAAGAAAAAGAAAAAGAGAAAGAAAAAGAAAAAGAAAAAGAAAAAGAAAAAGAAAAAGAAAAAGAAAAAGAAAAAGAAAAAGAAAAAGAAAAAGAAAAAGAAAAAGAAAAAGAAAAAGAAAAAGAAAAAAAAAGAAAAAGAAAAAGAAAAAGAAAAAGAAAAAGAAAAAGAAAAAGAAAAAGAAAAAGAAAAAGAAAAAGAAAAAGAAAAAAAGGAAAAGGAAAAGGAAAAGGAAAAGGAAAAGGAAAAGGAAAAGGCAAGGAGTGGCTTGAGAGCAGTCTCAAGAAGAAGGGCTTGGGGATGTCAGTTGAGGATAAACTTAACATGAGCCAGCAATGGTCACTTGCAGCCCAGAAGGCAGCTCTGTCCTGGGCTGTATCAGAAGTGTGAGCAGCAGGATGAGGAAGGGGATTCTGCCCCTCTGCTCTGCTCTGCTGAGAACCCACCTGCAGCACTGCCTCCAGTTCTGGTGCTCCCAGCATGACAGGGACATGGAACTGCTGGAGTGGGTCCAGAGGAGGGACATGAAGATGATCAGAGGGCTGGAGAACCTCTCTATGGGGACAGGCTGAGAGAGTTGGGACTGTTCAGCCTGGAGAAAAGAAGGGTCTGGAGAGACCTTAGAGCAGCCTTCCATACCTGAAGGGGGCTACAAGAAAGCTGGCAAAGGACTTTTTACAAGGTCTTACAGTGACAGGACAAGAGGGAATGTGTTGAAGCTTGAGGAGGGCAGATTTAGATTGGATCTGAGGAAGAAACTCTTTACAGTGAGGGTGGTAAGACACTGGAACTGGTTGTCCAGAGAGGTTGTGGATGCCTCCTCCCTGGAGGTGTTCAAGGCCAGGTTGGATGAGGCCTTGAGTAACCTCATCTAGTGGAAGGTGTCCCTGTCTGTGGCAGGGGCATTGGAATTGGATGATCTTTAAGGTCCCTTCCAACTTGAACTATTCTATGAATCTATTAATCTATGAATCCATTAATCTATGAATCTATGAATCTCTGTGTTGGGAGATATGCATTACTCTTTCATCTTTCCAGACTCCTGCAATAACCTCTGCAACTGAAACAACCAAACTTAATGACACTAATTGAAGCTGCAGGTATCAGGGTAGTGGGAAATAACCACCCCTTGAGTATTTCAGGAACATTTGCAAGTGATTTGTTTGCATCAAAAGTCTTAGAAACAGTCAAAATTCAGCAAACCAGGATCACAACAACATTTGACCAACCAGAAAAGGAATCCAAAGAAAGTCACCTCTCTTGTAAGCTGGAATAGGCTTTTTTGGGGGGCTGAAGATTAATACTGCACAGTGAAAACAGAGGAGTCAAAGTCATCAGAAGAAGGCAGAGAGACATCTAAACACCTACCATTGCCTGAGTGATTCCACTTGTAGGCAGGATGCTGTTGGCAGCCTCAGCTCCCATCATCAATCCAGAAGGTGCAGGGAATGAAATGCCCTAAGAGTCTAGAAGGATCTTTCATTCAGAATTTAAAGCAGAATTTTACATGCAGATTTGTGTTCAGAATGACCAAGCAGCAATCAGCTAAATATTCAATAAATTAAATCTTTTTTTTTTTTTTCAACTTGGAGAAATACTTCCAAGCCTCAATTTTGTTCTTAGCATTCATGGAAAAACAGCTGAAGAATCCTTCCATGGCTTGCCTGCAGAGCTAGGCTTTTGGATGGATGTCTTTTTCTGTGCTCCTAATACAGCTTAGCCTTATACTGAGCTATGAGCCTGATTCAGACCCAGTGTATTACTTGTCAAAGAGAAGCAACTCTACCAAAAAATAACTGAGCTGCTGTAAAAGCACAACATGACTCCATGAATGTGGATGTGTGCAACACCAAACAGTGGCAATTGTGGGCTTGGCCACTTCTTCCCCAGCTTACCAAGAGGGAAAAAAAAAAAATGAGGGACTGAAATGACAATCAAAATCTCCCACCTATGTCCACAACTACCTGCAAGGATATTGTAGAGAGGTTGGTGCTGGTCTCTTCTCACAGGTAGTGATAGAACAAGAGGGAATGGCCTCAAGCTACGACTGGGTAGGCTTAGACTGGATATTAGGAAAAAAAAATTCCATGGAAAGAGTGTTCAGGCATTGGAATGTGCTGCCCAGGGAGGTGGTTGAGTCCCCAAGCCTGGATGTGTTTCAAGGTGGTTTGGATGTGGTGCTTGGGGATATGGTTTAGGGGTGAACCTTGTAGAGTAGGGTTGTGGGTTGGACTTGGTGATCCTGAGGGTCTTTTCCAACCTGAATGTTTCTGTGATTCTGTGGCTGCAGCAGGTACATTTGGGTTGTCAAACCCTCAGGCATTCATTTTCTCACCATTTCTACAAAACTGAAGATGTTTAACTAAATCTTGTGAAGCGACTGCAGTCTGTATCAATGATATCAGCCTGGATAACTGTGGGACACTAACCCTCACTTCACATTGCATCTGGCTGTCACATAACAGGATTCTGCTGTGAATTGAATACAGGTGATCCTCCCATTCCTGACATTCTACTGTTAACCAGGAAAAGTGGAAATGCTTGACCCACGAAACATATTTGTCCTTTTCAGGATCATCCAAGCCTCGTTTTATGCACCTCTCTCTATCTAACCTATAGTGACAACTATAGGTTCCCCTGCTCAAAAGCCCAATGTGCTAATGTTCCTACCCAGTGAGAGGAGGTCACCAAATATACCACCTACAATTACATTTTCATCTTCTAGCTGTAACAGCTTTCTATTCAGGAGTCCTAATTGTCTTCTCGTTGGCATGAAATGTGAGATATTTTAGGAAGCCGTTAGAGGAGCTGAGTGAAGCAAAGCATTGTTGCACTAATTAAAGCTCCTTTGGATTTTTTTGAGCTCTGAATCTGAACACTCTGAAAGTGAGCATTTTTACAGCAAGCCCAGCCACCAGTTACAACACAATGCTGAAAGTACCTGTGAGAAGCCTCGAGTACAGAACGTTTCTCATCTTCCCAGCAGACTGAAAGGGAGCGTGAAATCAGGGTCTTTCTACAGTCTTCTGAAGTGAAAAAAAAGATTCCTGTTTAGCTCTGTAGGCTCAGGTTTTACTTCAAGAGCACAACAGTTCTCTGTAGATACTTGCAGAGCTCAGCTGTGGCCGTACTTAGCAGCTGCTCTCGGGGCTAGGGCTGAATCAGACGATCTGATTTCCTTTGGCAGTCAGGCCATCTGACTTAGCCTGCTCTCCCTGAAGGTGGCTGCGCCAGATGCTTTTAGAGGAAGGATAAAACCTCCACAGTGGGTAACAGCACACCTGTGAGGAAAGTTTCTTTTTACTTTCAGAGGTAAGAGTCATTTTACACTGTGGAGCATTGGGATTCTTACTCACTGAAGAGAATTACTCCCTGCACGGCGAGGGAGTAATATTCACACCTGAGATTCCATGCTTTCACAAAGCACTTCTTGTGTATCCAAGAATCAACCAGCACATGTAAGTGAGTGACACAAGGTGAGTAACTTCCAGGACTAACTGCTAGGGAAATCAGATTCATGTTGAAATCATCCATCTGATATAAAGAAGACAACACATTAAAAGAGCATCTTTTGACTGCAAGGGATTCTCCCCCTCCCTGTGTTGAAAGTCTGCTGAGTGAGTTTATGCTCCCCTTATAACCTGGGTGCCAGTGCAGCTGCAGAAGAAAGAGGAGCTTATTCCATGGAGCATCAACGTATCTGTTATCTAAGTTACATCTGCAGAGACTTTTTTTCCTCAGTGCAGGCTGCTTCAGATAAAACCCACAAGATAAGCAGCTGGGTGTATCCAAAGGAAGGACTTCAAAATACCTTTTTTTTTTTTTTTTTTTTTTTTTGGTAACTGATGAAGCATAAAAGACAAGATGGGAGGATTTGCTTTGTGGGAGAAAAAAACTCACACATCTCTTTACTTTTGAGATGAAGTCAGAAATTAACTCAGAGACTCTACTAATTCAGTACACAATGTTGATTTTTAGTTTCTTCTTTTAATCATTTTAGAGGGGGGAAAACACCAAACCCACAGCCTAGGACCTGGTTGTGAATGTGCATAGCTTGGTTTGGAAACCTCCACTCAGGAAAACTGTCACATCACAGTAAGTATCTCAGAACAAGATATAGCAAAGGACAAAGAGACTGCACAGGCTGTGGGAATGATGAGGAATCCATAAACTGTGGGCTATTATCTTGTTAGCAGCATGGCCAAAGTAACCTTGCAAAAGCATTTTCCACACAGAGTCAGCACAGAGATGGAAACAGGCAAGAACTTCCCTCAAAAAAAAAAAAACAAAAACAAAAACAAACAAAAAAAACCCAAACAAACATTTATGATCGTGATACAAGAATCGACATTCCCAGTCCTAGGAGAAGGAAGCTTTCTAAGCCAGATCCATGACAGATATGAGACAAGACCACAAAGGACCTCAGAGAAGAAGACTCTGGGGTTAGTATTTCACAAGAAGCATGGCCAAGAAGGGAGGAAAGTAGGAGAGGGATACAGAAATGGGTTCTAGAGCAAGTGAATTGTAGATTGAGGAAAGCAGGTTATGCAGCAACATTACCACTTGACCCAAACAATGCAACTTGAGTTTTGCTAAGGACAGAAGGGAGAAGACTGATGCTGCTAAGGTCATAAAGAAGCATTTCATCTCTCTCTCTATTTTTTTTTTTAATACAGAAAATTGGAAAAGGAAGAAGCAATGAGATTTTAGAGCCAACACCACTCAATGCCAGCAATCACACTCTTAAGTGAGACACAGAAAGGAGTCACTCACTGAATTAAGACCACCACCACAGAGCAGTTAACAGACAAATGACTTGGACTAGACCCATTGAAGACTGATAACTGCAAATCCTTACTGGCAGCTCAACAAACCAATTATTTTTTTTAACAATTCATAAGTGAGGCTCAATAAGACTGACTAAATACTCCAAGCTGAGTACACAAACACATGAATGAAGATTTCATTGACAAAAACTTTTCTTGACCACAAAAGCAGAACAAATATGCAGATAAAATCACATGACAGACTCTGCAGGCTGCCCTGCCTCACATAAAATTAGAATGTTTTTCACTTCATCTCACCACATAGAACCAGCACTCTACCATGTATGCAACCCATGGTTACAAACTGCACCTACCCACAGAAAGACCTGATAGTTTTTATAGATGGACTTTCAATACACAGTCCCTGTGGCATAAAAAAAAAAGTCAGCATTTATGTCACTGTCTTCTTTATATATAATAAAAATGTTGGGACATGGCAGGCATGACTGCATCAGACCAGTCTGAACGAAATGCACCTTAGAAAAAAACCAAACCACACCAATTTTCAAAAGAAAACAAGACAAAGGCAATTTGACTTGCTGAAAGTCAACCCAAAGCAAAACAAACAAACAAACAAAAAACCCCACAAAAACATGATCAAAGCACACAATTGGTTGAAACCTGATTTCAAGTCAGCACTTGCATGATAATGCCACAGGCAGTGGTTCAGCTTCAGCAATGTAGCCATAACGTTCACAAGCCTTTGGAGACCACTCCCAGTAGGTTTAATCTTTTTACCACTGGGTTTGGTAGAACTGAGTGCTGCCTCAGCATTTTAGCCCCAGAACATTTCTCACTCAAGGCTGTGGAAGCCAAACCCTTAGATCAATTGTACTGTAAAGCTTGAGCTGACCTTTACAAGCCTCTCAAAGCTCACAGTCACGTTTCCCACTCACTGTGTTGCCATTTCTTAGAGCATTCAGTAAGAAAGCCATCAATGAACCAACCATTCCTTTCAGGTAGAACTGGTCAGTAGTGACAGCAGAGAAACCAGACTCCAGAAAAAGAACCAGACAGCATAATCCTGGGTAAGATCCTTAAAAATTATCTTTAATTGATGCCAAGTGTGAACAGATGAACAAGTACAGAAGCAGGTAAAATTGCATAGATGAAAACTATGCATTTCAAATAGTTCAAGAACTCATATATATAACATTAGAAGTTAAAAAAAAAATAAATAAAAATAAGTAAATGGTTTAAGTCAAACAATTTCACTACTGGAAGGAAAATGTGACAATGAAGTACATACTTTGACCCAAAAAAAGTGTAAGCCAGTTGTAAATGGTGGAAGTAAAACACAGCTGTGTCAGCTTTAAATGGTTTGTTGCCCTGATGGTGCACTTTTCTGTGGAGATTATCCAGCTGATATATCTCACATTTGGGAATATTTGATCCTTAAAATCAGAGGTATGTCTGAGAGGCCATTTATACTTCTATAGACAGCTGTTATTCGTTAATTTCAAACCAACATACTGAAAAAAAACCCAACCCAAACCAAAACCAAACCAACGGTTTACATGGAAAGGAAAAAAAAGAAAAATTAAAATTCATTTGAGCAGGTTATAATTAAGGGTTTGCTGAACTGAGTCATAAAAATACGGTTTTTTTCTCTTTTTTTTTTTTTTTTACTTTTGTACAAAAGTAAAATATACATCTGATCCCAATTACATTGTTAGAAATGTCACTGAAACAACAGCATGGAGCAAAGAGTGATGCACCTGAAGGAACCGAACGAGACATCTTTGTTTTATTACAGAAACTAGAAATGGAGGATGACTTTTTTTTTTTCCCTTTCTTTCTTTCTTTTTTAATATAACTTCTATTGACATTTGCTGGAGCTTCTGAACAGGTGAAATATGCAGAACTACATCGATATCAGCAGGTACTTTGAGACAAGGTTTCAGTCAAGACCTTGGGTTTTGTTTTATTTCCTTTGAGAACATCAAAACAGGCTCTGCTTTGACAGCAGGAAGGGCTGACCTCACTTGGTGGCAAGTTCACCTCTACTGAGTAAACCAAGCAGAACACCCTGAAGTTTCATTTTTTGCAAATATGAATGCTGACACCTTGAAGAATACTTGATAAGTGTTTTAGGAAAAATAAAATAAAATAGAATAAAATTCCCTACACCTGATTAAGTAAAGCCTGAAAAGCAGAAAACAAGAAAGAACAAAAAAAAAAAAAAGAGGAAATTCAGCCTGAAATTAGTTCAACCAGAACTGAAATGTAGGTCCCTTGGTTAAAGCATCTCAGAAAAGGAGCCTGTTTCAGACTTGGGATGGGCAGGTCTGGAATAAACTTTCCAATTTCCTCCAGCTCTGTGGCCATGGAGGGTAAATCACAGTGTGGGGCTGGTTCCTGCGAGTCTGAAAGGAGTGTGACTATCAGTGGCACTGGGCTGCTGGAAGCCTACAGGATCAAACCATTCCTGGAAAAGCTGCAGTACTTCGCTCCTCTTCATGTGTGTGGAGGGGAATTGATTTAATGCAGAATGGAACCTCTCTAAACACAGTTCTCAAGCTAGTATTTGGGAAGGGATATATTCTCTCTGCATGTATGCAGGAGATCTTATTCTAAAGCACAAATCCTCACCTTTTCCTAGATGTTGCAGATGTTCCTGCCCTAGTGTTTTATTTTCTGTAGGTTTAGACACATGCATGGAAGAAACTGCCCTGTCCAAGTGTCAGCTGTGGAAAAGTGAAACTTGCTCTCGCTTTCTTAAAAATCAGCAGGTATTTTTATGCCACACTTGGGCTTCACCTGTATTATAAGAGAAACAAACTTTCTGCAGTCCTGTCCAATGAAAACAATTTTTCCTTAGTGAAAAAAAAAATAATAAAATAAAACACCAAAAAAATGGCAATAAAAGTTGCCACTGCTCTAATTGTTGGCTTGGGTCAATGCAGCCTCTCACTAATGACACAGTTGATTGGCTAAGAAGGGTCTGATCACTGCAATCTCTGCTTGAGCAAAAATCAGTGCTGAAAACAAGAGGACTTTGAAAGCTGGATTATTTTTTTGTTGTTTTATCCTGTCTCTAGTGCTCCATGCTGTCTTTCAAGGACTTGTCCACGTGCTCAAAAGTACACCAGGTCAAGCACGTGCACAGAGACTCTGCAAGTGGAAATTAATTTCCTTGGGCCATGAGCCATTGTCAACTTCCCAGAAGGCAGCAGGATTGCTTCTCCTCACACCTACAACACGTGTAAACCAGGAACAAAGGAAGGAAATCACTAGGATTGTTACCAGGAACAGCAGTTACCCCTCAGCAAGCCAGTGTGTGAATTTCCAGCACTCACATATTAACAGTTTTGTAGCACGTGGCCACACTCTGCCCAGCCACCAACTCCCTCCCCTGCAAAGTAGTGTCAGTTCCATTACCTTTAATGACTTCTAAAGGCTTTTCTGTCTGAATGAACTTGTGAGGCAGATGAGGTAAACTGCATTAAGCCCCATTGTGTTCAGAATTAAAGCAGCCTTAATTCAATTCAGCTTTACTTTCCTTCCAAACCAAAAAAAAAAAAAAAAAAAAAAAAAAAAANTCCAAATCAGATTAAGGTTGCTTTTATACTGCAACAGAATGTCCATGCTGGGCTTTAAAGCAGTTTAACAAATCTACTTTCAATGCACACCTTTCATTAATTCGGATTAGCTTTCCTGAAGTCCACCCCCACCCAGTGGAGATCAAGGCTCAAGAAGACTCCATGCAGGGAATCTGTATGGGTTTGCTAGGATGCTGTGAACTCACAGCCTGGCTTACTGCAGCACACTAACTTCCTCATGGGAAAAGAAAAAGAAAGCAAGGGGAAAAAAAAAAAAAAAGTAAATCCAGTTCATTGTCTCTATTGGAGCTGCCACACAAAGGATTTCAGCTCTTGGTGATCTGGCAGCAACCTCTCAGTTCTGTGAAGGAAGGGTGTACAGAGCTGTGATGGTTTCCCTCTCCCTCTTGCTCCTTTGCCTGTTCCCTAGTGCTGTATGGTATGGTAGGGCCAGATGGGGAATTTTGGCAGTGATACCAGCCTTTGGGATTCCTGCCCACTGCCTCCTCACTTCATTCCTCTCTCTGCACTGCAATGCACTGCTGCCTTCCTCGCTCAGATACGTTCCCTCATCCTCTTCGCAGGGAAAAGCTTTACGGGAGCCACTAAGAAGCACAAAGACACAGAGCAGTGGCTGGTAAAGGAGGCTTGAGGAGCTGGAATAGTTCTTTGTGCTGGAACTGCCTTGACTCATCATACACTGCCATATCTGCTAGTTTCTCTGTTCAGCATAACATGGGAACTGCCTCTAGGAGGTCCCTACCACATGAATGAAGGTCTGTTGACTTTCACAGGTGCACTAAAGCAGCCATCAGCTCATTTCTAGTCCTCTTCCACTGACATTAAGAACCCTACAGAGCTTATGTGTGGCTAAAAGAAACATGTGCAGAAAGAGGCAGAATAAAGGGGAGGGGAAATGGGAAGTAGAAGGGAAAGGGAAAGGGAAAGGGAAAGGGAAAGGGAAAGGGAAAGGGAAAGGATGCTTACTCTTAAGAACAGGCAGTTTGTTAAGTGCACCTTCAGGCCCACACAGACATTTCAGCACTCCTCTGTAAAGAGTGTAAGAGCCTTTTCTTTGTCCTGTTGTTATTATTTTTGTGTCCAATGTGTCAAAAATGCATGCCTATGCTACCTGAGGTTAAATTCCTGTACTCCACGTGGATTGAGATCCTTTGCAGTGAACCATACATGGACAAAGCGACATTCCGGCTCCCCAAATCACCTGAGTCCCTAATGATCCATTCCAGTCTCCTGACAAAGAAGAACTGCTGCATGAAGCATTTTTCTCTTTACTGCTGCATGAAGCATTTTTCTCTTTACACCTGAGGGATGAACATCATTCTACTCACTAAACTAAGGTGTGCATACCCAGCTGTGGCAGAATTTAAGTTACCAAAGGGAGGCCTCATCTCCCAGATGCTACTTTCTGATCATCAGTTCCACAGCACTGAATTGATTATTGCTGTTTAGTTGAGTCAGTTGGTTGATTTATAAGCTAAGTGCAACATTCAAGTCCATTTAGACATGAGATGTCCTATCCTAAAACTCAAGACTCTGGGAAGATCAAAGACCACCAGAATTTAATGGGGTGAGAGGTATACAAGGGGCAGGGGAGTGAGCAGAGGACAGGAAGGAAGTTCTACACCTACCTAGAGGATGTAATGCCCTGTTTTAGCTGATGCTCTGCATTTCTTGCAGGAGTTAAGAGCTCCCTCAGTTCTTGATTACTTTCTCATCACTAAGATTCACAGAAGCCATGTGAGGGAGAAACGAAGTCAAGTCTTTTTGGAAACCTGGCAAGTCGGGCTTGTGCGTTAACTGCAGAGTTGGGGTTGGTTTTAACTCTAAGTGCCTTGATTTTATAGATATATATATGTGTGTGTGTGTGTGTGCCTGCACAGGTGTGATGCACACTTGTGCAGGCACACACACACATATATATATACATTTATACACATATATTAGAAAGATGGGGAAGAAAGAATCTGTACAGTGTGGAAGAAGTGTTTGACAGCAGTTGGCCACATGCTAAGTGCAGAAGGAAGATCCTCAACTTTGCCTGTTTAATAAAAATAAAGCTTAGTGCCTACATTAGCTCAGAACAAAAGTTGCTATGTTCCAGGGCTTAGCAGAAAAGGCTGGAATGTTGCAGAAGATACCTTCTCCTGGTGTCATTGCTTCCTTCACCAGATTGAACGTAGAGTAAGGTCAGGGACCAGAAAAAAAAAAATATAGCTCAAAGGATCTGTGATGGGATTTAAGATCTGACAGACTGATGAAAGGGAAAGGAGGAAGCAGGGATGGGAGAGCACTGGAAAGCCTCTCCCACCTACCTGCTAAGGAATCCAAGGAAAGAAAAAATACAGCCCTGCAGTCTGGTTGCCTGACTGGGCAATGCCACAGTTCATGCTGATCCCTACTACTTCCTCCTGCATCCTGCCAGGTCAGGACAGGCTATCAAAAAGCCATCTCAGGGAAAGGAAGTACAGGTACAATGATGGCAGTGATGTCTCTACAAACAATCCAGGGAAACTTGGAAGTCTTACATAAACACAACTGCAGGTTATTTGGCAGAAGCAAATCCTGAGCCTGGCAGCATGAGACTGACTGGGGAAAGAAGGTATCCCATGGACACTGGTGGTCTCTGCCCATCTCTTCTGCATGCCTCTCAATCACACTTGCTCCTTCTCTCTTTCTCTGCTCCTTCTCTCTTTCTCTGCCCCTTCTCTCTTTCTCTGCCCCTTTCTGTGCCATGCCAAGAGGCAGCACAGAACACCCCTACCAACAAACACTGCTGCCTTGCCCTTCCTTCACTCTCTCTGCTCAGCTCAGTTCCTGGAGGCACTTTCAGCAGTTTAGGGGATGTAAGATAAAGGCACTGCACAACTCTCTAACCTGATCCCTTGAGTCTCCTCAGTGAGTTTTAGGGGAATACCAGGAAAAAAAAAGGAAGGGAAAAAAAAAAGAAAAAAAAAAAACAACTAATGAGTGCAAAAGAAACCAGCTGCTGCAATTTGGATGCATATTGATAGGTTAAGTTTCATTTACATTCTGAGAATGCACCAAAAAGCATGCATCTGCACCTTTCAGCTATAAAGGATAGTAGGTTTTAGGTGTTGCTATATATAACCTGACTTCTTAATGTTCCATATAGCTTTCCCTTTAAGGGATGGGGTATGTTCCTTTCCCAGAATGCCTGGACAAAAAAGCTAACACGTTTCCCTGAGCAATGCAGGAAAACAATCAGGTTTCTTCTCTGATCAGTTCAATCAGGCCCTCAAATCCACCAAGCACTTTTTTAAAAGGTTTTGGGTTTTTTGTGTTTTTTTTTAATTATTATAAATGTTATCAGTATTATTGTTATTAGCATTAGTAGTAGCATCATTACTGAATTCATGCACTAATTAATTCAAGTTACACCTTAATCAAATAGGCCCCGTAATGCTGAATATTTGAACATGCTTTGATCTCCAAAAGTTATTCTTCCCATTTTTTTTTTTGACTAGCATAACCACTTAAATACAGTACTTTAAAAAAATTACTAGTCGACGATTTAACAGATTAAGGAGTGCACTTCCGGTGAATGCAAATCAAACGGGGGGGGGAAAAAAGGAAAAAAAAAAGAAAGGAAAAATATAAAATTATTAAAAAAAAAAAAAGAGATAAAGGACCTATCCTTAGAAGATTCAGTTCAAACGAAAGCTTATCCGCTATTGTCTGAGGTAACGTTTCAGGCATGCGACTATAAAATAAATAGTATCAAATCCAAACATGCTGATATTAAACTCCATTGTGCTATCTTGCAACAGAGGGGCTTAAAGTGTTTGTATCCAGTTCTGGACAGGGAAAAAAAAAAAACAACCAACCAAACAAAACCAAGGTAAAACTGTGTTTAAATCATCTGCACGTAAGAGAACTTAGCAGCACTGCAGATATTTCACCTTCTGGTTTATTGTTTGTTTGTTTGCTTGCTGTTTTCTTTTTAGAATAGTTCTTCTGTGGAGAGCAAAAGAGAGCAGGCTTAAGTATGTTCGTCCTAATAAGGTGCTGTGTGGATCTGTAGGTTGGAAGTATGGAACCTTTCACATTGGGGGCGGAAGGAAAATTTGCACTCCTTCATAAAAACCACAGCAATGGTTTGCTGCAGGATTTTGTTCATCTTTTTTTATATATATATATATATGATAATAATAATAATTATTATTATCTGATGCACTTTCTTGCAACTGTTTTGCACAGTACTTTTTTACTGGAGTCCATGCATATGCTTTGTAGCTCTAAAATCTGTCTTTGTTTAGTTTAAGTTGATTTCATTAAAAAAAAAAAATACAACCAAACAGAAGAAAAAAAATAAAAGGGACATAGAAGAGGAAAAAGTTTAGGGCTTAGCATCATATAGCTTAAAACTAAACTAGTACAAATGGCTATCATTGATCAGGTGGAAAATGCCTTTTAAAAGATAAGCAAACAACCAAAAAAAAAATCTTGTCTTTTGTGGATCCTGGAAGCTTCTTTATCACTGAGCCCAAGATAAATAAGTAAGTAAGTAAATAAATAAATAAACAAACAAATTTTCAATGCAACAATGCATTTAGGAGGTGAATAAAGCATTCAGAGACTATCAGTAAAGCATCTACAAAGTGTGACCATGTCACTAAAGTCTTTGAGCTGCGAGTGGGGGTTTTGGGTTTTGTTTTTTCTTTTCTTTGCCTTTCTGTCTGTTTGTTTGTTTACACATCAGTCAGCAGCTTGCTTTTGTTAACGCAGTTTTGGTTGGCTACAGTGCAGTTGCCAGTTCTGAGATTAGCCTCTCTAAAATTGTCTATGCTATTATTCATATCCTCTTCGATTTCCATGTACTCAGATTTGCTGATTGTGGAGGAGCTGCGGCGACTGAGATCACTGTCAGATGCTAAATTGGGGGAGCTAACGTGAAGTAACTGAGCCTGCTCTTCCCCTTCTGTTTCTCGGTGGTAGAAGTAGTTGAAGTTGGACACGATGACAGGTACAGGCAGGGCAATTGTCAGCACACCAGCGATGGCACACAAGGAGCCCACGATTTTGCCTCCAATTGTCACAGGGTACATGTCACCATAGCCCACAGTGGTCATGGATACCACCGCCCACCAGAAAGCAT
Source organism: Indicator maculatus (assembly GCA_013399975.1). Lineage (NCBI taxonomy): Eukaryota > Metazoa > Chordata > Aves > Piciformes > Indicatoridae > Indicator > Indicator maculatus. Next base: position 49,880 of record VXBD01008522.1, read on the forward strand.
CGGGGATACTTGTGAAATGAGACTCAGGTTCTTCAGCCTCAGCAAAATACACCGCGCTAGAGAACAAGATCACCCCAATGAAGAGGAAGAAGATTAATAAACCTAGCTCTCTCATACTTGCTTTGAGGGTCTGTCCCAAAATCTGGAGGCCCTTAGAGTGCCGGGAGAGTTTGAAGATTCGAAAGACTCTTACCAGTCTGATGACTCTCAGGATGGCCAAGGAGGTGGCCTGCTCTCCTTTCTGAGTCCCCTCCCGCTCAGCCATCTCGGTGCCCAGGGTGATGAAGTAAGGGATGATGGCCACAATGTCAATGAAGTTCATTATATTCTTGAAAAAATCAGTCTTGCTGGGGCAAGCAAAGAAGCGCACCACCAGCTCGAAGGAGAACCAGATGATGCACAGGGTCTCCACAACAAAGAAGGGATCTGTGAAAATGTTGGACTTGTAGAGCTGGGTGGTGTTGTCAGTGCGATGCACTGTGTACTCCTTGTCCTCCTTCAGCTCAGGCAATGTCTCTAGGCAGAAGATCACGATGGAGATGAGGATCACCATGACAGAGACTATTGCAATGACCCTTGCAGGCCCAGAGCTTTCTGGGTATTCAAAGAGGAGCCATACTTGGCGCTGGTACTCCCCCTCTGGCAAGGGTCTCTCCTCATCTTTGATGAATCCTTCATCTTCCCGGAACTTCTCCATTGCCTCCTCACCCAGCTCATAAAATTTGATCTCCTCAGAGAACATGTCCAAGGGCACATTGACCGGCCGGCGAAGCCGCCCCCCGGACTGGTAGTAGTAGAGGATGGCANGGAGAGATGGGATGAAGGGAAAGGCATCGGGGATGACAGGAGGGTGAAGAAAGAGGGAAGAAGTACCTTAAGGGGGGGAAAAGGGCAGGTAAGGTGAGGGGTCCTGTCCCCCAAGCCGGGAGGCTGAAGGTCTATGAAGTGCAGCCCTAGGCTGGGGTCTCCTCCCCAGCCGTCTCCTTTTGTCTTTAACTCGATCCGTCCACTTTTCTCGCCGACTCGACCATCGTAGCAGCTGCTGTCACGGAGTTACCACACACACACACAGGCACATGCACANGTCAGTGCGATGCACTGTGTACTCCTTGTCCTCCTTCAGCTCAGGCAATGTCTCTAGGCAGAAGATCACGATGGAGATGAGGATCACCATGACAGAGACTATTGCAATGACCCTTGCAGGCCCAGAGCTTTCTGGGTATTCAAAGAGGAGCCATACTTGGCGCTGGTACTCCCCCTCTGGCAAGGGTCTCTCCTCATCTTTGATGAATCCTTCATCTTCCCGGAACTTCTCCATTGCCTCCTCACCCAGCTCATAAAATTTGATCTCCTCAGAGAACATGTCCAAGGGCACATTGACCGGCCGGCGAAGCCGCCCCCCGGACTGGTAGTAGTAGAGGATGGCATCAAAGCTGGGCCGGTTGCGGTCAAAGAAGTACTCATTGCGCAAGGGGTCAAAGTACCTCATGCGCTTCTTGGGGTTGCCCAGCAGAGTGTTGGGGAACTGGGCTAAGGTCTTCAGCTGTGTCTCAAAGCGTAGTCCGGCAATGTTTATCACCACGCGCTCACAGCACTCGTGGTCATCATGGGCAGCAGGCTGGTAGCTATCCTGGGGGTGCCCAGGTAGCGCAGAAGTCTCGTCCATGTTCTCTCCAGCCATCACGGTCATGGTGGCACACGGGAAAGGGGGATCCAGGGACAGGAGAGGAGAAGTAGGGGGAGAAGGACTGAAGAGGGGGAAAGAGGGATGGAGGAGAGCTGAGAGCCCCAGGGNATAAATAAATAAACAAATAAATCGATCAATCACGGGGCGGCTGAGAGGTGTGAGTCCTCACAATGCCAACTCAGCAAAATTTCCGTCGCCTGCCCTCCCCAACCCCCGTCACTGCCCCGCTCCTCTCCTTGTGCCTGGGGAGAGAGGGATGGAGATAACTCTGCTTTGGAAGGCATAAAGCTCATTTGCAGGATGGAGGCTGCTAGGGAGGAAAGAAACATCATAAACCAGCCCCCAAACCCCACCACACACACACGCACGCACACTCGCTGGCTCACTCAATCAGGCACAGTGGATTGGTTTTCACACCAGCAAGAACATCCCGCTCTGCCCACTACAGCACCACATGCAGAGCCCTACACGTTCCCACACATCCCTCTAAGGCAAGAAGGGACCCTGCAGCACCCTGAGCGCATCGGGAGGGCTTCCCAGGCAACTTGAGTGGGGCCACCCTTCTTGCGAGAAGTCTCCTGACCGCCACGCTCCCCGCTTCACAAACGGTGGAGACTAAAGTGAGCACTGACAACTTCATCGTACCGATTGTGGAACGGGGTTTAGGGGAGGGAGAGCAAAGCATCTCCTTTCTTGCTCTGCAACCACTAAACACCAACTAAGAGAGAGAGACGAGGGGAGTGAGCTCGACATGCCAGACCCGAAGTGTCCAAAATCGAGTCGAGGAGCGCGGGGGGAAGAAAAGGTTTTTCCTTACCTGCTCCGAGTGAGATGCGCCGTTTAGGAGTAGGAGCCAGTGCCGGAATGCGTCAAGTCGCCTTGCAGCAGCATCCAAAAAAACCCAAACCAAAACAAAAACCGCAGTGGCAAACTCAACCCTCCTCTTCCTCCTCCTCTTCTTGCGCCCCTCTTAATAATAACAGCGATCGCTTTACAGGGCTGCCTGCGAGGCACTGAAATATTCATACACTGTCTTAGGCTGCACCAAGGGCGAGTGGGTTTAATTAGTTTCTGCCGAGAACCGCAGTGGGGGGGGCGGGAGGGGGGGCGGGAGAGGTTGTGGCGGGGGTGGGGAAGAGGGGAAAGGACCT
>VXBD01008522.1:55477-123408 GCA_013399975.1 Indicator maculatus
AAGGAAAGGAAAGGAAAGGAAAGGAAAGGAAAGGAAAGGAAAGGAAAGGAAAGGAAAGGAAAGGAAAGGAAAGGAAAGGAAAGGAAAGGAAAGGAAAGGGAAAAGAGAAAAGAAAAGGGAAAAGAAAAGCAAAAAGGAAATGAAAAAATAACAAATGAAAAGAAGAAAAGCAAAACACAAGACACATTAGAGGGTAGTGAAAGGACAAACTGGGATTTTGCTGTCCACCTCCTCATTCTGAATAGCTTTGGAGACACTGGTTTCTCAGTCCAATCTAACTCACATTAGTGACAAGCAATCATGCTGAAAGTGGATGTCTCTCTAAGAAAAGCAGTCTATTAGCCATAGGGTCACTGAAAATCTTGTTAAGGTGCATAGACTAATGAGCAGTAAAACTAGGTCTGGCAAAGAGGTCAGATGTTACACATACAAAGCAGCTTGAATTAAAAGTTGAGGAAGGGAACGAGACTTCAACCTGCTGCCAAACTGGAAGTCAGCCTGCTGCTCTTTGTGTGACAGAAAAAGGACCACCAGAAGTTGAATTGATAATTCCCACCTCCCCCCCACCTCCCCAAGACTCAAACAGAACAGGAACAAAAGTTTTCCCAGTGAAACTACAAGTTGCAAACAAACAATGAAACAACCCAGCTTGGTGTAGTGGTAGGCCTGGTGGTACGATGTGAATGCTGTTATCCCACTCCCAACAGCTGTTTGCTATGAGAAACACTTCAGAGAATCATAGAATTGTCTGGGTTGGAAGGGAACCTCCAAAGGTCATCTAATCCAACCCCCTCTGCAGTCAGCAGAAGCATCCTCAACAAGATCAAGCTGCCCAGAGCTCTGTCGAGCCTCACCTTGAGTATCTCCAGGGATGGGACCTCAACCTGTTCCAGTGTTCCACTGCCCTCATGGTGTAGAACTGGCTCCTAACATCCAACCTGAACCTACTTTTCTTTAGTTTGAAACCATTGTCCCTCATCCTATCACTACAGGCCGTTGGAAACAGTCTCTCCCCCATGGAAAGTGCATCCAGCCTGGCATGGTAGCATGGATGAGCACAAGCAGATGGGGAAGCAGCAGGCGTTTGGAGTTGCACAGGTTGAGGAGCTTTGCTGCAGTCTTTGATGTCTGCTGATGTGGCTTTCCACACTCAACCAGAACTGATAGACTCCTTATGTCAAAGGTAGGTCAGCATAGCAACAGCAGAACTGTTTCTGCAAGTTCAAAGTCTTACCTTGTAGAGAAAGCTGCAGGTTCCTGTTTTTCAGTCTGGCAAATTAAAGATTTCCCTTAGAGAGGAAAACCAAACCAAACCAAACCAAACCAAACTAAACCAAACCAAACCAAACATGGATTTTTGTTTGTTTGTTTTTAGGGAGACAATCAAGTTGCTGATTAAAACTCACTGTATTGTAAGGATTAAAGAAAAATTGTATTGAATGGCTGTGAACCTGAAGCTAGATTAAGAAGCAACCATTGGTTTTACACAGTGAAAGAGGCTTTAAACACTGTGACCAGGGAACCTGCAAACTGCTGATTGAAATCATGCAGCAGCACAGTGGATTTCCCAGAAAGACATCACAGAATCATAAATTGCTTTAGGTTGGAAAGGACCTTAAAGATCATCTACTACATTATTCATGTTGGTTTCATGAGTAACACTCTCACCATGCTAAATTTCCTCCACATGGAGACAGAAACCTTTGTAAAGTCCAAAGCAGTGTGTCCTGGTTGATTTTGAACCTTGATAGGCATTGTAGCCCAAATTCATTCAAGCCTGGGAAACAACCTATTAACATTATGATTTCATTCCCTGCCCATGGCAGGGGGGTTGGAACTAGATGATCCTTGTGGTCCCTTCCAACCCTGACTGATTCTATGATTTAGAGCTGCATAAGCCCACAAATGAGTTGTGCAGGTGTCACACTGGATAGCATTTCATGGAGGCAAAGGATACTATGCATGAAGTGTAATGTTTTGGCCTAAATTTGCCTTGCAGAGGCAGTTGTAGTGGTCTATGACATGAGAAGAGTCAACAGACAGAAGCAAAGGTGAGTTTGTGGTGTTGACAGTGGGATTTTATTCCTGGGGGGTTTGGAAACAAAAGATCTTTAAAAATGTTTTTTATCTTTTAATGCTGATTGCTGAGCCTTGTTACTATCCTGCAGTATCATTAGGCATGGTTGTGACTGGGATAATGAAATCTCATGCTTCAAAGCATACTGATAGCACATGACAATGACTTCTGTTGCCTGTTGTCATATCATTTCATTGTTTTTCCTGCTGCTTTTAAAAGCCTTAAATATGGGTCCTCTGTGATCACAAGAAACAATGGCTGGATCCAGTCCTGTTGCTACACAGAGGGAAGATGAAAGGTTAGGAGGGCATCCCTGTGAAGAAAGAAGCTGAAACTGCACTCACTGGCATGTAGAGTTTGGCAGCTAGGACCAGCCTGGTCCTAGCCACCACCTTGCTGCTTTTTATCTCACATCAGCAGATTAGAGATGGGCAAAATGTGGTGGTGGAAGGATAGCTGGACAGGGGAGAACAAGAAAGGTCCTGTGTTAGGAAAGGGTTGAACCTACTTTTGTCCTCCAAAGCAGCTCCATAATCAGGTAAAAGGTAAGGGCAAAGTTTTCATTCACCCCACAGTGCCCAAGCTACACTGCAAGAAAATGCCAAATGTTTGTGGGGGTGTACCCATGGGAGGAATACACTTTCTACATGAGGCATAATTAAAAATGCTTAACAACAATATTTTCATGGTTTTAATAACACTTTCTTCTTTTTTGACCTCCTTCCCTGCTCCTAGATTTCTTTTCCCAGAGTTTTGTCCAACTGATTGTTTTGCTGTTGCGAGCACCCTCTGCTGAAGCAGGCTGGGCTGGACTGTGTGAGGGAGAATATTTCCCTGAGACCTATGCACCAAGACTTTGAAATTAATTTTGGTTTCTCATTGTGCACACTGAAAACAGTGCTTGGGAGAAGAAGTTCTGAGTGACTTAGTAAGAGCTGCTGCTTTCTGTAATTACCTGAGCATACTCAAGTACTTACTACACATGACTTCTTCCTTAACAGTACTCACTTTTGGTCTGTATTACTTTGTATGCAACATTGTACAAGTGCTGGAGCTGGAACTTTGTTCATGGGATATGGAGACCAGAGAGAAAAAAAATTCCCTATGTCACTAGGGGCAAGGATCACAGAAAGCACTGCCACCAGAAAAGAGGAGTGCCCTGAGGATGGCAGAATGACAGCAGAGCAAGTACACTCCTGTCAAGCCACAGACAAGTTCTGGAAGTGGGTCCCTGTAATACACAATCAAGAAGTAAACTTTGGGAATGCTGAAGTTTCTCCTGTGTGAGGTCACAGTATCACAGACTCACAGTCTCACAGTATATCAGAGGTTGGAAGGGACCTCAAGAGATCATCAGGTCCAACCCCCCTGCTACAGCAGCATCACTTAGGGTAGTCTGCACAGGAATGCATCCAGGTGGGTTTGGAAAGTCTCCAGAGGAGACTCCACAACCCCCCTGGGCAGCCTGTTCCAGTGTTCTCTCACCCTCACTGGAAAGAAGTTTCTCCTCATGTTGAGCTGAAATCTTCTATGTTCAAGTTTGAATCCATTGTTCCTTGGCTTATCACTGTGAACCACCCAAAAGAGCCTGGCCCCCTCCACTTGACAGTCACCCCTCAGGTCACTTGCAGGACAAGTCCAGCTGACACATCTAAAGAAAGCACCCCTCATGTGGCATTTCTACTTGAAGTGCCCTGAGAAGAATCAGAAAGCAGTGTTCCTTAGGACACAATCAGTCTTGGTGTGAAACCACGCTCCTGAGGCTGAAGACTAAGTGGTGATAAACACAAGCATCATCATTTCATAGACTCATACAATCATTAAGGCTGGAAAGACCTCTAAGGTCAAGTCTAACCATAACCCAACTACCATGACCACTAAACTATATCCTGAAGCACCACATCTACAGCTTCTTGAACACCTCCAGGGATGGTGACTCCACCACCTCCCTGGGCAGCCTGTTCCAACTCATCACCACTCTCTCAGGAAAGAATTTTTTTCTTAGTGTCCAATCTAAACTTCCCCTGGCACAACTTAAACCCATTTCCTCTTGTCCTATCTCTAGTTACTTGGGAGAAGAGACCACCAGCTTCAGTCCAACTTCTTTCAGGTAGTAGAGAGCAATAAGATCTCCCCTCAGCCTTCTCTTCTCCAGACTGACAACCCCAGCTCCCTCAGCCATTTCTCATATGACACCTTCCAAACCCCTCATCAACCTCATTGCTCTTTTTTGGACATGCTCCAGCACCTCCATGTCTTTCCTATCCTCATTGAGTTTGGCTTAGTAAATCAAAGCAGATATCAAACCTATAAAGAAAGAGGCAGAGAATAAGCCAATGGCAGTGGAAAAAGTGAAACAGGTATCTGCATAAAATGAGAATCTCTACTGATGCCAAAGCATAGTGTACAGGATTGCAGAGAAGTCACCAGTCTTTAGCTGTAGTATAAGTTAGGCTCAATTTGATGCATCAAATTCCAATGTATTCAGTGTTTGTAATGAGTTAGGACAGGATCTGGAACTGGATTTGTGATCACTTTTATCACACAAGAGTGTGAATACTGGGAACATAGAATCATGGAATATTTGGGTTGGAAGACACCTCCAAAGGTCATCTAAATCCAACCCCCTTGCAGTGAGCAGGGACATCCTCCACTAGAACATGGTTAGTGGTCCTAGGAGAAAATGAAACATGCTGCAGAAGGACTCCTGGGCACCAAGGCAGTGACTGAAGACACTTTCTGTTAATGATGAAGCATCACAAATAACTACATGAGTCTATCAGAGAATCATAGAATGGTTTGGGTTGGAAGGAACCTCCAAAGGTCATCTAGTCCAACCCCCTTGCAGTGAGCAGGGACATCCTCTACCAGAACATGATCATGATTAGTGGTCCTAGGAGAAACTGAAACATGCTGCAGAAGGACTCCTGGGCACCAAGGTAGTGGCTGAAGACACTTTCTGCTGTAACTGAAAGTGCAGAAAAAGAGAGAGTCCTCAGCCATGATTTCAGACTGTGACTAGCCACGAGGAAATGCTGAGAACAGCATATTAGCCCAAATGCAGATAAGCTGAAGCTTGCAGAAAACAGTGACCTGAACATCTGTGAACTTTCAAGTGCTTCCAATTCTACCTCAAAAAACTTTAGAGCCACTGAGAAAATGTGCAGAGCCACAATGGTGAAGGATTTCTAGGGGTTCATAGAGAAGATAAGCCACTAGATTCTTCTCTGTCCTCCCACCTCTCAGGACACAAGAACCATCTAAGCAGTTCACATGCAAGGACACCGTTTGGCAGCAGTCAGAGCCCCATGTGATGGGGTAAAGGCAATCCAACACAGGGAACCAGTCCCAGATTGCTATAAACCCCTGGAACAGATAGAGCTTGGAGCCACACAGCTGCCAAGTCAGCACCTTGAGCACTTACTGGTAGAGCCCTGACACGACTGGGGTTGAGTCAGTTAAATTGGGAGCCGCTGCCCTTCCGTGGCGGCAGGGAGAGGTGGGGTGGGGAGCAGCATTCCCATGGTGTCACTGTGGGGCATGGCATAAAGATTACAGTGTGAGCTCCAGCGAAAGGAAAGCATGCTGGAGAAGTGCTGAGTGCTCCTGAAAGCTGGCTGGCTGGGATGATAAAGGCAGTAAAACAGCTCCTGCACAGAGTGTGTGGTTGTACTGCAAGGAAGAAGGACCACAGGCATCACCGTTCATGTTACCAGGCAAAGGGTTGAGTGGTGTGTGTGTGAAAGTCTCCTTCTCTGGAGACCTTCCAGACCCATCTGGATGCATTCCTGTGTGACCTGTGCTAGATTCTATGGTCCTGCTCTGGCAGGGGGGTTGGGCTCATTGATCTTTGGAGGTCCCTTCCAACCCCTAACATCCTGTGATGCTGTTTGTGTGCACACATGCAAGACGAGTTCTCATTTAGAGCAGAACAAGCAGTAATCCCTGCAGATACAAGAGCTGACATCAGGAAATGAATAACTTCATACCTGGGGATAGAGGCTGCTTTATTTGATCCAGACTGGCCAGACACCAACATGCACTGCAGAGTACACATGACCCAGTGTGACATTTCTGCAGGGGCTGTGAGCACAGAATTGTCAGGGTTGGATGGAACCTCCAGGCTCATCCAGTTCCCCCCCCCCTGCCACGGGCAGGGACACCTCACACTAGGTCACGTTGCTCACAGCCACATCCAGCCTGGCTGCAAAAACCTCCAGGGATGAGGCTTCTACCCCCCCCGTGGGCAACCTGTTCCAGTCTCACCACCCTCATGGGGAAGAATTTCTTCCAAACATCCAATCTGAATCTACCCATTTCTTTTTTTTTTTTTTTTCTATTCCCCCTCATCCAATCACTACCTGCCACCCTAAAAAGTCCCTCCCCAGCTTTCTTGCAGCCTCCTTCAGGTACTGGAAGGCCACAAGAAGGTCTCCTTGGAGCCTTCTCTTCTCCAGACTGAACAACCCCAACTCTCTCAGCCTGTCTTTATAGGAGAGGAGCTCCAGCCCTCTGATCATCCTCGTGGACACTTTCCAGCAGATATGATCCTCCTGGCACTCCAAGACACCTTTGCAAATGGTAAATTTCAAGGACAAGAGATGAACAGGCTGCTTTCTGAGAGGTGACTGTGGAGGAAGCTCTGAAAAGAACTGATCATCAGCCAAGCAATGCTTGTCCACCGTCCAACATGCCTAACACACTCTGCTCTGACACCACTCAGAGCACACTGCTGCAGAATTTATGCTGCTCAGCACTTAACAGGGCAGATTTGAGCACCAGATGTCTTGCTGTGGGTATCTGCAGTGAAAGAGAGGGAGAGCAAACAAAGTTGTCAGCATAAACAGTGGAGGGACTGAGAACAAAAAAAGAAAGTCAGGAAGAGATCCTTACCTGCCAAAGCTGTGCAACGGTGATGATCTTTGCTCTAAGACTAGATGGGAAGTGAGGAATCCTGGGGTGGATTAGAAGGGCTGAGGTCAGTTCAGTAGGTCAAGAGAGGTTCTCCTTCCCCTCTGCTCCACCCTGCTGAGGCCACATCTGGAATGTTGTGTCCAGTTCTGGGCCACTTAGTTAAAGAAGGACTTCAGGGAACTGCTTGAAAGAGTCCAGTGCAGAGCCACAAAAATGATGAAGGGAGTGGAAGTTCTTCATTATGAGGAGAGATTGAGGGAGCTGAGGGCTCTGTAGCTTGGAGAGGAGGAGACTAAAGAGTGACCTCATTCATGTTTATAAAGATGTAAAGGGTGAATGCCAAGAGGATGGAGCCAGGCTCTGCTGGGTGATGCCCAATGAAAGGACAAGGGGCAATGGGTGGAAGTTGAGGCATAGGAAGTCCCATGGAAACAGGAGGAGTTATTTCACTGTGAGGGTGACAGAACACTGCAACAGGCAGCCCAAGGGGGGTTGTGGAGTCTCCCTCTCTGGAGATATTCAAGACCCACCTGGATGTGTTCCTGTGTGATCTGCTCTAGGTGATCCTGCTCTGGCAGGGGGCATGGCCTGGATGATCTCTCGAGGTCCCTTCCAGCCCCTAACATTCTGTGATGTGTGATTCTGTGAACGCATTGTATAAAGAAGAAGGTGTGGAGAGATCTGGGTTGCAGTCCAGCTGACAGGATTTAGAAGAAGTTACACTCAACAAGCCATTCACAGAAGGGGAAAAAAACAAACCAAACCAAAACAAAACAAAAACCAAAAAGAAAAGGAAGAAAAGAGACAGCTGCTGCTCAGAGTGGAGCAGATATGAAGACAGTGAGTAGAAGCATGGGGAACGGCCAAAGGAAAGCAGCTACAATCTGGCAGGGATCGTAGGTAATAACTACAGTGAGAGGACAGTGGTAAAGGAAAAGAGAAGATTGCTGCAGAGCTGGGAGAGATGACTTGACACAATCTGAGCAAGACCAAGCAATTGCAGCACCTCACAGAAGACATCAGCACCAAGCTTCTTGTGCAGCACAGCGGCACAAATGGGAAATGAGGAATAGCTTGAAAAGCCTGGGGGACATCAAATCCCCTGCAGGAAAGGGCTCCATCTCTCTTGGAGTGAACCTCAACTCTTAAGTCTACCAAAAGCTTGAAAGGGCAGAAAATGCTGAGCAAATGGTTCAAAAAGGTACAGGATTGGCAATGCTCCCTGCTGCACTTGTCCTTTCCTGATGAAACCTCCCAGTGCTCTTTGCCTTGCACAGCTGCTTTGGCAGCAGAGCTTCCTCCTGCACTATTATCAGCATGCAGGAGAGAGAAAAATGCCTGGCAGGGTGTGTTTCAAACTTACATTTACCTTATAACCTCAGTTTAGAGTTGTTAGAGTTGAACGTCCTCTTTTAGGAGGAGGATGGCTTCTTTTTGAAGTGCTTGCTGACCTGCCTGGCCAGAATGGTTCTTGTCTACTGGAGAGACAGCTGAAGTCAAGCAGAAGCAATTATTTATGTAAAAAGCAGGAACTTGAATAAACAAAAACACTGCCAGCTACTGGGTATTAAAGTGAAAGACTCAGATGCTCTGAAGCCTTATCCTCAGGTGATTTCAAACTAATTTTACCCAGAATTTTACCCCAAATGAAGGCAGATAAGCACCCCCCAGAGACTGCAAGCCCATCAATGTCCAATCTTTTTATTTTTTTGTGCCTTGGGCACTGCTATTATACTAGCTCCCCAATCTTGTTTTTTGTGTCTTGTCCTACTTATGTCTGGGTCAGGGTCTATTTTGGACTCTAAATGTTTGTGACTTCATCCTTTCCTGCAGGGCTGGTGTCTCCCCTCTTGGGTGCTGTCCGTGGCAGAAGGGAAGGGTCCACTTTCTGTTGGGTGTACTTCTGAAGTGCTTTGTTAGATCCTTGGTGGATGAGAAGCTCAGCATGAGCCAGCAGTGTGCACTTGCAGCCCAGAGAGCCAACCAGAGCCTGGGCTGCAGCAAGAGAAGTGTGGCCAGCAGGGCAAGGGAGGTGATTCTGCCCCTCTGCTCTGCTCTGGTGAGACCCCACCTGGAGTACTGTGTCCAGCTCTGGAGTCTCTATTACAGGAAGGATCTGGATGTGCTGGAATGGGTCAAGAGAAGGGCCACGAGGATGATCAGAGGGCTGGAGCTCCTCTCCTATAAGGACAGACAGAGAGAGTTGAGGTTGTTCAGTCTGGAGAAGAGAAGGCTCCAAGGAGACCTTCTTGTGGCCTTCCAGTATCTGAAGGGGGCTGCAAGAAAGCTGGGGAGGGACTTTTTAGGGTGGCAGGTAGGGATAGGACTAGGGGGAATGGAACAAAACTAGAAATGGGTAGATTCAGATTGGATATTAGGAAGAAATTCTTCCCCATGAGGGTGGTGAGACACTGGAACAGGTTGCCCAGGGAGGTGGAAGCCTCATCCCTGGAGGTTTTTCAGGTCAGGCTGGATGTGGCTGTGAGCAACGTGACCTAGTGTGAGGTGTCCCTGCCCATGGCAGGGGGCTTGGAACTGGATGATCCTTGAGGTCCCTTCCAACCCTGACAATTCTATGATTCTATGATCCTAGCACTCCAGTTCTGAGCTCCTCTTTTCACATTTTTTCCCCCTTGCAGTCTCAAAACCCCAGTCTCATGATGTTGGAAATGCCACTGAGAGCTTAGTGAGCACATCCCAGTAGAGCTATCACACTTCAGACAAATCTTTCCCTCCCTGCATGGCAACTTGCTGATTTATTTACAAATTGCTTGCCTTTTAAATTTCTACAGCTTTGCCCCATTCTGTCCCACTTTTCAAATCCCTGTGCATTGTGTGGCAAGAGAGAAAGGACAATCATCTGCACACCACCTCCTGTCTGTGTCCCTTTGCCTCAAAGCAAGTGTTCACAAGTTAGTTTTATTCAAGCACACTACTGCAGTATTTGATGACTTCTAATAGTGCCTAAGGATTGATCCCAAGATAATGATGCCATTGTACCATGCAGCAGAGGAACACATTGCTCATGCAAGGCATGCCCAGGAAGAGCTTTTCAACAGCTAGCAGTAAGTATGGTTACGATGTATGTTGTAAGGCCAACAGAACAGCACAGTGCAGAATGTCTGGCCAGCAGCTACTTTAAAATGCTCTGCTAGGAGCAGTGCATCATAAAAAGCAAAGACATGCAGTAGATTTCTCCAGATCTGAGTCACAACATCAAACCAAAGGCTTACCAAATACCTTCTCTCTCCTGCACTCCAGCTGTGAATGCTTTATAGTTAATATTGCCACCAAGAGGAGTGTGACCAGCAGGGCAAGAGGTGATTCTTCCCCTTTACTCTGCTCTTGTGAGACCCAAACTCGAATACACCAGTACTGGTGTCCCCATCACAAGGACACAGAGCTGTTGGAGTGAGTCCAGAGGAGGGCCACAAAGGTGATCCAAGGGCTGGAACACCTCTGCTGTGAGGAGAGGCTGAGGCAGCTGGAGTTGTTCAGTCTAGGGAACAGAAGGCTCTGGGGGGACCTTAGAGCTGCCTTCCAATGCCTGAAGGGATTCTACAGGAAAGCTGCAGAGGGACTTGTCATAAAGGTGTCTAGCAAGAGGACAAGGGGGAATGAGAGCAGGGTCAGACTGGATCTTAGTCATGAGGTGCTGGGTGATAGGTTCTCTGAGGTCTTTTCAAATCTTGTTAATTCTATGAGCCTATGATCTCTAAGGTCCCTTCCCACCTAAGCCATTTTGTGATCTCTAAGGTCCCTTCCAATCTAAGCCATTCTATGATCTCTAAGGTCCCTTCCCACCTAAGCCATTCTATGACTCTATGATCTCTAAGGTCCCTTCCAACCTAAGCCATTCTATGATTCTATGATCTCTAAGGTCCCTTCCAACCTAAGCCATTCTATGATTCTATGATCTCTAAGGTCCCTTCCAACCTAAGCCATTCTATGATTCTATGATCTCTAAGGTCCCTTCCAACCTAAGCCATTCTATGATTCTATGATCTCTAAGGTCCCTTCCAACCTAAGCCATTCTATGATTCTATGATCTCTAAGGTCCCTTCCAACCTAAGCCATTCTATGATTCTATGATCTCTAAGGTCCCTTCCAACCTAAGCCATTCTATGATTCTATGATCTCTAAGGTCCCTTCCAACCTAAGCCATTCTATGATTCTATGATCTCTAAGGTCCCTTCCAACCTAAGCCATTCTATGATTCTATGATCTCTAAGGTCCCTTCCAACCTAAGCCATTCTATGATTCTATGATCTCTAAGGTCCCTTCCAACCTAAGCCATTCTATGATTCTATGATCTCTAAGGTCCCTTCCAACCTAAGCCATTCTATGATTCTATGATCTCTAAGGTCCCTTCCAACCTAAGCCATTCTATGATTCTATGATCTCTAAGGTCCCTTCCAACCTAAGCCATTCTATGATTCTATGATCTCTAAGGTCCCTTCCAACCTAAGCCATTCTATGATTCTATGATCTCTAAGGTCTCTTCCAACCTAAGCCATTCTATGATTCTATGATCTCTAAGGTCCCTTCCAACCTAGGCCATTCTGTGATTCTATGATCTCTAAGGTCCCTTCCAACCTAAGCCATTCTGTGATTCTATGATCTCTAAGGTCCCTTCCAACCTAGGCCATTCTATGATCTCTGAGGTCTCTTCCAGCCTAAGCCATTCTATGATTCTGTCTAATACAGAAGCACTTGTGACTACACATACTCATTGAGTTACTACCAGCTGGGAAATCAGTGCATAGAGCAGAACTTCGACCTCTCTTCTTCAAAATCAGAGAGAAAGGATCAACTGAAAGAGATAAAGGATAACCCTCATTAAAGAGGAAGTGGCACGTGGCAGAAGGAACCAGAAATCAGATTTACTTGTGCAAAGATCTGCTTTGCCAGCTGGCCTGTGGAGGACAAAGAACTCTATTTCTTTAGCCAGCAAGATGCAGAATCTGTGGATTTTTAACATTTTAACATTTTAAATCAGTCAGAATACTGTAATGTGTTATTCCAGCAGTGGTTGGAGGGAATCCATCATTACCAAAAGGCTGTAGAAGCAGGCCAGGCTGCTGTTTTATTCTAGCCATGGGAACAACAAAGTGAGTTTGGCACCAAGTAAATCAAGAACAATCAAAGCAGCTATTTCTTCACAGAATCTGAAAGTCACTACTGTATTTAGGACAAGCACAAGTCATATGTCCCTCTTAAGTCCTACTTAATCCCTGCTTTGAGGATTTAAAGTGATTCATAAACCCTGTGCATGTTCTCTGCACAAGAATGATTCTTACCTACCATAGAGTCAGCTGAGCCATGGAAAACTGCCATGTGTCACAGCAGTGATCTCATGGAGGATCAAGCCTCATGGTTTATGGTTCTCACTGGTTCTCCAGTGAGCTCTGGAAGTAACACATGTCTCTTACTGCCATCACTGCATACCTGGCTGGGAAAATAAGTCCAGGAGAAGCCTTTCCCAAAGTATCAGGCACCAGCCAGGAATAAAAGCAGCAGGTCTCTTCTGACAGTTCATTGAGCTGATCCAGCAGGACAAACTTTCTCTTTGTTTTTTTTTTTTTTGGTTTTGATCAGGTTTTTTTTAAGCCTTTTATATTTTTTATTGGTGGTTGTTATTGTTTGTTTGGGTTTTGTTGGGGGTTTTATTTATTTATACATATTATTTATTTTTATTTTATTTATTTTATTTATTTTTATTGTATAGATGAAATCAGGAATTGAGCCCAAATTTAGTGAGAGAGTGTCTAAATCTTGATGCTTTTGAAGGTAACAACATAACTGAAACATGGTTTCAGATACTTCTTGCTTAATATAATAATAATCATATTAACAATAATAATGAAATAATAAATGTGAATTTATTTTGCTTGGGTTGTTGATTTAGGCATCACTGTGCTAATCTGTTATTCTTCTTCTTGCATACCTTGCAGTGCTGTCTTGGGACAGCAATGTGTCCTTGTGACCAAGGCCAATGCTATCCTGGGGTGCATTAAGAGGAGTGTGTCCAGCAGATCCAGGGAGGTTCCCTTCCTCCTTCTATTCTGCCCTGGGGAGACCTCTCCTGGAATATTGCATCCAGTTTTGGGCTCCCCAGTTCAAGAGGGACAGGGATCTATTGGAGAGAGTCCAATGGAGGGCTACAAGGATGATGAAGGGACTGGAGCACTGCCAAAGGAGGAGAGGCTGAGAGCCCTGGAAAGGAGAAGACTGAGAGGGGATCTAATCAATGCCTATAAATATCTGAGAGCTGGGTGTCAGGAAGGAAGGCACAGACTCTGCTCACCTGTGCCCTGGGATAGGACAAGGGACAACTACAGCACAGGGAGTTGCACCTCAAGATGAGGAAGAACTTCTTTGGTGTGAGGGTGACAGAGCACTGGAACAGGCTCCCCAGAGAGATTGTGGAGTCTCCTTCTCTGGAGGCTTTCAAGCCCTGTCTGGATGTGTTCCTGTGTGACCTGTGCTGGATTCTCTGGTCCTGCTCTGGCAGGAGGGTTGGACTGGATGATCTCCAGAGGTGCCTTCCAACCCCTAAAATCCTGTGACCCTATGATTTATTTTTTTTCCCAGGTCCTTTGGCAGTGACTCTTGTATCTATCACAGCACAGTTTTGCAGCCTGCAGAGCAAAGGAAATTATTCTGATCTATAATTCAGCCTCATGACACTCTTTAAGATATTGTCTAAGCCTATAAAGGAGAAATTATGCTTCTGGCTTTTACTTCTCTTTGTGTCTGAGCCACTTTCATGCATAAGAATCTTTCAGTAAAAGGAAATAAACACAGACCCCCAACACTCCTCAGGGCCTTAAGCTCTCAGAGTTTCTTTGTAGGGGGATTGATATTTTAATTTCTCCTTTCTTTAAAGGAAAAAACCAACAACAACAACAACAAAAAATAGAAGAATATACTGGAAGAATGTACAACTGACTTGAAAATTGCATCCTGGTTTTGCTAACAGCTTAGCAGGCAGGGGAACAGATATTCAAATGCATTGAGAGAGGCAGAGAAAAATTGGTAACAGAAGAATATCAGAAACAAACTCTGGGCAGATCATTTTTTTTTTTTTTTAATTTTTTTGAGCCCCAGAATAAATCCCAAAGTGGGTGAAGAAGTGCATGGTCTCAGAGATATTCCAACATACTGAGAGATGCAGATTAAAATTGGTAATGGAAGAATATCAAAACCAAACTCTGGGCAGAAAAATCTTTTATTATTATTATTATTATTATTTTAATTGTTTTGATCCCCAGAATAAATCCCAAAGTGGGTGAAGAAGTGCATGGTCTCAGAGATATTTAAACACTTTGAGAGATGCAGATTAAAACTGGTAATGGAAAAATATCAGAAACAAACTCTGGGAAGAGTAATCTTTTATTTTTTTATTTTATTTATTGTTTTGATCCCCAGAATAAATCCCAAAGTGGGTGAAGAAGTGCATGGTATCAGAGATATTCCAACATCCTGAGAGAGGCAGATTAAAATTGGTAATGGAAAAATATCAGAAACAAACTCTGGGCAGAAAAATCTTTTTTTTTAAATTTTATTATATTTATTGTTTTGATCCCCAGAATAAATCCCAAAGTGGGTGAAGAAGTGCGTGGTCTCAGAGTCACCACTCTTCTGCTAGGGACAAAAGGTGGTGCTTGGAAAGATGGAGCAATGGCAAAGTGTCTGACAGCATGAAGTGCTAGATGCTGGAAGTTAGATAAAATTGTAGATGCTTGATGATAGTCCTAGAACCTTTTTTCCCACTTCTAGCCCTCAGCAACACTGTTAGCTTGGTCCAGACACTTTTCCTTCCCATTTTTCATTTTATATTTTCTATGTTTTCTGCAGTCTCCCTGGGAAAAGAGTTTAGTGCATGTCCATGCCATATCTAAGTCAGGTAACCCTGATCCTATGCCAGTAAAAGAAGAAAAAATATCTTCAGCTTGACACTCAGAAACACAGCTGGAAAGCTGGAGAACAGCTAACAGCACCGTTTGTTCCCATTGAAGCTTGACCTCCAGCTCTACCCAACTTTGATCACTTAAGAAAAAAAGCAACTTTCCTAGATCTTTAATTTTTTTCTTGCTACTTTCCCTGCTGTGGTGTTCTCTTTTGTTACTGGAGAGGTTTCCAGCTGGGGCAGAATCTCCCACCACTCAGTCCCTGCTGAGAGGAAACCTTCCTTCCCTGCCAGCAGAGGTGTTCTTAAAGCAATTGTTAACCAAAGGTCTCTCCTGTGTCATCAGGCACTCAGATCACAGAATGGTCCAGGCCAGGAGGGACCTCTGAAGGTCATCCAGTTCAACCTCCTTGCAGCCAGCAACTAGATCTCTTCTGGAGAAGAGGAGGCTGAGGGGAAACCTCATTGCTCTCTACAGCTACCTAAAAGAAGGTTGTAGTGAGGTGGAGGTTTGTCTCTTCATAGTGTCAAGTGATAGAAACGACCTTAAGTTGCAGCAGCAGAGGCTTGGATTGGTTATTGGGGAACAATTCTTCACCAAAAGAGTGTTCAGGCATTGGAACAGGCTGCATAGAGAGGTGGTGGAGTCACCATCCTTAGAACTGTTCTAAAAATGCATAGAAATGGCACTGCAAGACATGGTTTAGTGGCCATGGTGGTGCTGGATCAAGAGTTCAACCCAGTGGTCTTTTCCATCCACAACAATTCTATGATTCTGTGATTCTGGAAGTCCCATATTTTTGGTAACAACTCGTCCTCCAACTTGCTAAGCCATCCACAGCCATGCTGGAACAGCTTTTGTTTTGCAGCAGATGGCAATGCAGTACTGCCTGCTGCCAAGATGAGCTGGTTCATTTTTTCCATCATCTGCATCTTACTATGAAGCAGCTCAAAAGGAGGGAAAGAAAAAAAAGGGGGAACAAAAAACATTTGGCAGATGATCTGTGGCAGATATCTCCTGTTTTGAGGCTCAGCAATCTAAGCACTCTGATTCAAGTAACTAAGAAACAAACAACTGAAGAAATCTGCAGACAGCAAGCAGTTGGCCCTCATTGACATGATTGAGGTGATCCTAAAGAGAAATTAGAGCATTCACTAAAATCAGGCACCAGAACAGGTTAGAGGCTGCCCTGCTGGAAAGCAGCTCCATGGAGAAAGGCCTTGGAGTCCTAGTAGAGAGCAACTTCCCCATGAGACAGCAGTGTGCCCTTGTGGCCAAGAGAGCCAATGGGATCTTGGGGTGCAGCAAGAAAGGTGTGTCCAGCAGGGCTAGGGAAGTTCCTCTCTCCCTCTACTCTGCCCTGCTGAGATCACACCTACAATCCTGTGTCCACTTCTGGGCTCCCCAGTTCAAGAAAGACAGAGACCTGTTGGAGAGAATCCAATGGAGAGCCAGGAGGATGCTTAGGGGACTTGAGCATCTCCCCTGTGAAGAGAGACTGAGAGCCCTGGGGGAGTTTATTTTGGAGAAGAGAAGTTTGAGAGGGGATCTGATCAATGTCTATCAATATCTGAGGGGTGGGTGTCAAGTGGAGGGGACCAGGCTCTTTTTGGTGGTGCACAGTAATAAGACAAGGAACAAGGGGTTCAAGCTTCAGCATAGAAGATTTCACCTGCACTTGAGGAGAAACTTCTTTAGAGCGAGGGTGACAGAGCACTGGAGCAGGCTGGCCAGAGAGGTGGTGGAGTCTCCTGAAGACTTTGAAAGCCCACCTGGATGCATTCCTGTGCAGACTACCCTAAGTGATCCTGCTTTGGCAGGGGGCCAGACTCAATGATCTCTTGAGGTCCCTTCTGACCTCTAATGTACTGTGAGACTGTGAAATCCCACCCCATGATCCTTAAACTCTTATTTTCCCGTGCTCTTGATGGGGGTGAGGGTAGACCATGTGCCCTTAGCATGGTCTTAGGGTGGAACACTTCCTTGAACACCTCCAAGTACATTTGGGCCATTGTACCTTTCACACCTGCTCTTTTCCTCCCCTCCTGTTGCACCACATCTCAGCATTGCCCTGGCTTTTGTTGGGTGACTGCATGTGATGTTGCAGAGTTGGCATCTTCAGTTTTCAAGAACCAAGACTCACCAAACTTTTAGTTGTAGCAAAAATCAAAAATGACCTTCAGATGGGGAATGAGATATCACAGCAAGGGGTATAAAATATCATAGAATAAACCTCACTTGGGCTACTGCGCCCAGCTCTGGAGCCCTCAACAGAGGAAGGACATGGACCTGATGGAGCAGGTCCAGAGGAGGGCCATGAAAATGATCCCAGAGCTGGAGCAGCTCTGCTATGAGGACAGGCTGAGGGAGCTGGGGTTGTTCAGCCTGGAGAAAAGAAGGCTCCAGGCAGACCTAATGGCAGCCTTCCAGTAGCTGAAGGCTGCAGAGGCACTGTCTGCAGAAGGCTGCAGTGACAGGACAAGGGCCAATGGCTTCAAACTAGAGACTGGATGTTAGGAACAAGTTCTGCACCATGAGGGTGGTAGAGCACTGCAACAGGTTGCCCAGGGAGATAGTTGAGGCCCCATCCCTGCAGATATTCAAGGTCAGGTTTGAGAAAGCTCTGAGCAACCTGATCTAGTGGAAGATGTCCCTCCTGACCACAGGGCAGTTGAACTAGATGGCCTTTGGAGGTCCTCTCCAACCCAAACCATTTATGATTCTGTGCAATACTAGAATGGTTTGTATTGGAAGACACCTTAAAGATCATCTAGCTCCAGTGGAGATATCCCAGTAGTTCTGGGACAAATCTCATGTAGCTATCTCTTGGTGAAGGTTCTGAAAATGGGATTTAGGTTTTGCTTCTGCTGTCACCCTTACAATGGTGATGATGCCATTTCCATTCATCAGGTTATTAATATTTTTATTAATCATTCTGCCAATTGTTAAATATTAATAATGACAACAGCCTGCTGCAGTGCTTTTAAAAGCCTGCTGCAGTGCTGCTGCTGGGATACCCAGTGCCACAGAAACTTAGTTTATCACAAACTGGTTCATGTCCTGCCGACATGAGATCAGTTTCAGGGGGGTTGGAACTGGGTGATCCTTGAGGTCCCTTCCAACCCTAACAATTCTGTGATTCTATGCTGAAGTTTAGAAAACACAAAGTGCTACTTCTGCCCCAAACTTGCAAAACTCAAATGTTTCCTCAGCCCCTGGGGCTCTGAGGAAAATACCTTCTGTTTCTCAAATTTCTCCTGATTCAGAGCTGACTCAATGAGACCTTCTCTCTACCACATCTCACAACAGACACTACTTAGTTTTGCTGCTTTAAAATCTTTCCTTTCTGCAGTAGCAGCAAAGTAGGACCAGGATGGGAAGAGGAGAAGAGAGGAGAAGAGAAGAGAAGAGAAGAGAAGAGAAGAGAAGAGAAGAGAAGAGAAGAGAAGAGAAGAGAAGAGAAGAGAAGAGAAGAGAAGAGAAGAGAAGAGAAAACTGCTGAGATCAGTGAGTGTTTGGAACTCCAAATGGCTGAAAGGTGAGGGAAGGTGGGGATTACATTTCCCCAGAACCTTCTCTTCTCCAGGCTGAACATCCCCAGCTCCCTCAGCCTGTCCTCCCAGCAGAGGTGCTCCAGAATCCTGATCATTTTCATGGCCCTCCTCTGGACCTGCTCCATCAGGTCCATGTCCTTCCTGTTTTGAGGGCTCCAGACCTGGATGAAGCATTCCAGGTGAGGTCTCACCAGAGCAAAGTGGCAGAATCACCACTCTCGACTTGCTGGCCACGCTGCTCTTGATGCTGCCCAGGATGTGATTGTTCTTTTGGGCTGGAAGTTGTTCTTTGACTTTAGTAGGACATGCAGAACTTAGCCTGCAGGAGCAATGTATACTGTAAAGCTTTATAAACCAATAAATGGTATGAGATGGCAGTCAGGAACAAAAGCCAGATTAAATCAGTTCCTGTCTGTGAGATAACCATATCAAGTGACTACAATTGTATATGACTGGGGCAAAATGAAAGAGGCCAAAGATATGTTACCTGGAAAAGAAACCAGCTGAAATAGTCAACCTGACTCTCTTGAGCAAATTGTAGTTGAAGAGTAAAAGGCAATTTTTGAAACTGAGGTCATTTTATGTCCTTCATATAATCATAGACTCACCTGGGTTGGAAGGGACCTCTAAAGGTCATCTAGTCCAAGCCCCCTGCAGTCAGCAGGAACATCCTCAACTACATCAGGTTGCCCAGAGCCCCCATCAAGCTTCACCTTGAATATCTCCAGGGATGGGGCCTCAACTACCTCTCGCCAACCTGTTGCAGGGTTCCACCACTCCCATGCTAAAGAACTTGTTTCTACATCTCATCTCATTTCAAACCAGAGGTCCTCATCCTATTACTAGAGTCCTTAATAAACCCCAACCTGTTGCAGGGTTCCACCACTCCCATGCTAAAGAACTTGTTTCTACATCTCATCTCATTTCAAACCAGAGGTCCTTATCCTATTACTAGAGTCCTTAGTAAACAGTCCCTCTCCAGCTTTGTTGGAGGCCCTCTTCAGCTACTGGAAGGCTGCTCTTAGGTCTCCCTGGAGCCTTCTCTTCTCCAGGCTGAACAACCCCAGCTCCCTCAGCCAGTCCTCAAAGCAGAGGTGTTCCAACCCTGCTGACCACTTTTGTGGCCCTCCTCTGGACCTGCTCCATCAGGTCCATGTCCTTCTTGTGTTGAGGGTTCCAGAGCTTGAGGACTCCAGAGATCATGTGATTCACAACTGATCTACAGAAAGATTGCTTATGTTTCTGCTGCTTTGAAGCTCCACGTAGTGTTCAGCCCCTGTCTATTTGTTGTTTATATGCCTGTGCACTTCCACTGACACTGAATGCATTTAGAAATAGCTGCCTGTATAAAGATATGTTGCAGCAACTCCCACTGTGGGAAGCACAGCCACTTCTAAAGCAGACCATGGCAGCTGTTCAGCAGCATGCAACACTCCTGTGCATCACTTCAGGCTACCAAGGTTTGCAGATTACCCTTGCAAGATGAAAGCTTAGATGCTTAGGCTATAATTAACCACATTGAATTTGAGCAGTAAGCTAAGGTTAATGGTCCTACAACACTTGACAAAAGTGTAATTGATCTCTTAGAGAGCATAAGTGATTAAGGATGTCAGTTTGTGTCACTGCAAAGATAGTGCTGTCCACACCACAGTCTCCATAGCAGTGCACAGAGTTCACCAGTTCAGCACCAGCCTAATGAAATGAATGTGCTTAATACTACATTTTCCAGCACCTTACAAGCACTGACTGTGTAGACTGACTCCATTAGCTGTTGTGTCTGCCACAGCCACACGAACTGCTCAAAGAGGCATTCATTCATCTCACAATAATCCCTTCCTTTCTTCCATCTACCATGGACAGGTAATGCTGCTGTCTTCATTTCACAGTATCACAGTACATCAGAAGTTGGAAGGGACCTCCAGAGATCATTGAGTTGGTTGGACTTGATGATCTCTTGAGGACCCTTCCAGCCTCTGATATGCTGTGATACTGTGAGTCCAACCCCCCTGACAGTGCAGGATCACTTAGAGTAGTCCACACTGGAATGCATCCAGGTGGGCTTTGAAAGTCTCCAGAGAAGGAGACTCCACAACCCCCCTGGGCAGCCTGTTCCAGTGCTCTGTCACCCTCACTGGAAAGAAGTTTCTCCTCATGTTGAGGTGAAATCTTCTATGTTCAAGTTTGAACCTGTTGTTCCTTGTCTTATTGCTGAGCACCACCAAAAAGAGCCTGGCCCCCTCCACTTGACACCCACCCCTCAGCTATTGATAGACATTGATCAGATCCCCTCTCAGACTTCTCTTCTCCAGACTAAACAGCCCCAGGGCTCTTTTCATAGGGGAGATGCCCAAGTCCCCTAACTGTCCTCGTGGCTCTCCTTTGGCTTCTATCCAGCAGGTCTTTGTCTCTCTTGAGCTGGGGAGCCCAGAAGTGGACACAGTATTGCAGGGGTAGTCTCAGCAGGGCAGAGTAGAGGGAGAGAAGAACCTCCCTAGACCTGCTGGACACAATTTTCTTGATGCACCCCAGGATCCCATTTGCTCTCTTGACCAGAAGGGCACATTGTTATTCCATGCAGAACTGAACCATTTCATTAAGCAAAGAAACTTTGTGAGCTAAGTGTGAGACAGAGCTCCACTGTGTCACCTAGACCAGAAGCAATTAGCCTGGTGCTACATCTGAGATGGTAAAGTCTGAGCCACAGAGGATGTGGCAAAGAGATCTCTGCGTTAATGTGGACTTGCCCTAAAACCACAATGAAGGTAAATTGTCTGAGGAAGGAAATTAAAGACTGAGCAGATGAACTCCAGAGTAGGATTCCAGCATGGTAGAATCCATCCCTGGAAATATGAGGGAAAGGACAGCAAAACTTTGTTTTATTAGCAGATTCACCAGAGTAAATCTGACAATAACTGTTCCTCCAGAACACTTCAGCATTTTGGGGAACAACTGTTCAGCTGAAAAATCTTTTCTTCAAAACAAAACAAAACGAAACAAAACAAAATGAAACAAAACGAAACAAAATGAAATGGAACAAAATGAAACAAAACAAAATGAAACAAAATTAGATTAAATAAAACAAAACAAAGAAACAAACAAAAAAACCCACAACCAAAACAAAGCAAACAAACAAAAAAACCCAAACCCACAACAAAACAAAGCAAACCCAAACAATGCAAATGTTTATGGAAAGCTTTACCATTTCTTCAGAGGTTCGTTTCAATTCACCACCTCAGCTAATCCATCACACAAACTGATTACTCCAAAGCAGCCAAGACTCATTTGTAATCCCAAGTCCTTTCTTGATACAGATGTGTGCCTGAATTTCCTTCTCAACAATTAGTTTTATTTCTCCTTGAATCACAGAATTTTCAGACTTGGAAGGGACCTCAAGGATCATCCAGTTCCAATCCCCCTGCCATGGGCAGGGACACCTCACACTACAGCAGGTTGCTCAGAGTCACATCCAGCCTGCCCTTAAAAACTTCCACTGTAGAACAGAAATAGATCTGATCCCAAGTGGATTGTTAGCAATGAGCGGATTAGGTAGAAAACAGATGTTGGGTTGGGAAAAAAAGATATAGTTCTTGCTTGCATTTTTAATCAGGCTGCCCCCAAACTGAGAAACACTGCAGGCAGCCAGGGTGAACCTACCAAAGGCTGAGTAGGTATCCAAAATGCTGCTGGTGTAGTTTTGACAAGGTTCCTGATTCTGCCCCAAAGATAACCTCAAAATGTTTTTTTTTTTTTTTTTTCCTCTCAATGTCTGCCTGCCACTTTCTCAAATCCCAACAGTGAAGGGTGGACAAATCAACCTCTAGAGGGCTAAAACTTGCAGTCTTATGTCATAAACCTCACTGAAGTCAGTGTTGCACATCAGCAGACCCAGGTCTGCTTCGTGGACAGGCTCAAACCTGAAAGCAATCCCATTTGACTCTGTTCCTTCTGTTTCCTCCACCAAAGGTCTACTTTTGACAAACAGAAGAATTTTCTGCCGTTTAGGGCTTTGCCCCTTCGTACACACAGGACCACTGCTTGTTAACTTAAAGGAACTATTCACTGAGTGTGTCCAGAGAAGGGCAAGAAGGCTGGGGGGAGGTCTTCAGCACAAGCCCTGTGAGGAGAGGTTGAGGAAGCTGAGGTTGTTTAACCTGGAGAAAAGAAGTCTCAGGGGAGACTTTATTGCTCTCTACAACTACCTGAAAGGAGGCTGTAGCCAGGTGGGGGTTGGTCTCTTCTCCCAGGCAACCAGCAACAGAGCAAGAGGACACAGTCTCAAGATGCACTAAGGGGAGTTTAGGCTTGAGGTGAGGAGAAAGTTCTTCACAGAGAGAGTAATTTGCCATTGGAATGTGCTGCCCAGGGAGGTGGTGGAGTCACCATGCCTGGAGGTGTTCAAATAAAGCTTGGATGTGGCACTTGGAGCCATGGTTTAGTTGTCAGGAGGTGTTAGGTATTAGGTAATAGGTTGGACTTGATGATCTCTGAGGTCTTTTCCAACCTGGTTGATTCTGTGAAATTCTGTGAAATTAAATGCATGGAAGGTGTATTTGTGTTAAGAATAGACTTTCCTTCACATTTTTCATCCTACTGCCCTTGGATTTTAAGAAGTCAAAAATAAGTGTCTCTTAGCAGATGAAGAGTGGATTCTTGCAGCCTGGGCCCAAAAGGCACAGTTTTTATGACATGTTTAGTAAGTTGCAGTCGGTTTTGGTAAGTCCTAATATGAGAAATATTAGAAATATGAGAAATATGAGAAAATATAAGAAATATGAGAAAGGTGGATATTGAAAAAAATATATTCTTCTACTTTCTAATAATGGAAATTCAATGTTGTTGACAAATGCAGCCAGTGGGATCACAGCCACCATTTACCCACGTTGTCAACAATTCCTCTGAAGCCATCAGTCCTATGCAGAGTAGAAAACAATGTGAGGAGTGCATACAAAAGCTCTCATTCACAGCAAGCTGCACTTGGGTAAGGTTTTAGCCCCCACATATTTGTATTCTCCTTTCCTCTGCTGAGCTAAAGTGCTACACATTAAAAAGCTGAGCCAAAATGTACCATTTCTTGCAAGCTCCTGGCTTAGAGGCATAGGAAATGTGGCAGTAGAGAATCCAACTCATGTTTTCTTAATGGCAGCTAGTGGAGAAGGAAATAAATAATCATTTTCAAAGATGTAGTAGGACTTGGGTTATGCAGGCAGTAGCAGACACTTGTTAACAGAAGAGTAAACAGCAGTGTGAACTGAATGACCATCAGCCAGCAATGTGCTCTTGTGGCCAAGAAGGCCAATGGCATCCTGGGGTGCTGTGGTTAGTAGGTAAAAGGAAGTTCTCCTTCCCTTCTGCTCTGCCCTGCCCTGCTGAGGCCACGTCTGGAATATTGTGTCCAGTTCTGGGCCCCTCAGTTCAAGAAGGACCTCAGGGAAATGCTTGAAAGAGACCAGTGCAGAGCCACAAAAATAATAGAGTGGAAGATCTTCCCTATGAGGAGAGACTGAGGGAACTGGGGATCTTTAGCTTGGAGAGGAGGAGACTGAGAGGTGACCTCATTCATGTTGATAAAGATGTGAAGGGTGAGTGCCAAGAGGGTGGAGCCAGGCTCTGCTCGGTGATGCCCAATGACAGGACAAGGGGCAGTTGGTGCAAGTTCCATGTAAACAAGAGGAAAAAATTTTCCCTGTGAGGGTGACAGAACACTGGAAGAGGCTGCCCAGGGTGATTGTGAAGTCTCCCTCTCTGGAGATATTCAAGACCTGCCTGGATGCATTCCTGTGTGACCTGCTCTAGGTGATCCTGCTCTGGCAGGGGGGTTGGACTGGATCTCTGCAGGTCCCTTCCAACCCCTGACATTCTGTGATTCTGTGAATGTTGGTAGCACCCACAAATTCCAGAGTGCCAGGAATTCCTGAATATTTGTGGGTGTTCTTTCAATTTTTAAAGCCCAGAGAAAGCTTTTGTCCCTGTGCTAGCATGCCCACAGGACAGTGAATCTTGCCCATTGCACTGAGTTTGCATTAAATAGCAGCACAGCAGTTAGGAAAGTTTCAGGTTACTGTTTTGCCAGTTTACCAATAGTTTAACACAACTTCCACCCCAGGGATGTCAGCACAGAATGTGCTGGGCTGGGAAATCTCTTTAATATGTTTTCCATTGTTTTCCCAACACCACTGGAAAATTCACTAAGGCAACATTTGGGTTTTTTCCAGTTCATTTCTCTGCTACAAATACTTTTAACAGGCAGTCAAGCAGCATAAGACCACACATGGGCACCTCTAGTCTTTATAGAGGTAAGCAGAACTCCCTTGGTTTTCATCAGTGGTGCAACCATAGCAAATGGCATGGCCCTATCTGTCTCATCAAATCAGCACAAGGTCTGCAGGCTCAGTGTTCACAGTATTGGGTTCATGTTTTCTTCATCAGGGTACAGCTGGATTTGATATTCCCTCTGGAACAAGCTATAAGGGCCACAAAGATGATCCAAGGACTGGAACATCTCTGATGTAAGGATAGGCTGAGGGAGCTGGGGTTGCTCAGCTTAGAGAAGAGAAGACTCTGGGGGTATCCTATAGCTGCATTCCAATGCCTGAAGGGATCCTACAGGAAGGCTGCAGAGGGACTTTTCATCAGGGTGTCTAGAGACAGGACAAGGGGGGATGGTTTGAAGCTGAGGGAGAGGAGGTGTAGACTGGATCTTAGGAAGAAGTTCTTCAGTAGGATGGGGTGAGACTATGTTACCCAGGGAGGTTTTGGATGCCTCCTCCCTGGGGGTGGTTGGATGAGGTCTTGAGCAGCTGAGTCTAGTTGAGGGGTATTCCTGGCCATGGCAGGGAGGATGGAGCAGATGATCTCTAAGGACCATTCCAACCTAAATCATTCTGTGATAATTGAGACCTTGATTTTAAGGAATCACAGAATCACAGAATAGTGGGGGTTAGAAGAGACCCTTGGAGATCAGCTAGGCCAACTCCCTGCTAGTGCAGGTTCACCTGGATCAGGTTGCACAGCATCACTATGTCCTTTTGGGTTTTGAAAGTCTCTAGAGAAAGAAACTCCACACTGCTCCCTGGGCAGCCTGTTCCAGTGCTCCATCACCCTCACAGGAAAGAAGTTTCTCCTCTCACAGGAAAACAAGAATATTGAATGAACTGCCTAGGACAGGTCTGCCCAGCAGGAGCCACTGTGTTTAATCTGGTGTGATCCATGAGACAACCTCTTGTCCTTGTGGCATGCTAATTGCTGACTGGAGCCAGCTTCGCTTTAGAAAGGCTTATCCAGATCACACCTCAGGGTAGGGTGGTTTCAGGACAGGTAACTTTGCTATTGTGTCACTTAATAATGATTTAAGATAGGAAATACAACTTTTAAAAATTAAAATGGAAGTCTCTCATACAGCAAAGGAAACAGCAGTTCAAGCTAGGCTTATTTCTTGATATCTGATTAGCAGGAGAGGAGTCCCTGCCCCAAAAGCCTCCTGCCCACCACCCAGGTCCTGTGTGAGACAGGGGCACAGACATTGCTGCCTGGCTGGCATGGAGGGATGGAATCAGCTAGAAACCAAAAATATAAAATCTGGACTATGCCTTTCTGGCCTCCATTCTCCCAAACTACCATCACCTCAAAGCCACAGAATCCCAGCCTAAAATCTCAGCAGCAGAGTCTCTCAACTACCTTGCACTCACCTAGCTTTAACTTAAAGCAAAACCTTGAGCAAGCTGCTGCAATGCATTGCTGTCACCCCAAGCTGATGTAACAAGCCTGGAAATCCAAGGCTTTTCAGATGGTCACAGTTCCTAGCATCAAATCCTGCCAAAATTCACTTAGCTCTTGAAATCAGACAAGATGAAGCTTATGAAATGTGGGAAGCTCCTCCAGCATTCCTTC
Organism: Indicator maculatus; assembly: GCA_013399975.1. Taxonomy (NCBI): domain Eukaryota; kingdom Metazoa; phylum Chordata; class Aves; order Piciformes; family Indicatoridae; genus Indicator; species Indicator maculatus. The sequence goes on from VXBD01008522.1 coordinate 81,823, forward strand.
AGTAGCAATTTACGGTAACGCCAGTAAGGAGTTCCTCCCTCCAGGCACTTGCACATCTGAAGTCCTATTTCCTGAGGCTGTCATGTCATTAAATTCCAGTGTTTTATAGGCTAGTGGAGCTCTTGGATTTGCTGGGTGGAAAGGCTTTGAGGTTCCACTGCATCTACTGCAGTGTATGTCAGGTACGTACAGCCTGCAGGTCCTCCTCAGCAGGCGTTTGCAAGGTGTTCGAGCAGCAGGTAGGAAAAGTGGGAGGAGGAGAAGGGGAGAAGGAAGGAAAAGGTGAAGGAGAGGAGGAAAGGACAAGGTTGCATTGAACCTTTAGTATACAAAATAACTGTGTTGATCAGAGTCTTCAGCATCTTCTGTTGTCTTTCTCAGAGATGTAATTTTTATGATAGCCATTCACATGGTGCACTTGCTACAAGATCTGCTCACTTGCTACAAGATCTGCTGAGTCCAATCTTTCCTTCAAAGGATGGTGGGAACCATGTAACTGCTCAGAAGCTCACAAATCTGTCTCGTCCTCATCTCATGCAACATTTTAGCTTCACTCTATCAGCAAATGGCAGAACACCACCTGTTTGCCATGAACTAAAGCCACCAACTGTGTCTGTGGTCACTTCCAATCAGAATGAGAGCAAACCCACTTTGGGGTGCACTGGGTTATGTTCCTGATCATATTAACATTTGCTTTGCACAGGCTTGTTTGTTCAGACACAGAAACTTGAAGACATTTGCCTTAGAGAATCAATGTCTGGGTTGGAAGGGACCTCCACAGGTCATCCATTCTGACTTCCCCACAGTCAGCAGGGACATCCCCAACTAGATCAGGTTGCCCAGGGCCCTGCTGAGCATCACCTTGACTATCTCCAGGGAAGGGGCCTCAACCACTTCCATGGGTAACCTGTTCCAGTGTGCCACTACCCTCATAGTGAAGAACTTGTTCCTGGTACCCAATCTAAATTTGCCCTTCTCTAGTTTGAAGCCATTGTCCCTCTCACTGCAGGGTTTTGTAAACAGTTTCTCTCCATCCTTCCTGTATTCTCCCTTCAGGTCCTACCAGGCTGCTATTAGGTCTCCCCAGAGCCTCCTCTTCTCCAGGCTGAACACCCCCAGCTCCCTCAGCCTGTTCTTGTAGCAGAGGTGCTCCAACCCCCTGATCATTTTTGTGGCCCTCCTCTGGACCCTCTCCATCAGCTCCATGTCCTTCCTATACTGAGGGCTCCAGACCTGCTCACCACACCAGATGAGGTCTCACCAGAGCAGAGCAAAGTGGCAGAATCACCTCTCTGGATCTGCTGGCCATGCATCTGTTGATGCAGCCCAGGATGTGATTTGCCTTCTGTGCTGCAAGCTCACACTGCCTGCTCATGTTCAGCTTCTCATCCATCAGCACCCCCAAATCTTTTTCCTTGTGCCACAATTTCCTGCTCATCTCTCAGAAGTTGCTCAGGGAAGTTGTGGGCACCTCCTTCCTGAAATTGTTCAAAGACAGGTTGAGCAACCTGGTCTAGTGGAAATTGTCCCTGCCCATGGCAGAGAGGTTGGAACTGGATGATTTTTAAGGTCCTTTCCAACCCAAAGCATTTTATGACCCTACGATTCTGTGATTTATTTTGTCCCTAAGTCTTTTCACTTGACAGGACTGAGGAATCCCACTTTATAAGAGGCACTCATTTGACTTTCAGACATAATCACACCTACATTTTCAGGCTGAACAAACAGCATTTCCATTTCAGTATGTGTTTGGGGGTGGGATGGCAAGGCAATAGCATGGAATCACACCATAGGATTTGGATCACAGCAGGGATTTATTGACAGAAATTCCCTCAGGAACTCCCCAGGGAACATGTGTTGGTGATCATGTAAACATTATTTGACAGTTTTGTTACAGTTTTTCTCCTGTATTCCTCTCTTTATGAACCACATTTCCATTTTTTTGAAGGTGATAATTCTTTTCTTTAGAGCTCTCTTTGAAAGAATGATTTTATTTCATCTTTTTCTTCACAAACCCAACAAATTAATACCTACATCTCATCATGTGCAGTTTTGTCCTTTACAGCCTAGAATATTTGTGCATTTCCATAAAGTCAAGGCTAGAGACCACATCTCTGTTGATATCTAATACAGCTGTAAGGTAGAAGATCTATAATCTATTGTTTTGTGATACCAACCAGTCAATCAAAATGATCTGATAGTCCCTGCCTAAAGAATCTACAATCCAAACAGAGAGAGAGGGTGTTCTGGAGGAAAATGGGATGTGCAGTTGTCTTGCCTATCACATGAAACACATCCAAATGTGAGACACATCAGCCTGCATCTGATTTGTCCATCAGCACACAGCATCTGTGGAAGAAGTGGGATCTGACCTTGGTTTTCCTGCACATCTGATCACATCTGGGTGTCAAGTGGAGGGGGCCAGGCTCTTTTGGGTGGTTCACAGTGATAAGCCAAGGAACAATGGGTTCAGACTTGAACAGAGAAGATTTCACCTCAACATGAGGAGAAACTTCTTTCCAGTGAGGGTGACAGAGCACTGGAACAGGCTGCCCAGGGGGGTTCTGGAGTCTCCTCCTCTGGAGACTTTCCAAACCCACCTGGATGCATTCCTGTGCAGATCCTGCTCTGGCAGGGGGGTTGGACCTGATGGTCCCTTCCAGCCTCTGAATTACTGTGATGCTGTGATCTTAAGAAGAGAGACCAAAACTGGGATCCTGTAGCTATTTTTAAATAATTTTCCATGATAAAAAAATAAAATAATTTTAAAAATGAAGTTCTCTGAGTCTTAGGAGATCCTGGTTTTCATGGAGATTGAAGAACTCACAACTTTATTTCACAAAGTCACAGAATATCAGAGGTTGGAAGGGACCCTCAGAGATCATAGACTCCAACCCCCCTGCAGGATCAGGTTGGCATTCATGTGGGCTTTGAAATTCTCCAGAGAAGGAGACTCCACAACCTCTCCGGCCAGCCTGTTCCAGTGCTCTGTCACCCTCATTGTAGAGAAGTTTCTCCTCATGTTGAGGAGAAAACTTCTATGTTCAAGTTTGTATCCATTGTTCATTGGCTTATTACTGCACACCACCCAAAAGAGCCTGGCCCCCTCCACTTGACACCCACCCCTGAGCTATTGATAGACATTGATCAGATCCCCTCTCAGTCTTCTCTTCTCCAGACTAAACAGCCTCAGGGCTCTCAGTCTCTCTTCACAGGGGAGATGCTCAAGTCCCCTAAGCATCCTTGTGGCTTTCCAGCAGGTCTCTGAACTGGGGAGCCCAAAGCTGGACACAGGATTGCAGGTATGTTCTGACCAGGACAGAATCGAGAGGTAGAAGAACTTCCCTAGCCCTGCTGGACACACTTTTCTTGCTGCACCCCAGGATCCCATTGGCTCTCTTGGCCACAAGGGCACATTGCTGTCCCATGCAGAACTTGCTGTCCACCAGCACTCCAAGGTCTTTCTCTGTGAAGCTGCTTTCCAGCACAGCAGCCCCTAACCTGTCCTGGTGTCTGCTGTTATTCCTCCCCATTTGTACCTTTTGATGTCTCACATGGGCACCATGCCCCACAAATGAAAGTAATTAGCCTCCTTTCTTTTCATGTTCACTTGGAGGATGAGCTCCACCACCTACCTACTTACCAGTCCTTGTCAGCATGAGGTTCTTCACCTTTTTTTTGTTGTTTTTTCCTTCCATCCTGCCATTTTCAACATCTGATTAAACTCTGCCTATATGGCTGCTGCCTTTTGTGTGCCCCAGACCACTCAGGACTGCAAGCCTCACTAAGTGGATTAAACCTTCAGCACAAATATCAAGCCTCAGATGATTCAGGCACACAGCTAAGCTCTGCAAGATAAGGGGCTAATTAATTTAATTGCCAAATGACAGCAGTGAACTCCCACTCGAGTTGGCCTGAAATCAGCTATTTATTTATTTATTTATTTATTTATTTATTTATTTATTTATTTATTTACCGTTTTGGTTGGAAACCAGAAAGTAATGGAAATCATAGAAACAGAATTGCTCCCTTTCCTCTCTTTGAATCCTGAGTTGTCAAGCCTCTATTTAATCCTCTCTTTTACTGCATATGGAGAAAAACCTCCACTTTCCTGTCTTTCAGAGAGATTGCATTTGCATTTACATCAGGAAGCAGTAGGATTCAACAATTAATATGAGTTGTTCTCTACCATGAGACCTTTGCATTGAATACAAAAGGGTTAACAAACTGCTCTGTAAGCAAAGTCCACTGAAACTGGATGGATTTAGGTAGCCAAGAAAGCCAGTGGCATCCTGGCTTGGGTTAGAAACACTGTGGCCAGCAGGGACAGGGAGGTGATCATCCCCCTGTGCTCAGCACTGGTGAGGCCACATCTTGAGTGTTGTGTTCAGTTCTGGGCCCCTCACTACAGGAAGGACATTGAGGGGCTGGAGAGTGTCCAGAGAAGGGCAAGGAGGCTGGAGAAGGGCCTGGAGAACCTGGCTTGTGAGGAGCATCTGAGGGAGCTGGGGATGTGCAGTCTGGAGAAGAGGAGGCTGAGGGGAGACCTCATTGCTCTCTACAACTACCTGAGGGGAGGTTGGAGTGAGGAGTGGGAAGCCTCTTCTCCCTGGTGGCAAGGGACAGGACCAGAGGAAATGGTTCCAAGCTGTGCCAGGGGAGATTCAGGCTGGATATGAGAAAATATTTCTTCAATGAAAGGTTTCTCAAACATTGGGATGGTCTGCCCAGGGCAGTGCTGGAGTCACCATCCCTGGGGGTGTTTAAGCAGCCTGTGGACCTTGCTTTTAGGGACATGGTTTAGGGTTGCCCCTTCAGTGCTGGGTCAAGAGTTGGACTGGATGATTGTGGATGTCTCTTCCAACCAAATCTATTCTGTGATTCAGAGTGCAGGCATATTTAGCAGTCACTGACTCAGGATTCTGATAACCAAGTTGATTTTGCACATACCTGATTTTAAGTAGCAGAGTATTTCAATTAATTAATGTAATAGCACTCAAATGGCTTCAAACTAGAGAAGAGCAGATTTAGATTGGATATCAGGAAGAAGATCTTTAGTATGAGGGTGTTGGAACACTGGAACAGGCTGCCCAGGCAGGTGGTTAAGGTCCCATCCCTGGAGATGTTCAAGGTGAGGCTCAACAGGGCTCTAGGCAACCTGATCTAGTTGGGGATGTCCCTGCTGACTGCAGAGGGGGTTGGACTGGATGAGCTTTAGGAGATCCCTTCTAATCCTGACCATTTTATCATTCTGAGCTGGTTTTCTCCAATAGAGGAACCTGTGGTCTCCCCCTCTCCAAACCCTGTCCTGGGCTGGGAAAGGAAAGACTGAACACAAGCACATGTGTGACTCCTTTCTCTGGGAGATGGAGCAGCACTTAAGCTTCTAAGCAGCAATTTGGTACAAGGCTCTGTGGTGAGATACAGGACAGAGATAAGTTAGTCATGAGCAGAGATGAAGACTAATCTTGCATTAGTCACACATAGATAATAAGAGCTGGGAAATGATGACATGTGAGCCTCATGTTAAACCCACTTAGGCTTAATTTTCTGCACTGAGTAGAAATTGTTCTGAGGAACAACTCATTCCTACAGAACACTTCTTCACATAATGCCACTAGCATCCCTGTCACCTTGATTTAGGCCATTTAAATGTCAGCAAGAGAAGTTAAAACTGCCTAAGGGCAGCTTTGTCCTATGCACCAAAAATCTTGTTCCATCTGAGAGAGAAACTTAACTTTTAACAAATATGTGAAGGGTGGATGGCAAGAAGAAGGGGACAGCCTCTTTTCACTTGGTGCCCTGTGATAGGATGAGGGACAAGGGACACAAACTGGAACACAGGAAGTTGCACCTCAGCATGAGGAAAAACCTCTGCTGTAGGGGAGGTGGAACCCTGGGACAGGCTGCCCAGAGAGGTTGTGGAGTCTCCTTCTTTAGGGACTTTCAAAACCCATCTCGATGTCTCCCTCTCTGGAGATATTCAAGACCTACCTGGATGCATTCCTGTGTGACCTGTTCTAGGTGATCCTGCTTTGGCAGGGGGGTTGGACTTGATCTCCATAGGTCCCTTCCAACAGCTACCATTCTATGGTTCTATCATATCTGGTTTTCTGCAGTGCCTCCTGAAAAGACCTGACTTTCTCATGCAGAGACAGGTGTACCACAAGTAGGGGAAAGAGTCTAGAAATGGTGCTGCCTCTCTCTGTCCTCAGTATTCCTACCCAGTGCAGTTTGCATTGTAATCCAAAGAACTGAGTTGCAATGTGAGTGGATGCATCTCTGCCTCTGCTGTATCCAGCCTGCCATGTGCAAACCCTCTGCTTTATTACTTCCATTCCTAAATCCTTTGATTCTCCAGAGATCTGTTCTTATGACCCAACACAACAACTGATCAGCCATGGATGATGACCTCTACTCTGCCCTGGTGAGACCTCACCTGGAGTATTGCATCCAGTTCTGGGCTCCCCAGTTCAAGAGGGACAGGAGTCTGCTGGAGAGAGTCTAAAGGAGGGCTACAAGGATGCTGAAGGGACTGAAGCACTGCCTGATGAGGAGAGATTGCTTAGTCTGGAGAAGAGAAGACTGAGAGGGGATTTAATCAATGTCTATAAATATCTGAGGGCTGGGGGAAAAGAGGGAGGGGACAGGCTCTGCTCACTTGCACCTTGTGATAGGACAAGGGGCAGTGGATATTAACTACAGCACAGGAGGTTCCACCTCAACATGAGGAGGAACTTCTTCACTGTGAGGGTCACAAAGCACTGGAACAGGCTGCCCAGAGAGGTTGTGGAGACTTTTCAGCCCTGTCTGGATGTGTTCCTGTGTGACCTGTGCTGGATTCTATGGTTCTGCTCTGGCAGGGGGGTTGGACTTGATGATCTTCAGAGGTCCCTTCCAACCCTTAACATCCTGTGAGCCTGAGAGGGAGCACAAGTCAAGTCTTCCACAAGAATACAAGGTGCTCATCTTTCCTGAAACATATCTGAAAGCCAAAATATCCACAATTTCTACCATCAGACAGACTTACTAGAAGTTGAACACAAACACACACACACAAATTCTATAAATCTATGCTGATCTGGCAAGCTCTGTCACAGAGAGACTAGATTTTGAAGGGCACAGAATTCCTGGGGGAAGGGAAGAAGAGTTGGGATGTTGATTTCTGAGCATGCAAGTTCAAGGGGAAAAAAAAAAAAAGCTGTAATGAATTTTTCTGTTGGGAAAAAGTGGGTGTAGATCTTGACAGCTCAGAGGTAGAAGTTTCAAAGGTTAGCAGACTATTAGCAGCATAAAAAAAGATAATGTGCCAAAAGCTTCACTGCTGAATTGTTGCCCCCCTCAAATGCTTGTAGAGGAGATTTAGATTGGATGTTAGGAGCAGGTTCTGAAACATGAAGGTGGTGGAACACTGCAACAGGTTGCACAGGGAGGTGGTTGAGGCCTCATCCCTGGAGATATTGAAGGTGAGGCTCAAGAGGGCTCTGGGCAACCTGATCTAGTTGAGGATCACCTTGCTGACTGCAGAGGGGGTTGGATTGGATGACCTTTGGAGGTACCTTCCAACCCAGACCATTCTATGAGTCAACAGGGGCTCTGAACTACCTGGCACATGGTTTTCTGACCTGCAGCTGTAGGGCTGCATGGTTTGGACACCACTTGACCAGGTGCTTTCTGCCTGCTGAGGTTATGAATTTGCCCCACCTGCAGAATTTCAGACACTTTTGAAGTTCAAAGCTCTAAAGACAGTTAAAATATCTCCTATAAACCAAGTGCAGTCAGGTCCTGGGAGAGCCATTCCCATTTCAGCAGCTTTCTTTACAAGTAATGCGTTGCCTGAGACTCAAAGGAAATATATTTTACTCACTCTTCTGGAAAGTGAACTTTTGAAACACTGTTACAGCATTTTTTTTTTTCCCTAATGACTTTGTGCATTTGTCCTTGAAGAACCACAAGAGCTTCGTGGCTGAGGGGAAGAGAAAAATGTTCTCTGATGAGGCTTCTGGAAGTTAGTTTCAGAAAATCTGGAAGCCTCTTCCCACTAAAGCCAGCAAGGAAGTTGTCACTGGTGGCAGTGGGAGCAAGGCTATGTGTGGCAGTTTGTCATCTAGACTGGGTTAGGAAGCCTTTGTCCTGCTCTCTGGTTTGGATGTCTTGTTTGCAGAAGGCAGGTAAAGAACTCAGCTGTAACAGACAACCCAATCAGTAGAGGATGTCTGAAGGACACAGTTGTAGCTTTGTGTTGGGATGCTGTTTTCCCATAAGGGGACTGAATTCTCCAGTGGTTCAATCAAAGCAGGGGACTAGTTTATTTGCACTGAATCACTCCCATCCATCTATCCTGGAGGATCCTTTCTCTGAGAACAAATTAACCTGAAGATCCTAGCACAGGCTTCTGGATGGTGAATACATCATAGAATCATGGAATCATAGAATCAGTCAGGGTTGGAAGAGACCACAAGGATCATCTAGTTCCAAACACTTTATCATTAGGTTTCAAAGGCAGAGGACTGACCTAACTTCTGTCTCATGGCTTTTGTTCAGTATCTTGGAGGTAAAGGTACTGTGACTGACACAGTAGCATCCACTCATTCCCTGAAAGAGTTAACTCCTCTTGGCCCACGTGCTTCCAGTGTTGCCATCTTTCCTTTTCACATCCTGAATTTCTCTTTGGGCTCTTCCTCAGACACCCAGACACTTTATTTGACCATACAAGTCCATCTCTGCCCTGCACTCCTCTTTCTGAATGGCTCCTCAGCCCTAGCCTTTCCCTTCCATTTTCTGGGGTCTTTATTTACCCCAATTCACCTTCCTGCCCTGCTGCAGACCCTCTTACACTGTGCCCTGCCTTCCCCTTCATATTTCCATCAGATTGGCTTGCAGCTTCAGTTTCCCTTTCTTCCTCCTTCTCAGGGTTAAATTCACTACAGCCTGTAGTCTCTTTTCATAGAATCATAACATAATTCAGGTTGGAAAAGACCTTTAAGATCATGGAGACCAACCATCAGTTTAATACTGACAAGCCTGCTGCTAAACCAGGTCCCTCAGCACCACATCTACACACCTGCTAAATATCTCCAGGCATGATGATACAACCACTTCCCTGGGCAGCTTGTTCCAGTGCTTCACAACCCTTTCAGTGGAGAAATTTTTCCTTATGTATAATCTATGTATAACCTCCCCTGGTGCAACTTGAGGCTTTTTTTGCCATGACCTGTTTGCTCACCTGCATCAGTATCCTGATTTGCTATCCAGCAGGTCCCCATCAGACTGCCACCTCCAGGCATGTCAGCCACCAGGTTGTGCAGAGCATCCCCATGAAGGCTTTGAGTCTCTGAATAGGAAACCCAAGGCAATGCTGAGGGAACTGAGGCTCTGTTCTCTCCAAAAGCAGGTCTGCTACCTCAAAGTCTGACTTTACTGCCCAGTTAAAAGTCTATTACCAAGATGGTCAGGTTCATCTGCTTTGCTCCAATGGTTCTTTCAAGAATTGTGACTCAAAAGTGGAATCTGGGGCACCCCTACCCTCAGAGTAGCACTTTCTAGCTTCACAAGCCACCCATGACAAAGGGAGGTGCACACATCCTTGACATGCCTAGTTGTCTGCTCAGTTGCCAAAAGGATCACCTCCATTTGTGGTGCTTTTGGGATGGATGAAATGGCAAAATTGGGCCAGTTATTTGATTCCTGATCCTCATGAGAGCAAGCTGGAAATGCTGTACTTCCATGGCAGTCTTTCCCTTCCACCCTGCTGGCCCCATGTCAGGGCAGCTGCTGCTTCTATCCCCCTCCTCAGCCATTACTACCCCAGTTCTGCTGTTCCCCTCAGCAGTGCCAGTGCTGGGGCTGAACAAACCCATTGAGAACTGTGCTGCTGCTTGCTACTTGGCTGCTGCTTGCTACTTGGCTGCTTCTTGGATGTGGGGTCTTGCGGTGGGCTCCTGTCTCACCCCTGGGCTCCCTGTGCAGAGGAGACTGGTGACCCCCAGGCATGCCAGCCCCAGACTGCACAGGGAGCAGGGGAACTCAACACAGCTGCCTGTGCCATGGGACCTCTGGGCAGCACAGGGAGTGAGGATGAGTGCTAAGGAGTCCAGATGTAGCTCCTCCTAAGGCATGGCCAAAAGTTGTATCAGGACATGCCCTGTGCTGCTGCACAATATGAGGGGTTCATCCCCAGTGCCTTTCTTAGGGAAGAACTCCATTTGCTAGAAGATTTCTCTTACTTTCTGTCCTCCCACATGAAATTCCTTTCACTCTGAGTGCCCTCTGCATTATTAGTGCATCCTTCACTAGCATCTCCTCTCACTGATGTCTTTTACTTGCCTCTCTCTTCCTCCTATTTGCATATCTAGTGGCTGTGGCAGAGCCCAGGAGTATCTCAGTTTAGGCATGACAGACACACAGCTGCAGTCAGACAGAAGCCATAAATGAAACACTGGCTGCCTTTGGACAGAGGTGAACAATTTTGCATCCTCTTTCATCCAAGTATCTTCTTCAGCTAAAGAGCTTTAATCCCCTCCTTCAATTCACTGCCTTTATTACAGCTCAAAACCTCTGCCCTCACTTGAAGGGGTCAGGGAAGCAGAATCCTGCTTGGCAGATGAGGTCACTGCAAGCAAAGCTGGAAATTTAATGCAGTCACTGACACAACTGAGCTGACTCTTATCTATTTTACTCCTCAGGTGTGGTAGTTTCAGGCTATGCCTGGAAATTTTTCCACAGATCTTGACAGGAAAGTAGTAGAAGGTAAGTAAATCACTATTGAATGTGAAAAAGAAAATAATGAGAAGATTTAACTGTCTTTCTTTTTGACTTCCTTGCTCTAGCAGGTACTAGCTCTGGCTTCTGCTGGCTTTGCTGACCTTGGCTGCATTGCTTTGTTGTGGCTGAGTATTAGCAAACAACTCTCTGCTCTTTTCTCTTGTCCTGCATGTACAGGGGAGGTAGGGGAGGGAGCAGGGAGAGAGAAGCTATTAGTAGCTCCCTGGTTTGCCCAGGGGGGTTCTTGTGCTGTTTATAAATTGTACATATATGTAACTATTGTATAATTTGTACATATTCATTGCATTTCATGTTTCTAGATTGTAGTTTTGCTTGTAAAATACAACTTCGTTTGCTTTCAACTGAGCTGGTCTGGAAATTTTATGTTGGGGGGAATTTTCAAGCCACCACATCAGGATATGCCTAGCCTGTGTTCAGACATTCTGTCTGCAACCACAGCTCTAACCCTTCAACTGTGCTTTCCTTCCAGGAGAAACAAGCTGAAATCCCCTGCCTATGCCTTCCTGAATAAAGGATGACATTTCTCTTCCCTGCAGCAGGCTTAAGCAGAGGACAGTTAGCTCATGCTTGTACTTGCTGTTCCTTTAGCTGGTGGGCCAGGATGCAGCAAGGCCCAGTTTCCATTGCTGCTTAAGGAGTTTTCAGCAAAAGACTTGCCCTTAGAAGATGAGGCTGTGGCAAAAAGAAACCTTTCATTCAATTAAATCTCAGGGGGGAAGCAGAGCTCTTGGCTCTGGAGGAAAACCCTGCTAAAAAGGGGGGTGTAAGAGCACATCTTCCTAGACTGACTAACCACATCCATGAGAGTGGTTGGCAGTAGGCTGAACAGGAGCCAGCAGTGTGCCCAGGTGGCCAAGAAGGCCAATGGCATCCTGGTCTGGATGAGGAATAGTGTGGCCAGCAGGAGCAGGGAAGTCATTCTGCCCTGTGCTCAGCACTGGTTAGGTCACACCTCAAGTACTGTGTCCAGTTTTGGGCTCCTCAATTTCAGAAGGACATTGAGAGACNTGACCAAGTCATGAGGTCTTGGGTGACAGGTTGGACTTTGATGATCCTTGAGGTCTTTTCCAACCTTATTGACGCTGTGATTCTGTGATTCTGTGATTCCCTGATTCTATGATTCCATGATTCCCTGATTCCATGATTCCACGATTCTATGAAGTGGCTTTGTTTCTCAGCACCTGGATCAGGCAGGGAACTTCAGCCTGAGCCTCGTCTCTCTCGTGCATGAGCCAAGCCTCCTCCAAAGAGTCCTTCCTAGCCCAAGGCAGGGTTTTCACAGTTTTCCCTTCTGGAGTGTATCTATCTAACCTGCATAAATACTTAAACACTTGCTGAGAGAGGAGAGTGTTCTGCAGGAGATTGATTCGACAGAGCTGTCGTTTAGACGTTCACACAGGATGTGGGAAACTGAGGTTCAGGTCCCTGCCTCAAGGAAGACTTAATAATTTATGGAAAGTGGAGCAGCTGCAGGAGGAAGGAGTGAGAGACAGTAATGCTTCTGGGGCTGGGCCACTTAACAGAGTATGCTGGAGAAGGAAGAGCAAGACTCCATCCCCAGGTATCCCACATTCCAGGTGACTGTCCCAGCCACCGCTGGCTCACTGTGGTACTTCAGAGGAAATCTTCAGAGCTTGCTTCCATCCCATTGCAAAGGTTCTGAAATCTCTCAAATTACTCCAGTTCTGACATTTCTCAATTTTTCAGAACTCCCCCCCACCTTTTTTTTTTTGTCAGTGTTAATATTCTTTAAATTCTTACACTGCAAAAAGATTTAAAAGATCTCTCTCTTCCCTGTGACCTTCCAAGGAAGAAGTCTGAGTAATTTGCTACATTTTCAGCTTGAATTCCAGTGTTTGCTGATCTGGGTTCCTGAGCACTTTTAAGGCTGGGGGAAAAAAAAAATTAATAATAAAAAAAATTTATGGTTTGGCCAGGCTTGAGATTAGGCTTGCAGGACCAATTTCTGTAGACTAACACTCCCAAGATGTATTTTCTAATGCATTTAAGGATCACAAAAGGAGGTTGCAAAAGTAAAATACCCACTATGAAGAAACTTGAATGTCTGTTCTCATACTTCACCACAGAGATGCAGACTTACCACCTAAGGGCACTATTCACAGAGTCCAGGAGCCTGGGCTCAGTATGCAACTAGGAGTGGAGCATTGTGTGGCAAGTGGGATGAAGCTTCATGTTTCATAGCATCTCTGGACATCCATCCTCATCCTTTCATTCTCCTTCTGTTTCAGTCACCTTCTTTCTATACTCATTGACTGCATCATGTCAGGATGGCAGCACAGCCTAATGGGGTAAGATGAGGAAGAAGCTTTTGGATTTCATGTCATGAGACACTATAAAACAACCATGTCCATCACCACGAGATAACTGAATGCAAATCAGCCATAGAATCATAGAATAGTCTGGGTTGGAAGGGATCTCCCAGAGAAAGGAGTCACACATGTGCTTGTGTTCAGTCTTTCCTTTCCCAGCCCAGAACAGGATTTGGAGAGGGGGAGGCCATAGGTTCCTCTACTGGAGAAAAGCAGCTCAGAATGATAGAATGGTCTGCATTGGAAGGGATCTCCAAAGGTCATCCAGTCCAACCCCCTCTGTAGTCAGCAGGGGACATCCACAACTTGGTTAGGTTGCCCAGAGCCCTGTCAAGTCTCACCTTGAACATCTCCAGGGATGGGGCCTCAACCACCTCCCAGGACAACCTGTACCAGTGTTCCACTACCCTCATTATAAAAGACTTGCTCCTAACATCCAATCTAAATCTGCTCTTCTCTAGTTTGAAGCCATTGCCCCTTACCCTGTCACTGCAGGGCTTTGTAAACAGTCTCTCTCCATCCTTCCTGTAACCCCCCTTCAGCTACTGGAAGGATGCTATTAGGTCTCCCTGGAGCCTCCTCTTCTCCAGGCTGAACACCCCCAGCTCCCTCAGCCTGTCCTCAGAGCAGAGGTGTTTCAATATCCTGACTGTTTTCATGGCCCTCCTCTGGACCCACTTCATCAGGTGCTTGTCATGTTCATGCCTGGCTGTTTGCAGGGCTTTGCTAGCACCGGTGGTCACATTCCAGCTCCAAGGAATGCTCCCAGACACACTCAGGTCTACAACAGACACAGCCTTTTAGTCAAACCCAGAAGGTTGAGGACCTTGTTTGTCATTTTGACTCAAACCAGAAAAGCTCTAGCTTGTGTGGAAGGGTAAGAAATGCCCTAGTTTTGTCTTTTGGAAAGAAACCTAGAGCAGAGGAGGTAGAATTTGATGCACACTCCATCACCCTGCCCTTTGCAGGAAATAAAACTCTGCTTGAGAGCTCATCAACCACAGAATCTCATGGCCTGATTTACTGTTGAGGTGTCCTAATGTTATGTTAATGTAACTCCATTGATTTCTGTAGATTTACAGTGGTATTACACTGGAGTAACACAGCACTCAGTTTGATGAAGGAACTGGGGGTCAGAAAGCTTACCTGGGCTCTCCCATTTTACCAACAGGCCTAACCAAAGCCATTCCTTCTCCATGCAGTCCTTGACTCCATCAGTCCAAGTATGGGCTCAGTGCTGGGACCTCTTCTGTTTAACATCTTTGTTGATGACCTTGCTGAAGACAGAGTGTGTCAGCAGTGAGTTTGCAGATGACACCAAGTTAGGTGGCAGTGTGGATCTGCACCAGGGTGGGGAGGCTCTACAGAGGCACTTGGGTAGATTGGATCCATGGCCAACATTAACAGGATGAGCTTCAACAAGGCCAAGTGCCAGGTCCTGCACTTGGGTCACAACAACCCCAAGAAATGCTACAGGCTTGGGGCAGTGTGGTTGGAAAGCTGCTGGCAGAAAGGGACCTGGGGGTGCTAATGGACACGCAGCTGAATAGGAGCCAGCAGTGTGCCCAGGTGGCCAAGGAAGCCAAAGGCATCCTGGCTGGGATTAGAAATGCTGTGTCCAGCAGGAGCAGGGAGGGGATTGCAGGAGCAGAGCAGGGACTCAGCTTTGGTGAGGCCACACCTTGAATATTGTGTTCAGTTTGGGGTACCTCAATACAAGAGAGATGTGGAGGTGCTGGAGCCAGTGCAGAGGAAGGCAAGGAAGCTGGGGAAGGGTCTGGAGAATAAATCTGATGAAGAGTGACTGAAGGAGCTGGGGATGGTTAATTTGGAAAAGAGAAGGCTGAGGAGAGACCTCATTGCTCTCTACAACTACCTGAAAGGACATTCTGGAGAGGTTGGTGCTGGTCTCTTCTCACAGGTAATTAGTGACAGAACAAGAGGGAATGGCCTCAAGCTGCATCAGGGTAGGTTTAGACTGGACAGTAGGAAAAATGTTTTCAGGGCAAGAGTGTTCAGGCATTGGAATGTGCTGCCCAGGGAGATGGTTGAATCCCCAAGCCTGGATGTATTTCAAAGTGGTTTGGATGTGGTGTTTGGGGCTCTGGTTTAGGGATGAACCTTGTAGAGTAGGGTTCTGGGTTGGACTTGGTGATCCTCAGGGTCATTTCCAACCTGAATGTTTCTGTGATTCTGTGATACGGTGCTAGTTAAAAAAAAAATGGTAAATGACTTTTTACTGGCCTCTGCATTGAAAGGGACTTGTGAATTACTGCTGGTAGGTTTTTAAGGAGAAAAATAAAAAAAAACCAATAAGAAGAAATTAAAATCAACTCAACAAATCCCCCTAAACAGGAGCAATGCAGGAAGATTTGTAAGTGACTGGTCCAACACTCAGCCTATCTGTCACCAGTAGGGACACTCTGTGTGACAACATTTGCCTGTATTTTTCCAGTTGATTTGTAACAGCCCTGGAGAACAGTGGAAGCTGGCTGAAATTCTTGCACTGCCATTTATTTCTCTGTAGGCTTGGTTTGGGTTTGGTTTTGTTTATATACCAAACACAAAGGTTCTTCTCTGGGCTTCCTGTTCTCTGGCTGCAGAGGAGAAAACATGAACCCCTTGACAGCTGCTATACCTGCTTATCATAAATCTGTTTAAAAGGTACCAGAGTGAAAGAAAGGTTGTGATGCAGAATCACAGAACGGTCTGGGTTGGAAGGGACCTCCAAAGGTCACTTAATCCAGCCCCCTCTGCAGTCAGCAGGGGCACCCTCAACTAGATCAGGCTGCCCAGAGCCCTGTCAAGTCTCACCTTGAATGTCTCCAGGGATGGGGCCTCAACCACCTCCCTGGGCAACCTGTTCCAGTGTTCCACCACCCTCATGGTAAAGAATCTGCTCCTAACATCCAATCTAAATCTGCTCTTCTCTAGTTTGAAGCCATTGCCCCTTGTCCTATCACTGCAGGCCTTTGTCTCTCTCCATCCTTCTTTTTGACCCCCTTCAGGTACTGGAAGAACACTATTAGGTCTCCTGGTAGCCTCCTCTTCTCCAGTCTGAACAACCCCAGCTCACTCAGCTGAGGACAACAGACAGAGGACAACTTTGAGGTGACAGATCTAATAACACAGCCTTTGCCAAGCAAAGTTTAGAAAGCAGACTTCATTGTGAAGCAGCAAAACACAGAGAAATTAATTTCTCCATATGACTGAGAATAAGAGGATGTCCTCAGCTGGAAGAGCAGAGTCATGGAATTTCTGGCAGAAGAACTCAGTGGGATGAAGAAATGGGAAGAGGACAATGACGTTTTCCTTTCTGGCAACACAAGCAGAAAAATTTCCAGCAAGGCAAACCTCTGGCATTGATGGCAAGGGGCTACCTAGAAGTCTGGAATTTTGCTCCTTGCTCAATATGCTCTCAAATGCTGACCAAACACATAGACAGCTGTTTCCCAAAGGAAATTGAATTGTCCTGATCTCTGTGGCTTGCACAGAATCTGAAGGCTGATTCTCAAATGGAAGGAAAACACATCTAGCTGGTTCCAGAAGCCTACTTGTGTCTGGCTCTGGCATCTGAGACCTGCAGTGATTAATTTCCACCAGATCTCCTTTCAGGATGGTGCTTGTCAAAACAAAGCCATGAATTCAGCCACTAACAAAACAAGCTCATAGCACCCAGTTGTGCTGCAGAGGCGGTCAAAAGTCAGGGCACAACAGAGAAGGCAGAGGGTTCAGTAATGGTCAGTGTAACTCTACTAGGGGTAAGCTTCACTGAGGTTCCCATCCTAGCACCCACTTAGCCTTGGGGCCTGTTGTAAAGGAGCTTGTCCCCTTGCCTTTCTTCTGAGGAGTTCATAGAATCACAGAATCACTCAGGGCTGGAAGGGATCTCAAGGATCATCCTCTTCCAACCCCCCTGCCATGGGCAGGGCCACCTCACACTACATCAGGTTGTTCACAGCCACATCCAGCCTGACCTTAAAAACCTCCAGGGATGAGGCTTCCACCACCTCCCTGGGCAACCTGTTCCATGTCTCACCATTCTCATGGGGAAGAATTTTTTCCTAACAACCAATCTGAATCTACTCATTTCTATTTTTACTCCATTCCCCTCAGTCCTATCCCTACCTGACAGCTTAAAAAGTCCCTCCCCAACTTTCTTGTAGCCCCCTTCAGATACTGGAAGGCCACAAGAAGGTCTCCTGGGAGTCTGCCCTTCTCCACACTGAACAGCCCCAACTGCCTCAGTCTGTCCCCATAGGAGAGCAGCTCCAGCCCTCTGATCATCCTCATGGCCCTTCTCTGGACACCTTCCAGCACCTTCAGATCCTTCTTGTAACAGGGGCTCCAGGACTGAATGCAATAAATTTCAGGCTGAGCTTCCCATATCTTATTTCACCTAGGGAGTGGGGAGATGGTCTGGGGTGAGTCTCAGGATTGAGGGAGAACAAGGATTAGGGACAAGAGGCTTTCAGGGTCGGTGTAGGAAGCACAAGTGCTGCACAGCCAGGAATGTAGTGCTGACAGCTAGCACAGCAGGCCTGGCACCTTCATCACCCTGCCTTTAATTATCTCACTACCAGTGGATTTTCTACAAAAGCTCTTTCACAACTTCTGCAAATGTGTAACAGTAAACAAACTCCCACAATGTAGAAGATGACTCCACCAGTGTAAGAAACCTCAAGCAGGTTTTCTTAAGCTGACAAGTGCAAAACAGATTGAGCTGTCTTAAAAGTCCACTTTACACACAGTGTGAAGCTGTGTGCACAAGGACTTGGTGACCTGCTCACATCTTGGAATAGAGACTTGGACAGACTGAGAGCTGGGCAAAGGGGAACCTAATGAGGTTCAACAAGGATAAGTGCAGAGTCCTGCATCTGGGAAGGAAGAATAAACTGCAGCAGTACAGGTTAGGAGGTGGCTTGCTGGAGAGCAGCCCTGTGGAGAAGGACCTGGGAGTGCTGGTGGACAACAAGTTCTGCATGGGTCAGCAATGTGCCCTGGTGGCCAAGAGGCCAATGGGATCCTGGGGTACACTAAGAAGAGTAATCCAGCAGATCCAGGGAGGTTCTCCTCCCCCTCTACTCTGCCCTGGTGAGACCTCACCTGGAATATTGCATCCAGTTCTGGGCTCAAGAAGGACAGGGATCTGCTGGGGAGAGTCCAGTGGAGAGCTACCAGGATGCTGAAGGGACTGGAGCACTGCCTGGGGAGGAGAGGCTGAGAGCCCTGGGGCTGCTGACAAAGGCACTCTTTGGAGGCAGTCTCATGCTTTCTCCAACAAACTGTCATGCTAAGGGTGGACAAGGGACAATGGCTTCAAACTAGAGAAGAGCAGATTTAGATTGAGTATCAGGAAGAAGTTCTTCACTATGAGGGTGGTGGAACACTGGAGCAGGTTGCCCAGGGAGGTGGTTGAGGCTCCTTCTCTGGAGATATTCAAGGTGAGGCTTGACAGGTCTCTGGGCAACCTGATCTACTTGGGGATGTCCCTGCTGACTGTGGGGAGGTCAGGCTGGTTGAGCTTTGGAGATCCCTTCTGGCCTGGATCATTCTGTGATCCTACAAGAGAGTTGAAGAAGAAAACATCTTTACTGCATTTAAGGGCAGTGAGGAGCAGTGAAGCTGTGGCAATGTTTCAGGCCTTGAAAAAGAGGTGTAAGAGAAAAAGGAGAGAGCAATTCTTTCAGTTAGACATGGACTGCTGAATAATTATCTATTTTCTCAAGACTTAAGAAGAATTACTCAAACAAGTGGGAACTGGTGAAGATCAAAGTCTTTTTTGTCAGGCCCAAATCTACAGAAGAGCAGAGATAATAATGGATGAGTCATGAGGAGAGCAAAAGGATCTAGAAAGTCCCATCTAGGCAGAGGCTAAGCCTGGGATGCTTCAGACAGCAACCTAACAGATATCCACCTACATGTCAGGGAAGAGCTGGAGACTTCCCTGTCTCCCTGCTTCCCCCTGTCACACAGGTGCAGGACAGCAGGAGGAAGTGGGAAGACTTTTGTGGAGGAAACAATCAGAGGCCACCATCCTTGCCTCAGGATAGATGTCTGCAGAGGATTTGGATTTGGATTTGTCTTTGTCTCAGAGGGCTAAGCAGGGCTGTGTAAAAACTGTGTTTAAGAGCAGGCATGTTTCAGAACTTCATTTTAGCAAAGGGTATCGTGGCAGTTTTAGGCTGTGCCTAGAAAATTTGCCACAGATCTTGAACAGAAAGGGCTGGAATGTAAATAAATCACCATTGGATGTAAAAGGGAAAACGGTGATAAGGTCTAACTAATTGATTCCATTGGCCTGAAAAACAACATAAAGTTAGTTGTGTAAACTAAATCTTTCTCTTTTAGGTTCCTTTGCTCTGGGCAGATACTCACTGGTACTCCTGCTGGCTTGCTCACCTTGGCTGTGTTGCTTTGTTTTGGCTATGTACTAGCAAACTACTCTCTGTTCTTCTTTCTCTTGTCCCATGTACAGGGAGGGAGTGGGGGAAGAGGAGGAAGCTGTTCCTAACCCTCTGGTTTCATCCAGGGGGGTTCTGGTGCTGTTTATAAATTGTACATATGTGTAAATATTGTATATTTTGTACATATTCATTGCATTCCATATTTCTAGGCTGCAGATGTGTTTGTGAAACACAGCTTCCTTTGCTTTCAGCTGAGCTGGACTGGCAGTTTTACGTTGGGAAGAATTTCAACCCACCACAGGGATGAGCTGGAACTGAAGAAGTTCCTTGCACTGCATGTGCATCATGGATCTGCTTCTTAACAACCCTCACGGTCACTGAAGGCTTGGAAAAAAAAACCCAACAGCTTCCAGGCTTCATCTTCTGCTTCACAGTCAGGTTTTATTGTGAAATCATTGGAGGATCATGTCACAGTCTCACAGTCTCACAGTATATCAGAGGTTGGAAGGGACCTCAAGAGATCATCAGGTCCAACCTCCCTGCCAGAGTCTTTGCAAGAAAAATAATGCAAATTTAGCACATTACCTGCTGAAGATACCTCCACCAAACAATTACAATCATCACTTTTGTAACTGCAGAGGGGGATGAGACATGTTGAATTTGGCACCTGGCTGTGATTAGGTCCTTGGAGGCTGCAGTGTTTAACTGAGCCCTGTAACTGATGGCCTTGCCATCATCAGTAGCACAATTCAATCCCCTGGGGACTGCACACTTGACTGCACCAACTGACTATGACTCATTGCTGCCTTAACTACCCTCCAGACCAGCAGGAGTCTGAGACATTACACAGAATCACAGAATGTTAGGGGTTGGAAGGGACCTCAAAAGAGCATCCAGTCCAAATCCTCTGCCAGAGCAGGATCACCTAGAGCAGGTCACACAGGAATGCATCCAGGCAGGGTTTGAATGTCTCCAGAGAGGGAGACTCTGCAACCTCTCTGGGCAGCCTGAGAGGGCTCTGTCACATTCACAATAAAGTTTTTCCTTATATTCCCATGGAGCCTCCTCTGCTCCAGCTTGCACCCTTGTCCTTATCATTGGACATTACTGAGCAGAGCCTGGCTCCCTTCTCTCAACACTGCCCTGCACATCTTTATGAACAGGAATGAGGTCACCCCGCAGGCTTCTCTGCTCCAAGCTAAAGATCCCCAGCTCCCTCAGCCTGTCCTCAGCAGGAAGATGTTCCACTGCCTTCAGCAGCTTTATGTCTCTGTACTGGACTCTTTCAAGCAGTTCCCTGAGGTCCTTCTTGAACTGAGGAGCTCAGAACTGGACACAATATTCCAGATGTGGCCTCACCAGGGCAAAGTAGATGGGGAGGGGAACCTCTCTTGACCTCCTAACTATAGCCCTTCTAAAACACCCCAGGATGCCCTTGGCCTTCTTGGCCACAAGGGCACATTTCTGGCTCATGGGCATCCTGTTGCTCACCAGGACTTCCAGGTCCTGCTCCTCAGAGCTGTTCTCCAACAGGTCATTCCCCTATACTGGTCCATGAGGTTGTTCTTCCCCAGATGCAAGACTCTATGCTTGTTGTTGTTGTATTGCATTAAATTTCTCCCTGTCCAACTCTCTAACAGCAATCCAGAAGCAGAACAGGCCAGGAATTTTATTTATCTGAGCTATTCAAGCTAGCAAAACTAGGGTTTTAAACAACAATTATTGATAATCACCTCATGGAGTCTCCTGTGACTGTGGTGTCCTTCTTCAGAGACAAGCAGTCAAGACATTAACTTGACTCAGGCATTGGAGCAGTCTGTCCAGGGAGATGGTTGAGTCCCCAAGCCTGGATGTGTTTTTAAAGGTGGTTTAGATGTAGTGTTTGGGGATATGGTTTAGGGATGAACCTTGTAGAGTAGGGTTCTGCATTGGACTTGGTGGTCCTGAGGGTCTTTTCCAACCTGAATATTTCTGTGATTCTGTGAAGACAGTTAAGACACAGTTAAGACTGGTTAGGTCACACCTTGAGTACTGTGTCCAGCTCTGGGCTTCTCTATTTAAGAAGGACATTGAGATACTTGAACATGTCCAGAGAAGGGCAATAAGGCTGGGGAGGGGTCTGGAGCACAGCCCTGTGAGGAGAGGCTGAGGGAGCTGGGGGTGTTTAGCCTGGAGAAGAGGAGGCTCAGGGGAGACCTCATTGCTGTCTACAACTACCTGAAGGGAGGTTGTAGCCAGGTGGGGGTTGGTCTCTTCTTCCAGGCAACCAGCACCAGAACAAGAGGACACAGACTCAGGCTGTGCCAGGGGAAGTTTAGGCTTGACCTTAGAAAGAAGTTCTTCCAAGAAAGAGAGATTGGCCATTGGGATGTACTGCCCAGGGAGGTGGTGGAGTCACCGTCCCTGGAGGTATTCAAAAAAAGATTGGATGTGGCACTCGGAGCCACGGTTTAGTTGTCAGGAGATGTCAGGTATCAGGCTGGACTTGCTGATCTCTGAAGTCTTTTCCAACCTGGTTGATTCTGTGATTCTGTGACAATCTGACACTCTTTTTGCAAAGCAATATAGGAGCCTGAACGAACACTGAGATCATCCCTTCTGCACACACCGCAGTCGCCGTCCGACGTTCTGCTCCTGCTTGCCTGCCTGACCTCTGTAAAGCGAATCTGATTGGCTGTACCTCACCTTCTCCAGTGGGACGTGGCCACCTCGATGCTATGAACAAGGGAGATGATGTGAATTCAGCTAACCATCCCTCATCTGATTCTGCTTGCAGGGCAGGCTCGTGTGGGTCAGGCAGGCATTCTGCTTTCCCACGCACACAATCCCGCAGCGCCAGTTTGCAGGGGTGGGCGTGTGGGCTGGCAGTTATGGTGCTGTTGACTTGAATCCCTCCCAAAGAAGACAGCATGATTTGTACATAGCTCTGAAAAGAGTCCTTGTCAAGGCTTGCTACCATCTGGATGGAGAGTCAGATGGAACACTAAGCAGAATAAGGGGATTTTATGAGAGCGAAGCATAAATTGCAAGTTTCAGGACAAGGAGGCTGGCTACATAAGCTGGAAAGCCACTGATCACAGGATCACAGGATGTTAGGGGTTGGAAGGCAGCTCTGGAGATCATCAAGTCTAACCCCCCTGCCAGAGCAGGACCATAGAATCTAGTGCAGGTCACACAGGAACACATCCAGACAGAGCTTGAATGTCTCCAGAGAAGGAGACTCCACAGCCTCTCTGGGGAACCTCTTCCAGTGCTGTGACCCTTATAGTGAAGAAGTTCCTCCTCGTGTTGAGGTGGAACTTCATGTTGTGGTGAAAGAGAGCAGGACCATAGAGTCTAGAACAGATCACATAGGAACACATCCAGATGGGTCTGGAAAGTCTCCAGAGAAGGACCAAGAGAACCTCTTGTGCTGTAGTTTCTATCCATTGCCTCTTGTCCTGTCACAGGGCGCAAGAGAGCAGAGCCTATCCCTTCCTTCCTGACCCCCAGCCTTCAGATTTTATAGACATTTATTAGATCTCCTCTCAGTCTTCTCTCCAGACTAAACAGCCCCAGGTCTCTCAGTCTCTCTTCACCAGGCAGTGCTCCAGTCCCTGCATCATCTTTGTAGCCCTCTCTTGGACTTTCTTCAGTAGATCCCTGTCCCTCTTGAACTGGGGAGCCCAGAATTGGATGCAATACTCCAGGTGAGGTCTCACTAGGGCAGAGTAGAGGGAGAGGAGATCCTCCCTGGATCTGCTAGACACACTCCTCCTAATGCACCCCAGGATCCCATTGGCCTTCTTGGCCACCAGGGCACATTGCTGTGCCATGGAGAACTTGTTGTCCACCAGCACTCCCAGGTCCTTCTCCACAGGGCTGCTCTCCAGCAGATCCCCTCCTAACCTGTCCTGCTGCAGTTTATTCTTCCTTCCCAGGTGATGATATGCAAGGAGATAGTTGGATGTTCCACTGCCTGGCCAAGGTGAAGACAGGTAGAAAGGTGGGCACCTCCTTCTGTGAAACTAAATCTCAAGCAAAACTGATATCTGCCTAGATTTGATTACAATCATGAATCTCAGGTTAGGTTCATCAAAGTTCCTGGGCCTGAGCCAAGTATTGCATAAAACAACTGCTCAGATTTCCATTGGTTCCAAGTTACATTTTTGAGTCAGCCTAAGCTCTAGGGCTGAGGGTCTATGGTTGCAGAAAGGGAAGTTATGAACTGAAGTGGTTTTACTCAGAAACCAGTTCAGACTAAGATCTAGAAAAATGTGTATAAGGTAGAGAATTGCAGGATTTTCCTCTGCATTGCCACAGCTTTTTGATCTGTGCTCAAGCCCCTGTTAGCATGCACTGCCCCTGATGAAGAGAGGCTGAGGGGCTCAGGAGTGCTTAGCCTGAGGAAGACTGAGAGGACATCTTATCAATGTTTATCAACACTTCAGGGGGGGATGTCATAAGGATGAGGCCAAGTGTTTTTTCAGATAGGACAAGAGGTAACGGACACAAACTTGAGCAGAGTTGGCCTTCAGGAAACTGCCCTCTGCTCCATGGAGATCTACCTCATCAACATGGTCTGCTTCTTGCTTTTCCTGACTGAACTGTGCAGAGCATCTTCTGCAGTAGGGCATGGCCATCTGGCTAGAGTATGCCCTGTTTATGCTTTTAGATCACTAGATGGCACTCAGGCCAACGTCTGCAGCCAACCTCACCAGGACAAGGGCTGTAAGCATCACCACAAATTCTGTAGGGCAGGTTTGGGTGGGAATGATTGAACCATAGAATTGTTACGGTTGGAAGAGGCCTCAAGGATCATCCAGTTCCAACTCCACTGCCATGGGCAGGGACACCTCACACTACATCAGGTTGATCAGAGCCACATCCAGCCTGGCCTTAAAAACCTCCAGGGATGAGGCTTCCACCACCTCCCTGGGCAACCTGTTCCAGTGTCTCACCATCCTCATGGGGAAGAATTTCTTCCTAACATCCAATCTCAATCTACCCATTTCTAGCTTGGATCCATTCCCACCAGTCCAATCACTACCTGACACCCTAAGAAGTCCCTTCCCAGCTTTCTTGTAGCCCCCTTCAGATACTGGAAGACCACAATAAGATCTTCTCAGAGCCTTCTCTTCTCCAGACTGCACAGTCCCAACTCTCTCAGTCTGTCCTCTGCTTGAGACTTCGTCTGAACCTCTACCAACAAGCCAGTCCTCAGAATGCTCTTGTCCTTCCCATGATGTTTAGTATAAAAATACCTTCCCTCCCCACTACAGAGTGGAAGGTGTGAACATTTCCTGACTCCACTCACCTTCTGGTTTTCATTTCAACACAAGTTCATCTTGGTCCTTCCAAAGAAGCCACCCTGCCTTTTCCTGAGCTGTGGAAAAGCCTCCAGCAAGCTGCAGGTATGTCATATTCCCCTGCACAGAGAAGGGCAGCTCTGTGGGGTAGTTTTGTATAGCACAGATACCTTTCAAATCTGGAGACTTGCTGCAAAACAGGAACAGGCAGGTAAAGAGTACAACTCAGGTTGTTCCATGTCCCAGCTCACCTTCTGCCCTTGCTGCAAGGCAGGAAGACTGAGCAGCCCCAGCATGCTGTGTTCACTCAGCCTTGCTATGTCATGCTTTCTTCATCTCTCAGTGTCAGTGATAACACAGCCTTTGACTAAGTGTCCTAAAGAACAAAGAAAAATGTCTTAAATGACCTGGCCTCTGCCCAGACACCTTCCAGCCACCCTGCTTGTCTGGTGCCCCTGTTGGTGCACTATGCTCTGCATGCCTGCAACTCCATTTCTATTCATGTAGGACCAAGGAGGCTCTGCAGTGCTAGACCTGAGGGAGCAGATCCTCCCCATCAGCACCACTCCCATCCCCCCTGCAGACTTGTGCTGCTGCTTTGCACCAGCAGAGCACAAACCCTAGCGCCGGAGTGCAGTGATGCCAATGTCACAGGAGGACAGAAGACAAGGACCTAAAGTCTCCCCTAGTGACCACAGCAGTCTAATTGTCTCCAGTGTTTGAAGTCTGCCTCCTGGAAATGGCTGATAAAGGAGCAGGCCTTGCTAGGCAGACCCTCTCCCCACACAGGGACCTCTCCTGTGGGCTCTGTCATTTGTGAGGATAGCAGCACTGCTCTGTAATGCAGTCTGCAAGAGGCTGTGTCCTGCAGAGCTCACTAAGACCAGCCAGCCAGTCTTTTATCCATGCAGCCTGACAAGCCAAGTAATCCAGGGGCTTTTCTCCCATCCCCTCAAAGACAGGGCTGCCTATAATTCATGCAACACTGCTCCAGCTTCTTTCTCTCATTCCTGTTTTCTCTAGGGGTTGCCCCCTGTGTGTACATTTGCTTTAGCAAAAATAAAAAAAAAATAGAATCAGGTGTAAATTTTCCACCTTTTCCCATCTCTAAGGGCCATTCTTGCTTTTCCACACCTTTTAATGCTTTTCTGGCCTTTCTGCACTTCCCTAGCTATTACTTTTGCAGAACGCATCTGCCTTCAACTCCTCATTGCTTCCCTCCTGGCTCCCTTTCTCAATCAATTTCTTGGCTTTTCTAATGAATCTCCTTGCAATGCTGAAAGGCTAATAAAAAAAAAAGAAAATATCAGAGCAGGGGGGGGGAAAGATTTTATGGGACTCACAAAGGGCTTGAAAGTTAACCACCTTGCTAAAGCAGATTTAAGAGCTGTTAGGTGCAGGCTTGCTCTGTGTGCAAACCTTGACTCAGCACATATGCAAACAGGCTCCCAAAAATAGGCTGCACTTTCCCAATTCACATGTGATGCATGTGCCTTATTTCTGTGCTGTGCCTTCCAAAAATAGCAGCCACACAGGATTGGTTGGTCTAAATCCCTGAGTGTTTAGCTGCACAGTGGGCATCAAAGCACGGGGGCTCCACAGCCCTCTTCACAGAGGGATTTGTCTCGTGGGCACCTCCCCCTCTATTCACAAAAAAAAAAGAAAGGAAAAAAAATAATAAAAAGAGGGTTATGTCACCTCCCCTGTGCAATTACTTAACATCCCTCTGGCAACTGCATAAACTCTCCTCACGTGGAGAGGTGACATTAGGTGTTGGCTAAAAGGTATTTTTAGCTTCCTTCCGTGCTCTCTGGCAGCTGGAAGCAAAGAGGTAACCCATTAGCTAGAGAAGGTAACCAATTCCCCTGAAAGAGCAGCAAGGGCTCTGCAGAGCAGCAACCCAGAAACTGCAGTCTGGAGAAGCAAAGGTTCCTTGCACGCACATCTGAACAAAGAGCTGGGCTAGAAACTGAATGAAAGGCTTCTCCTCCTGTGTTTCACCCCTGCACAGCCAGCAGGCTGAGGGAGGGGATTCTCCCCCTCTGCACAGCTCTGGTGAGAATACTGCATCCAGTTCTAGAGTCCCTATTACAGGAAGGATCTGGAGGTGCTGGAATGTCTCCAGAGAAGGGTCATGAGGATGATCAGAGGGCTGGAGCTCCTCTCCTGTGAGGACAGGCTGAGAGAGTTGGGGTTGTTCAGTCTGGAGAAGAGAAAGCTCTGAGAAGATCTTATTGTGGCCTTCCAGTATTTGAAGGGGGCTACAAGAAAGCTGGGGAGGGACTTTTAGGGTGTCAGGTAGTGGTAGGACTGGGGGGAATGGATCCAAGCTAGAAATGGGCAGATTCAGATTGGATGTTAGGAAGAAATTCTTCCCCATAAGGGTGGTGAGACACTGGAACAGGTTGCTCAAGGAGATGGTGGAAGCCTCATCCCTGGAGGTTTTTAAGGCCAGGCTGGATGTGGCTGTGAGCAACCTGATCTATGTGAGGTGTCCCTGCCCATGGCAGGGGGTTTGGAAGTGGATGATCCTTGAGGTCCCTTCCAACCCTGACAATTCTCTGATTCTATGATCAAGGGAACTTCTGGGTTACATGCAGATGTCTGCCAAAGAGAGACTAGAAACCAGGGCTGAATGGGCAGAGCACTAATCTTGTCACAGGGATTATTTCTCTGTGGGATAAAGCAACTAGGGAGGAGGGGAGCACCAGCTGTGCCAGTGCTGCCTGTTAAGGACAGCCCTCAATCCACACTCCAGGGCTAACATATCTGCATGGTGCAGCAAGAGATTGGAAAGCCCCAGGTCAAGGGCTGCCACACAGGTTTCCACTCGTGTTTCTGATGCATCTCTGATAAGCACCCACTGCAATACACATATAAAAGAGTAGTGCATAGGAACAGTTTATCTATGCTCTGTGTAGTGATACTGCACATTCAGGAGGAACATGAAAATAATCAGGGGTTTGGAGCACCTCTGATATGAGGACAGGCTGAGGGAGCTGGGGCTGTTCAGCCTGGAGAAGAGACCTTAGAGCAGCCTGCCAGTACCTGAAGGAGGCTACAAGTAGGATGGAGAGAGGCTGTTTACAAAAGCCTTCAGTGACAGGGCAAGGGGCAATGGCTTCAAACTAGAGAAGAGCAGATTTAGATTGGATGTTAGGAGCAGGTTCTTCACCATGAGGGTAGTGGAACACTGGAGCAGGATGCCCAGGGAGGTGGTTGGGGCCCCATCCCTGGAGATATTTAAGGTGAGGCTTGACAGAGCTCTGGACAACCTGATCTAGTTAAGGATGCTCCTGCTTACTGCAGAGAGAGTTGGACAAGATGACATTTAAAGGTCCTTCCCAATGCAGACCATTCCATGATTCTGTGAAATTGTATTTTAAAACTCCTGCTACTAAAGCACAAATGGCACAGCCACATAGCAAAAGCATAGAGTCAGTTATGCTCACTTGAATGCACCTCAAAGTCCAGAGAAAGGCAACAAAGCTGGGGAGGGGTCTGGAAAACAAGCCCTATGAGGAGAGGCTGAGGGAGCTGGGGGTGTTTAGCCTGGAGAAGAGGAGGCTCAGGGGTGACCTTATTGCTCTCTACAACTACCTGAAGAGAGGTTGTAGGCAGGAGGGGGTTGGTCTCTTCTCCCAGGCAACCAGTGACAGAACAAGAGGACACAGTCTCAAGCTGTGCAGGGGGAAGTTTAGGCTTGACTTTAGAAAGTTCTTCCCGGAGAGATTGCCCATTGGAATGGGCTGCCCAGGGAGGTGGGGGTTGATGTCCCTGGAGGTGTTTAAGGAAAGCCTGGCTGAGGCACTTAGTGCCATGGTCTGGTTGATTAGTTAGGACAGGGTGATAGGTTGGACTTGAGGATCTCTGAGGTCTCTTCCAACCTGGTTGATTCAAAGTGCATGAGATTAACTCCATCCCACCAAGCCTCCTGTCAGAGGAGGTGCTACCCTTCCTGCAACTGCATGAGCAACTGCCATGTGTCCTATCAATAGCTGAGCAGAAACATGATAAACATCTATACCTTGTATCAGCCCCAGCTGGTCCTGCTGGATAACCCAGTGCTGCAGGGATCCCCTGTCAGCAGTCATTAATTGTGCAACCACAGCCCGAGGTGAAAAGGACAAAGAGAGGTGATGGATGAGTCATATCACTTAGCAGACATGGTCTTCAGTAGCTGAAGTGATAAGAACAAATCCAAAGCAAAGCTCACTTCATTATCTATGCCTGCCTCCCAGCTGGCACAGATAACAATGATACCTCCTCCAAGTCTGAGGAAAGAAATCCAACTCAGCTTAAAAACCAGCCTGGGCCAACCTCTCTTGAGGCCAACACTGCAAGGTGCAAAGCACTTACTGACAACATACCACACCTCCCTCTCCCTTATCTTAGCCTACTGCTACCACTACTTCACCTATCAAGTGCTGCTTTATACTTCCTGACTCTAACAGGTTTGCTCCCAAACACACCAGCAGGCTGGCATGCATGTCTCAGAGCTGGTACCACTGGTGAGAGGGGGTTTTTTTTGTTTGTTTGTGGGATTTTCTTGTTTTTCCTGTGGCAGGGGTGTTGAAACATAAAATTTAAGGCAGTTACTCTAGGTGCAAAGAAAGAAGCCAGGGAGCTGGCAGCTCAAATGTTGGTGCCTGCTGAGTCGTTGTCACAGGCCCTGACCAAGGGTCCTTCACCTCTGCTGCAGCACATAGTGGAGATGTGTAGCTCTTACAAACAAACACTTTAGAGGAGGGTTCTTGAGGGCTTCCAGTTTGTTTTCTGTTCAGCCATCTTCACTGCAAAATTAGCATCGATTATTATTGGTTTTTTGCCCCCAGGCAAACAAAGAGTGAATTCTTCCCATCCCTCTTATCCCAGCCCTTTGACTTCCAATAGACATTGAGCCACCTACAAACCATGGCTTCAAAGAATCACAGTTTGTCAGGGGCTGGAAGGCTGGAAGGGACCTTGAGAGGCCAACCTCCCTGCCAGAGCAGGATCACCTAGAGCAGGTCACAGGAACACATCCAGGCAGGTCTTGAATATCTCCAGAGAGGGAGACTCCACAACCCCCTTGGGGTGCCTGTTCAGTGTTCTGTCACCCTCACAGGGAAATAATTCTTCCTCCTGTTTCCATGGAACCTCTTATGCCTCAACTTCCACCCATTGCCCCTTGTGCTGTCATTGGGCATCACTGGCTCCATCCTCTTGGCACTCACCCTTTACATCTTTATAAACATGAATGAGGTCACCCCTTAGCCTCCTCCTCTCCAAACTAAAGATCCTCAGCTCCCTCAGTCTCTCCTCATAAGGAAGATCTTCCACTTCCTTCATCATTTTCATGGCTCTGCTCTGGACTCTTTCAAGCAGTTCCCTGAGGTCCCTCTTGAACTGAGAGGCCCAGAACTGGACACAATATTCCAGATCTGGCCTCAGCAGGGCAGAGTAGAGAGGGAGGAGAACCTCTCTTGACCTACTGACCACAGCCCTTCTAATACATCCCAGGAGAACTTCAGAACAGCAGTGCTACAAACTGCTGATCCCCAGCTTGCAGTGAGAGTATCGAAGTGACCTAGGACTGCTGACTGGGCATGGGTCACGAAGGGCTATCTAAAAAGATACCCAAGACAGAGGCTCTGCACCACTTCATTCCTATTCCCGTCTGCACAGAGCAGGTTCATCCATTCATGAAACACCTCCACTGTTCAGCAAGTGCAGATGGAGCCAACAGCCCCACTGAGCTGGCACAGACTGTGAGGTAAAGCTGCACAGAAGAGTCGGTGTGTGACAGACAGGCTGTCTCTTCCCCTCCATGGTCCCCATGCAGCGCTGGGATGTTAGTGTGCAGATGTAGGTGGGTATGTAAGCGTGCTCCTGCTTGCCATTCCCTCCAAGGAAAGACAGCCTGGGTTCTGCAGAGCTCTGAATAATTCACTGATAACCTCACAACCATCTGCTACAGCAGTTGTACCTTCAAGCCCAGACAGCCAGCTCAGCTGCCAAGAGCATGAACAACAACAACAAAAAATTGATGGCTTCTCAGAGCTCAGGGTATGGTGCAAAGGGCTGGTGCCAGCATATCTTAATCTCAGGCATTTTTTTTTCTTGAGGGCTTCCAAATGATCACCCTTTGCCCAGCAGGGTTATGAGAAGAGTGTAAGGCATCTGCAATGAAATATAAACCGAGGCAAAAACTCCTCTGGTTTGGTTACAAACCCAAGGTTTAGGGTGAAGGTTCAGAAAAGTTTACAGGTCTCCTGGTGAACTTGAGATGGGCCTTTGATGAAATGAAACTGAACACTGGGCAATTTAGAGCCTTCAAGCTGCCCAGCAAGGTCAGTTTCTGAGCAAGAAGGCAACAAATGAAAGGGCAGGCTCAAACAAGAGGAGATGACTCTCCACATGGGAGCTCTGAACTCGAGTCTCCTTGCTTCAGGATCTTGTGGATCAGAATTGTTTACAGGCAGGCAGCTGGACCAGTTCATGGAAGAGAAATCCTTTGGAGGTTTATAATTGAAATGAATACCAGCAGCTTGTGAAGCTCTTGGAGGTTTCATGGTTCAGGGAAAGGAGTCAGAGCAGATCATACAGGAACTCATCCAGGTGGGTCTTGAATATCTCCAGAGAAGGAGACTCCACTGCCCAGCACCCATAGTGCATAGGAGGGTTCAAATGGGCAGAAATATTCATGGTCTTCAATTTTACCAAAAGAAGGAAACTTTGATTTAGAAATGTTCTTCTGGAGAAGGGTGGCTCACCACCTCCCATGGAGACATTCCTTCCATCCTCCCATGGCATTCCTTCAAGAAACTGATGGAGCAGGTGCTCTGCAAGTGTCTGTGGCCTCTAAACTCAGTGATCCAAGGCACAACTGAACCATTACTGCTCAAGGAGTGTCCACACATGAGTTGAAGAACAGGAATTGTCCTCTTGGGCAGTGCTGCCTGCAGCAGGCAGTATAGAAGAGACATTGGATTAAGTAGCCAGGACAAATTTGTGGCCAAGAGAGCCAATGGGATCCTGGGGTGCAGCAAGAAAGGTGTGTCCAGCAGGTCTAGGGAAGTTCTTCTGCCTCTCTACTCTGCCCTGCTGAGACCACACCTGCAATACTGTGTTCAGTTTTGGGGCTCCCCAGTTCAAGAGAGAGAGAGACCTGCTGGAGAGAATCCAACAGAGAGCCATGAGGATGTTTAGGGGACTTGAGCATCTCCCCTGTGAAGAGAGACTGAGAGCCCTGGGGCTGTTCAGTCTGGAGAAGAGAAGACTGAGAGGGGATCTGATCAATGTCTATCAATAGCTGAGGGGTGGGTGTCAAGTGGAGGGGGCCAGGCTCTTTTCAGTGGTGCACAGTGATAAGACAAGGAACAATGGACACAAACTTGAACATAGAAGATTTCAGCTCAACATGAGGAGAAACTTCTTTCCAGTGAGGGTGACAGAGCACTGGAACAGGCTGCCCAGAAGAGTTGTGGAGTCTCCTTCTCTGGAGACTTTCCAAACCCACCTGGATGCATTCCTGTGCAGACTACCCTCAGTGTTCCTGCTCTGGCAGGGGGGATTGGACCTGATGATCTCTGGAGGTCCCTTCCAGCCTCTAATATTCTGTGATAAACATTGTCCCTCACATCTGTGGGGGAATCAGAGCACAACATGGGCAAATACCACATTAAACTGAAGTGTGGCAGCTTATAAAGCCACCATAACTGACTGGGAAATCTGAGACTAGCTTCTCTTGCAGACAAATGTTCCCCCACATCAACTAGTCTGGCTGACATTAGTGGAGCAGTGCCAACTTACACCAGCAGTACATCTGCTCCCACATCTTTACATAACTGTTCCTTACTTCTTCCCCCACCCCCCCTTTTGTTTTTTCTCCTTTTTGTCTTTTACTCTCCCCACAGGTAAAAAGCAGCAGCGAGAATCCAAGATTCACTTGAGAAATGCCACCAAAATTCATGATATCATCATGATTATCAACTGAGTTTTGCTCCTGTTGATATTTTAAGCCTTTTGAATGTCTTCTTTGTATTGTTTTCAGAGCTGGACTCTTTAACTCATCTTTAAGGAAAGAAAAAAAAAAAAAAGGGATAAAACAGCTTTACAAAAACATTAAACATGCTGCAAGACTTGGACCAAACCTGATTTAATCACTCCAGATGATCTAATAATGTACAGATCAGGTTCATGCAGCAGTGAGCAATTCTGAGGTCAGACCAACGGTGTTCCAGAAAAGGGGAAAGTCCTGAGGCAAGCCAAAGGCTGCCCTGTGGAAATAAAGCACTTCACAGTGGGGCTGCCTTTGCAAAGGTGTTTTTTTCCCCAATCAGGAGTAATCTTTTTGCTGCTTGAAAACAATATCCCCTGCAAATGCTGGGGGTGTTTACTACAGGCACTGCATTGACACCACCCTGGAGAAAATGACAATGGTTTGGCAGCCTGTGAAGGGTTTTAAAAATAGATTGTGAAGCCCCAGAGAAAATGGCAAGCTCTAAAAATAGGACTAGAGCTGGGGGTGGAGGGGGGGGAGGGGAAAAAAATTGCTTTCCTGATGCTAAAGCTCAGGGTCAGCCACAAAACGTGGAGTTCCTTCAAGGACACGCAACGAATTCACTGCAGGGCTCTGCAGTGAATAAAAAACATCCTCTCTGAGTCCCTCTTGTGCTTCACTGCTCCCTCAATGAAGGGAGAAGAGAGGGAAAAAAATAAAATGCAGAATTTTAACAGAGCTGTGGGGATTCCCTCCCTTCCTATCCCTGCCCTTGGATAAAAGCATCTTGCAGACGTGGCGAGGATGCGTCTTGGCTTCTCCCATAGTTCTCTCCCTCCACATACACACAGCCCTGCCTCAGTACTCCAGTGCCAATGCTCCCTCACATGAAAAAGAGGTTTTATGAGCACGTCCTTGCTGCACTGGCACAGAGAGACAGACCTCAGGAGGCTGAGAACATCGTTGTAATAACCCAAATAAATTGAAGCAAGCGTCCCAGATTCTGGGTTGGTTGTGATGCAGGAAGCTGGGCACCCCGTTTGCAATCTGCACAGCCAAGCATCAGGGACAAGGCATGAGATTTCTGCCCATCATGAGATTTCATAGCCCTCCCTTCTGGCCTGCTACATTGGTGATTTTTAGTAGCATTCTGTCATATTTGGGAAATCAAACTGGAGCCCTCCAGTGGCTGAAACCACGCTGGAAACCTCGCTGGAGGCTAACCAGAGAGAGCCTTCCAAGTTAGCAGACCCAATTTACCTTGGCATGGGCCAAGAAATAGTATGGAAAGGGTTGGACAGCTGAAGTCAGTGAGATACACCAGAGGAGGGAGCAGTCAGAGCAGACAGATGTGCAGACTGTGGACTCCCACAGATTAAATTCCTGGCTCGTCTGTCAAATCTGTGATTTGCCCACAGATTACCCCTGGCCACGTTTTATCCTCATCACTGGCTGATAAGACATGAATGGGAAGAGGAAGTAATTTTAAACAGCCACGGGCACTTCTTAGAAATAACCTGATTCATCTCTTACTTAGAGTCTGTGAGGAGGAAAAGAAAATCAAACAACAAACAAACCTTAGCTTAGAATCACAGAATTGTCAGGGTTGGAAAGGACCTCAAGGATCATCCTCTTCCAACCCCCCTACCACGGGCAGGGACACCTCACACTACATCAGGCTGGCCAGAGCCACATCCAGCCTGGCTGCAAAAAACCTCCAGGGATGAGGCTTCCACCACCTCCCTGGGCAACCTGTTCCATGTCTCACCACCCTCATGGTGAAAAACTTCTTCCTAACATCCAATCTGAATCTACCCATTTCTAGTTTTGTTCCATTCCCCCTAGCTTGACTTATTGGTACTGGTACAGGAGAAGTTGGACTCCTCTGGTCAGAAAATGGCTATGAACCTCCACTGAATTATCTTCTTTTAAAGTAGCCACAAAATTCAGCCAGATGAGATTTTGCCTGTGCTTTCTGCCAGCTGCTTTGCAAACCACTGCTCACTGTAGGTATTTTGTTTTCTTGAGCAGTCATCTCAGTGTACTTGACCTATCTCAAATAGAGTGAGGTATTTACCAAGGAGGGGACTCAGTAGAAGCTGAGCCTCATATGTGTCCCACTCCAGGTCACAAAGTCTCCTAATGGTGGCTCCTGAAGCTGTGATGCACATTTATAATCCCCAAAGCATTATTCTATGATTTATAGAATTATGTTATTCCTGTGACATCCTGGGTCAGATGCCATCCAATGCAAAACAAAGCAGATTTCTCTGTCTAGACTTTCCTTCCTTCAACTTTGATTACCCTAAATTCGATTATTTTGCCCAGAACCTCAAGAAAGTTGAAGGGAAGTGCAGACTCCTGACCTCCTCTGATTGTTGGTGATCTCCTCTGATTGTTGGTGCCCTCCTCACAGGGTGAGCAGACTTGGAGTAGCAGATCCAGGCTGCTCTGGAGTGCTTCAGCTGAAGGATGTCATGGCACAGCCCTCCCTTACAGGCTGCTCCTCTGCATAGCTACATAAACTCAACCCTGCCCCAGTCTTCATTGCTCCTGGGAGAAGCAATCTAGAAGAATAAGAAGCTTCACCAAGCCTGGAGCAGGCATTCCCAAGGGAAACACCAGTTCTTTTCTTCATCTGTCCCACCTAACCCTGCAGACTGCGGGAAAAGGCAGGGTGACTTTACCTCTGGGGCATACTGAGTGCCATTTCCCTGCCTCTCCCCTTTGAGAATTACTGCCTCCATTTCAACAAAAATATTCCCAGCTCTTAAATCTGAAAACCAGTTAAGCATTTGGAGACAATCAAGATCAGACTCAATGTGGCCTGATCTAGTTGGAGGTGTCCCTGTTGACTGCAGTGGGGTTGGTCACTTGTTTCACCTTGCAGGAGAGTGATCCCTCTCCAGCAAGTCCACAGGTGTCTGCAGTTCCCCACAGAGCTCCATCCCACTGATAGATGCCAACAGCAAAGGGATGCTCCCTGCAGAGCTTCCAGCCACAAGAATGATATACCCAGCAAGGACAGTGGACTGGCAATCTTGGACACCAGACCTTTGAGACCATGCTGGGGCTTCTCCCATGAGCCTTGAAAACCAAGCTGAATGCACAGATACAAAAAAAAAAAAAAATCAACTTAAGGTATATGAGCTGAATTATTTCCCAGAAACCTCACTAGGCTTCAAAGAAAAAAAAAAAAGTTCTTTAAGCAAGGGCAAAACATCAGAAAACCCTAGTGAAAAGTAATTTTACTGAGTTATGAAGCCTGGCATGGCTCCTACCTCTCTACTCTGCCCTGGCCAGGCCATACCTGGACAATTATGTCCAGTTCTGGGTCCCTCAGTTCAAGAAGGACCTCAGAGAACTGCTTGAAAGACTCCAGCAAAGAGCCACCTGCTCTAGGTGATCTTGGTCTGGCAGAGGGGTTGGACTTAAATGATCTTTCGAGGTCCCTTCCAAACCCTAACATTCTGTGATTCCATAAAATCCCAAACCATAAAGAGGTTGGTAAGAAGATTCACTTGTCCATTATTTCTCTCCCACCAGATATCTCAGTCCTCAGTTATTCTCCTGATGCTTCAACAACCAGGTGTTGGTGTTAGGTGCTTTCCAAAGGTCCACAGGACTCTAGAAACAGTGAGAAAAAGAAAGAAGGTTTTCCTCCTCCATTTCCGTAGTCACTAATGGCACTAAGAAGAGAGTGTCCAGCAGATCCAGGGAGGTTCTCCTCCCCCTTTACTCTGCCCTGGTGAGGCCACACCTGGAATATTGCATCCAGTTCTGGGCTCCCCAGTTCAAGAGGGACAGGGATCTACTGGAGAGAGTCCCACAGAGAGCTACAGGGATGACGAAGGGACTGGAGGAAAGGCTGAGAGTCCTGGGGCAGTTTAGTCTGGAGAGGAGAAAACTGAGAGGGGATCTAATCAATCAACTTCTTTCCTGTGAGGGTCACAGAGCACTGGAACAGGCTCCCCAGAGAGGTTGTGGAGTCTTCTTCTCTGGAGACTTTCAAACTCTGTCTGGATGCATTCCTGTGTGACCTGTGCTGGATTCTATGGTCCTGCTCTGGCAGGGGGGTTTGACTTGATGATCTCCAGAGGTCCCTTCCAACCCCTAACATCCTGTGATCTCCAGAAGTCCCTTCCAACCCCTAACATCCTGTGACAGTTCTCTCTTTCACCCTGAAAGGTCTAAGTTACCACAGAAGCCCTTAGACAATGGGGTAAAGGGATAAAAGAAAGATCTTTCAGCCTGCCACCATCAGCAGAATGAAAGGGGAGCCTGCATTTGGAAGAACTCAAGGAAGCTTTTGGCCCATTTTTTTTTTTAAAGCCAAAAAGAGAAGTTCCAACAGGTGAGGAAAAAAAGAAAAGAAAAAAATGGAAGACATTTTGAAGGTGACAGAGAGGCACTGCTGGAAAAGTTTTCTGTGGGTGAAAAAGCACCATAATTGGCTAGGGAAAAAAAAAAAAGACTTCATATGTGTATATGATCTCAAGATCAAGAAGGCAGTAAGGAGAAATGAACATCATTTAACCAAGGGAGCAATTAAAGTGTCTTTGAGTGCCTTAAAATAAACTGGCTGACTGCAAAGTGGAGTTACTCCTGTTCTAAAGGGCAAGAGTTACTCCAACCTGAGCCAATAAATCATTGCTTTAAAGAGAACAGCTTGCTCACCATGCAGGCAGCCAAACTCATCCACTTTAATGACTCTACTGCACCAGCTCTAGGGACTTCTGGCTGTGGTACTCAGTGTTGTACTCCACAGCCCTTGGAAGAGCAGAAACAACTCCTCGTGTCAGCAGCATACAAACAACAGCCAGGGAAGCAAGGGTGATGGCAGTGAGGGGCAGGCAGAGCAATCACTCAGGAAATCCAGGTCTGCAGGAACCAAGGGAAAAGCAGCAGCATCTGCCTGACCTTGGTTGGGAGGGAAGGTCACATCAACTTACTCTCCATCCCAGTTGTGGCAGTTTAAGGCTGTGCCTAGGAAAAATTTCCACCGATTAGAGGAGAAAAGTGGTAGGATGTAAATAAATTACCACTGGAAGGAGAAAGGAAAGTAATGATAAGGTGGAAATAATTCCATTGGTCTGATTAGTCATAGTTGGTGCTTTTGCTAAGCTTGCTGACCTTGGCTGGGTTACTTTGTTGTGGTTAAGTGCTAACAAGATTCTCTCTGCTCTTCTCTCTTTTACCTTGGGCAAGGGAAAAGGAAGCAGGGAGGGGGAAGCTGTTGGTAACTCCCTGGTTGTGTCCAGGGGGGGTCTTGTGTCATTTATAAATAGATATAAATCTTGTATATTTTGTACATGTTCATTGCATTTTGTATTTCTAGATTGTAGTTTTGCTTGTAAATACAACTTCATTTGCTTTCCAACTGAGCAATTTTATGTTGGGGGGGCTGGTGGGAATTTCAACCCACCACAGCAGTGCACAGCCTTTCAGTATGGAATCCTCCAGCTGCATCCCTGACCAATCCCTGTGAAAGAAGTTATTTCCACTCTCTAGAGATTCTCTGAGCTTTCTTTTTTCTGCCACTTATCCCAGTCATGCCATTGTAGTCTTTAAAGGCTTAGGTTGGGAGGGACCTTAGAAATCAGCTACTCCAACCTGCCTAACACAAGGCAGGGACACCTTCCACTAGACCAGGTTGCTCAAGGCGTCATCCAGCCTGGTCTTGAACACCTTTAGGGAGGAGGCATCCACAACCTCCCTGGGCAGCCTATTCCAGAGTCTCACCACCCTCATACTGAAGAACTTCTTCCTAAGATCCAGTCTAACCCTGCCCTCCCTCAGCTTCAAACCATTCCCCCTTGTCCTATCTCTAGATACCCTGATGAAAAGTCCCTCTGAAACCTTCTTGTAGGAAGGAAGGTACTGGAAAGCAATTCTAAGGGCCCCCTGGAATCTTCTCTTCTCTAGAACTGTCCTCACAGCAGAGGTGTTCCAGCCCTTGAGTAATCTTTGTGGACCTCTCTGGACTCGATCCAACATCAGGTTGGACTCGATGATCTTTGAGGTCTCTTCCAACCTTCTTGATTCTATGATTCTATGATCTCTGTGTCCTTCTTATGCTGGGGACACCAGAAGTGGATGCAGTATTTGAGGTGGGAGTCTCACAAGAGGAGAGTAAAGGGGAAGAATCCCTTCTCTGTGGCCCTGCTGGTCACACTGCTCTTGATGCAGCCCAGCAACATCATAGGAAGTGGCAGCTCCATCAGCAAGACCTCAATCCTGGCTCACAGCTACCAGCCACGTTCTGACACTGAGAAAGCTTCAGCATTAAGGCACAGGCAGCTCATCAGCTCAGTTTGCTGTCATTCACTGCTTCACTTCATATGCTTCTATCCACTGAACTCCTACTGTAACCTGAAGGAAAGATTTTTAAGCTGTGCCTAAACATTTAGTTCCTCTGAATCCGTTCCCTCCTCCTAGCAACTGATTTCCAAGGAAGCTGATGTTCAGGATTTGCTTCTTACAAGCTGGCAACAGTTTGGGTATCCTCTAGTGGCAGAAAAAAGAAATTCAGTGGCTAAAACCTGAAGCTCTAATAGCTCACACTGCTCTCATATTAGCACACCTCCTTCCCTGACTATTCCCCACCTGCTTTGCTGTGGTCCCCAGCACCCAAGCCATGGACCACTGGATCAAATTCTGATTAATATCACTTGGGGCAGCCACAGGAAAGGAAAAAGAGTCTCTCTTGACACCAGATACATTGAGACACAAAGGGTCTGGTTGCTCTGTGCTCTCCTGCTGAATTTGAGCCTAGATCATGACTGTGTTTGTGGCTTTTAGCAAGAAATTTGTCTTCCAACTGCTATGTGACTGTTCAGCACCCTATGACTGTGCTATGGATTGTGAAATACCAGAACAAGCAATGTGTCCTTCTGGCCAAGAAGGCCAAGGGCACCCTGCAGTGCATCAGAAGGGCTGTGGTTAGGAGGTCAAGAGAGGTCCTCCTGCCCCTCTACTCTGCCCTGGTGAGGCCACTGCTGGAATATTGTGTCCAGTTCTGGGTCCCTCAGTTCAGAAAGGGCCTCAGGGAACTGCTTGCACAGAGCTGGTGAAGGCAGTGGAACATCTCCCTGTGAGGACAGGCTGAGGGACCTGGGGCTCTATAGCTTGGAGAAGAGGAGCCTGAGGGTGACCTCATTCCTGTTGATAAAGATGGGCAGGGCAGTGTTGGAAGGAGAGAGCCAGGCTCTGCTCAGGGATGTCCAATGACAGGACAAGGGGCAATGGGGGCAAGATGGAGCAGAGGAGGGTCCGTGGGAACAGAAGGAAAAACTTTTTCCCTGTGAGGGTGCCAGAGCCCTGGAACAGACTGCCCAGATAGTCTGTGGAGCTTCCTTCTCTCAAGACATTCC
Organism: Indicator maculatus; assembly: GCA_013399975.1. Lineage (NCBI taxonomy): Eukaryota > Metazoa > Chordata > Aves > Piciformes > Indicatoridae > Indicator > Indicator maculatus. The sequence continues at coordinate 121,990 of VXBD01008522.1, forward strand.
AAACCCACTTGGATGTGTACTGGTGTGACTGGACCTAAGTGATCCTGCTCTGGCAGGGGGGTTGGACTGGGTGAGCTTTCGAGGTCCCTTCCAACCCCTACAATTCTGTGATAATGAACATATTTGCTTCCTGTGCTGTAAAGACGTAGGTCCACCACAGTGCCTGATGTCAGAGCAAAGCTTAGGTCCATGGAACCATCCTCTACTGCTGCAGGGAGCAAAGACTTCAGTGTTTAAAAAAAACAAAACAAAACAAAACGAGCCTGGCTCCCTCCACTTGAGGCACTGAGTGCCTCATCCAGGCTTTGCTTAAACACCTCCAGGGATGTTGACCCCACCACCTGCCTGGGCAGCACATTCCAATGGCCAATCTCTCTTTCTGGGAAGAACTTCTTTCTAAGGTCAAGCCTAAACTTCCCCCTGCACTGCCTGAGACTGTGTCCTCTTGTTCTGTCACTGGTTGCCTGGGAGAAGAGACCAACCCCCACCTGGCTACAACCTCCCTTCAGGTAGTTGTAGACAGCAAGAAGGTCTCCCCTAGTTCCAGACACTGAGTGGAAGAGGACAACCTTGCTTTAGGGTTTTTTTTTGTGTGTCATCCTATAACCTTTGTATATGGACAGTACCCCTGCTATCAGATTCAGTGGGAGATTTCCTATAACTTTGATGAGGCTCATTATCTGGAGAATGCATCTGCCATCAGTTACAAAGCCAGCAAGAACTGCTCTGACCCTCTAATGTAATTAGAAATGGGAAGGGAACAGTGGAAGCTCAACCTATTGGCACAGCAGTCCTGTAATTCAACTAGCTCTTCTCCCACAGCTACCTTGGCATTTCTCCTGCCCTCTAAATCCACAACTGATCCTGAAGGGATAAGCTTAGCAGGTAGACACTCCACACCACCATCAGTGATGGCTTGATACTCCACACTAATGAGGCAAAGGACCTACCTTTCATTATTCAAATGCAATTAGTAAAGGAGAAGTGAGCCTGCTCTGGAGATATTCAACAGGGTTCTGGGCAACCTGATCTAGTTGAGGATGTCCCTGCTCACTACAGGGTGGGTTGGACTGGATGACCTTTAGAGGGCCCTTCCAACCCAGGTGATTCTAGGATGCTAAGTGCACATAGCCCAAGCCTGAAGTCTCCAACACTATCATTTCAACTGACTTGCCCCATAAAGGCAAACTCCACACACTGCCTAATGCATGAAAAGCAGCAAATTGAAAAGCAAGCAGCTACTTAGATTGCACTAAAAAAAAGGGTGAGAAGAAAAAAAGAAAAGCCTAGAGAGTGTCCTAGAGGCAGAGTCTGTAGGGGGAAGTATTTACAAGCCTGAAATAGCACTGGTAAGGAGTAGGGGTTGAAGAAGAAGAAGAAAAGAAGAAGAAGAAGAAAAGAAGAAGAAGAAGAAGAAGA
>VXBD01008522.1:131393-148300 GCA_013399975.1 Indicator maculatus
CTTGCAGCATCCTGGCAGGACAGCCTTGCAGCATCCTGGCAGGACAGCCTTGCAGCATTCTGACAGGACAGCCTTGCAGCATCCAGAATCCAGCCTAGCAAGGAAAAACAAACAAAGTGTTAGATGTGAAAAAATAAACAAACAACCAAATGTGTTACTTTGCATGAGGCACAGTTAAGACCAGGTCAGCATAAGACTTCATTTCTTAATGAGAATGTTTGAAGGGACAGAATTTGAGGAATCTTTTCAGAATAACTGCAGCTGGCCACAATGGAAAGTGCCACACTTCTTTGCTTCCCTTGATGCCTACTGGGATTTGATTTCTGGGAGGGGGATTTTTTCCTTACAGCTGCTGGGCATTATGTACATCTCTATGCTTCTGCAAGGCCTTTGACACAGTCCCCCCAAAACATCCTGCTCACCAAGTTGGAGAGATATGGATTTGATAGGTGGACTGTTCAGTGGATAAGGAATTGGCTGGATGGTCTCATCCAGAGGGTGGTGCTCCATGGCTTGAGGTCCAGATGGAGAGCAGTGCCAAGTGGTGTCCCTCAGGGGTCTGCACTGGGACCTGTGTTGTTCAATATTTTTCTCAATGACATAGTGAGATTGAAAGCACCATCAGCAAGTGTGCAGAGGACACCAAGCTGAGTGGTGCTGTCAATACACCAGAGGGACAGGATGGCAGCCAGAGGGACCTGGACAAGCTGGAGAGGTAGATCCAGGCTCTGGGAAGACCTAATAGCAGCCTTCCAGTACCTGAAGGGGGCCTGAAGGATGGAGAGAGACTGTTTGCAAAGGGCTGCAGTGACAAGACAAGGGGCAATGGCTTCAAATTAGAGAAGAGGAGATTTGAATTGGATGGGAACAAGTTCTTTACTATGAGGGTGGTGGAACACTGGAATAGGTTGCCCAGGGAGGTGGTTGGGGCCCCATCTCTGGAGATATGGAAGGTGAGGTTTGACAGGACTGTAGGCAATCTGATCTAGTTGAGGATGCCCCTGCTGACTGCAGAGGGAGTTGGACTGGATGACCTTCAGAGGTCCCTTCCTACCCAAATCACTCTATGATTCTATGATCTCCTGCTTTTTTCCATTAGATTAAGCCTGCATATTAGAAGGTTGCAAAGTTTGCAATGCTCTGCTGCTCCAGGGGAGGAGACCCAAGATTTGACCTTTAACCGGGACTTCATTAATTCCTGTAGCCATTTTCTTGGTGTCTAATTTTAAGTCATTTTAAAACAGATCTATACTAACAATTTGGCTTTCTAAGCCTCTTCCTCCATGCCAGGGTCAGGAAAGTCTTCCAGACTCATCTGCTAAATGCCTCATCCAATCTGGCCTGCAACATCCCCAGGGAGGAGGCATCCACAACCAATCTGGACAACCTATTCCAGTCTCACCACCCTCAGATTGAAGAACTTCATCCTAAAATCCAGTCTAAACCTACTCTAACTCATCTTCAAGTTATTCCCTCTTGTCCTGTCTCTAGACACCCTTATGAAAAGTCCTTCTTCAGCCTTCCTGTAGGATCCCTTCAGGTACTGGAAGGCAGCTCTAAGGTCCCTGCAGAGTCTTTTCTTCTCTAGGCTGAACAATCCCAGCTCCCTCAGCCTATGCTAGTCCATAGCTTTCCAAAAATTCAAAGCAACAATAACTGGATACCAGTGATTCCTTGAAGTTTTGGAAGTTAGAGAGCCCATCAAAGAATTCACAGGCAGAGACAGATGTCTGCAGCAGCTGCCTCAAGTGAACCTGTGACAAAACATTGAGTTTTCCTACACAATGAAGAATCACAGTGGGGTTTGTTGCCCTGATTCTCCTCTTAGTTTTATGCTGATGTGGATACTGCTTAAAGTCAGTAAAGATGTAAAAGAGCAGAGGATGCAAGTCTACACATTCAACATTTGATATCTAGGAACTTCCTTTTATCCATGAGGTACATTATGGATGCTGCTGGTCTCTTCTCACAGGTAATTAGTGATAGAGCAAGAGGGAATGGCCTCAAGCTGCCACTGGGTAGGTTTAGACTGGACATTAGGAAAAAATTTCCCAGGGCAAGAGTGGTGAGGGATTGGAATGTGCTGCCCAGGGAGGTGGTTGAGTCCTCAATTTAAAAGTGGTTTGGATGTGGTGCTTGGGGATGTCTTTTAGGGGTGACCTTGTAGTGTAGGGTTGTGGGTTGGACTTGGTGATCCTGAGGGGCTTTTCCAACCTGAATGTTTCTGTGATGAATAGTCCAAGAAATGCTTAGAAATGGTAATACTTCCTCATGGGTCCCTTCCCTGATCTACAAGGAGAAAATTCCTGCTTCTCATCATTTGTGGACTTATTTACTAATGCCCCTTAGAAGCAAACAAGACTCCTCTTTCTCTGCCATTGCTGCATGGTTAAGGCACCTTCATGTCATCTGCCTGTCCAAGTGAGGATTATGCAAAGCATCCAATGAATAGCAAGTGATTAAAAAGAGACACAACATAATTGCTCAACACTGGAAATATTGGGGGAAAAAAAAAAACAACAAACCCTAGAGAGCATGGCCACAGGACAGCAAAACTGACATTTTAAATCTTTCAAATAAGCAAGGGATTAGCTAGCATAATCCAGCAGTGAAGGGCTGGTATGAAACCAAAGGCCAGCTCCAAATCTGTAATGGTGTTTGAAAGCACCATTTAAACAATGATCACTATGACTCACACAGAGAAAGCAAGAGGCAAACACTTCCACTGGGCCAGAAGAATGCAGGGGGACTCAAGAGGGTATTTTATGCCTATAATTCTATAAATGTAAAGGGAATATTAAGTGTCTAAAAGAAACACACATGGAGTGGGGGCCTATAAGAAAGCTGGGGAGGGGCTTTTTAGGCTAGCAGGTAGTGATGGGACTAGGGGGGAATGGAATAAAGCTGGAAGTGGGGAGATTCAGACTGGAGGTGAGGAAGAAGTTCTTCCCCATGAGAGTGGTGAGAGCCTGGAATGGGTTGTGCAGGGAGGTGGTTGAGGTCCCATCCCTGGAGGTGTTTAAGGCCAGGCTGGATGAGGCTCTGGCCAGCCTGATGTAGTGTGAGGTGTCCCTGGCCATGGCAGGGGGTTTAGAACTGGATGATCCTTGTGGTCCCTTCCAACCCTGACTGATTCTATAATTCTATGATTCTAAGTAAGGCAACTGCTGAAGCATGATAAAGGAAATAACTAAACTGCTCCCTGTCAGCCTATGCCTTGCTCAGATATTGTTTTCTTGCTTTTAAATACTGTTTCAATGTAAAGTACAAAACTAAATCAAGCATGTCCAAAGTGGGCAACAACATTGGATGCTCAGCTTGACACTCTTAAAGGGACTGAACTGCAGAATGCAGACATCCAGAAACAAAACCTGCTACCTTGCTGCAGTTCCTTTTAAATATGTGTACAGGGATGCAAAGGATTCCTTTGAAGGATTCTTTTCTCTATCCTTTATTGCCCTTAATTTTGAGAGTCTGATACTGATGCCTAAGTTTGTAGTAAATAGCTCCCAACTCCCTTCCAAAAGCAGGGACATGAAAAAAAATGGATTGTGCTCTGGAATGGTATCTAAACTCATCTGGGCAGTTTTCCAACCCCATGTCAGACACCTCTTATATTTATGGCCCGAGAAGATAATCTTCATACTTCTAAAACCCCTGCTGCCTGTTGTTACCACACAAGATTCTTGAATCCTCCTCAGTGATGAATCACACAGAATACATCCAGCTGGAAGAGACCTCCAAGGTCATCCAGTCCAACCTTCAACCCAGCACTGAAGGGTCAGCAAGAAACCATGTCCATAAGCACCAGGTCCACAGGCTGCTTAAATACCTCCAGGGACTCCACCACTGCCCTGGGCAGATCATTCCAATGTTTGAGAACTCTTTCAGTGAAGAATTTCCTAATACCCAGCCTGAAAACCTACCCTGGCACAGCTTGAAACCATTTCCTCAGGTTCTGTTGCTTGTCACCAAGAGCAGAGGCTGCCCCTTCCGCGCTCCAGCCCCCCTTCAGACAGTCGTAGAGAGCAATGAGGCCTCCCCTTAGCCTCCTCTTCTCCAGACTGCACATCCCCAGCTCCCTAAGATGCTTCTCTCAGGCCATGTGCTCCAGGCCCTTCTCCAGCTTCATTGCCCTTCTCTGGACACACTTCAGCCCCTCAATGGCCTTAATGTAGTGAGGGGCCCAGAACTGAACACAACACTCAAGGTGTGGCCTCAACAGCATTGAGTACAGGTGGATGACCACCTCCCAGTTCCTGCTTTCTCTCACCTCCTCCCCCAGTCTGTATTGATAGTGAGGATTGTTCCAGCCCAGGTGCAGAACCCTGCACTTGCTCTTGTTGAACCTCCTGAGGCTCACCTGGGTCACCTCTCCAGCTTGTCCAGGTCCCTCTGGCTGCCATCCTGCCCCTCTGGTGTATTGACAGCACCACTCAGCTTGGTGTTCTCTGCACACTTGCTGATGGTGCTTTCAATCTCACTATGTCATTGAGAAAAATATTGAACAGCACAGGTCCCAGTGCAGACCCCTGAGGGACACCACTTGGCACTGCTTTCCATCTGGACTTCAAGCCATGGACAACCACCCTCTGGATGAGACCATCCAGCCAATTCCTTATCCACTGAACAGTCCACCTATCAAATCCATATCTCTCCAACTTGGTGAGCAGGATGTTGTGAGGGACTGTGTCAAAGTCAAGTGAAGATAGATCACATCCATAGGTCATCCCTTATCTACTGACACAGTCACTGTGTCACACAAAGCCACAAGGTCAAGAAGAACCTGCTCCTAGTAAAGCAGAGTTAGTTGCTTCCTTTTATGAAACAGAAATGAGGGCACTCATCCAGGAGACCAGATACCTTGTTTCATAGAATCATAGCATTGTTAGGGTTGGAAGGACACTTGGAGCCATGGTTTAGCTGTCAGGAGGTTGTTAGGTAATAGGTTGGACTTGATGATCTCCGAGGTCTTTTCCAGCCTGGTTGATTCTGTGATTCTGGCACTGGCCATTGGAATGGGCTGCTCGGGAAGATGATGAAGTCACCATCCCTGGAAGTGTTTCAAACAAGGCTGGACAAGGCACTTGGTGCCATGGTTTAGCTGCTTGGTAATAGGTTGAATTTGAAGATCTCAGAGGTCTTTTCCAACCTGGTAGATTCTGGGATTCTAGGATTGCCCATTGGAATGGGCTGCTCGGGAAGATGATGAAGTCACCATCCCTGGAAGTGTTTCAAACAAGGCTGGATGAGGCACTTGGTGCCATGGTTTAGTTGCTTGGTAATAGGTTGGACTTGATGATCTCAGAGGTCATTTCCAACCTGGTTGATTCTGTGATTCTGGAATTGGCCATTGGAATGAGCTGTTTGGGAAGGTGATGGAGTCAGGGTCCTTGGAAGTGTTTCAGACAAGGCTGGATGAGGCACTTGGTGCCATGGTTTAACTGCTTGGTAATAGGTTGGACCTGATGATCTCCGAGCTCTTTTCCCCCCTGGTTGATTCTGGGATTCTGTGATCCTTTACATGCCGAAGCAGACGACTCCTGTGCTAACAGAGCCTCCCGTGGCCAAGCTGCCAACTCCTTTTTGGAGCGCAGGTCACCCAAGGCAGCGTTGCCTTTTCCAGTGCCTCCGCGGCCCACAGGATGGCACTGTCCCACCCCACAAACTCATCACCGGCGTTCCGCGGCGTTCCCCGGCAGCAGCAGTCGATACAAGGCAGACTTTTTCACACCACACGGTTTTTTTTTTTTTTTTTTCCTTTGAATGTTCAGGCTTTCTGGAATTCAGCGTGATTCTAGAGATCCACCCATGCCGGCACCCCAGCTGGTCCTCTCTGTCTTTGCTCAGAAAGATTCACCACCCGGCTTTCTGTGGTCATTCTGCTTCAATAAACAGTAAGCTTTGACAGAACCACAGAAGGTTGGAAGAGACCTCCAGGATCATCCAGTCCCCCTCCACCCAGCACTGAAGGGCCAACACTAAACCATGGCCCTAAGCACCAGCTCCACACACTGCTTGAACATCTCCACGGATGGTGACTCCACCACTGCCCTGGGCAGATCATTCCAGTGTTTGAGAACCCTTTCAGTGCAGAAATATTTCCTAGCATCCAGCCTGAACCTCCCCTGGCACAGCTCCTGATGGCCAACCTAAATCTCCCCTGCTCCAGTTTCAAACCACTGCTCCTCATCCTGTCACATCCCTTCTAAACAGTCCTTCCCCAGCCTTCCTGTAAGGTTCCCTTCAGATACAGAAAAGTAGCTCTAAGGTCTTCCCAGAGCCTTCACTTCTCTAGGATGAGCAGCCCAAATTCTTTCAGCCTATCTTTATAGGAAAGGTGCTCCAGCCCTCTGATCATCTTCATGACCCTCCTCTGGACCTGCTTCAGGAAGCCCATGCCTCTCCTGTGCTGGGGACCCCAGAGCTGGACACCATACTCCAGGTGAGGTCTCTCCAGAGCAGAGAGGCAGAATCCTCTCTCTTCATCTCTGGCCATGCTGCTTTTGATGCAGCCCAGGCTGTCCCTGGTTCTTCTGTGCTGCAAGTGCACAGCTCCAAACCATTTCCTCTGGACCTGTCGCTTGGCACTAAGGAGAAGAGGCTGCCCCCTCCTTGCTCAAACCTCCCTGCAGGGAGTTGTAGAGTGATGAGTTTTCCCCCCAGCCTCCTTCTCTTGACCCCAAAGGGGTGAGCCTAGTAGTTACATAGTACCCTCCAGAACAACTGCTTCATTCTGCTGCTGAGAAACTGTGTTTGGGAAGCTTGAAATTCATTAACAACAGCTACTGCTTACAAGAAGCTTTCTATGTTCAAAGTCCTGGACAAAAGTAAATTCAGTTAACAGCCCTGCTAATTCCTACATCATTTGGACTCTACTTAAGGTCACTGCAAAAAGCTTGGTAACCTACAGCTATCAGACACAGGCTGGAGTGGGCTGAAGCCTTTACAGGCACATGCACAGACACACTTGGTACATCCACTCCAGCTCAATTGAATCACAGAATCATAGAATTGTTACAATCATAGAATTGAGAGAGATGGTGAACTCCTCCCCTCTCCAACGTATTTTCTCCTGATGCTTTAATACTTTGGTCCCTGATAGCAATTCAAATGGTGGAAAAAGAAAAAAAAAGAAAAAAAAGGGGGGAAAAAAGGGGAAAAAAAAGAAAAAAAGGCAAAAACCAGAAAAAAAGAAAAAAAAAGAAAAAAAGGGGGGGAAAGGGGAAAAAAAGAAAAGAAAAGAAAGAAAAAAGGAAAAAAGGAAAAAAGAAAAAAGAAAATAAAGAAAAAAAAAGGAAAAAAGGGAAAAAAAAGGAAAGAAAAAAAGGAAAAAAAAAAAAAAGAAAAAAACCCTGCATAAATTTACTTCTTTTGGTCTTGCTGTGAAAAACTGATCTCAGCCTCTTATCTCGATAGCACATTCAATGGGCTTTCAATTCACCTTGAAGTAAGTCAGCTCTGGGCTTTGTCAGATAGAAATATTTTGTAGGCCTTTAATTAAGAGGCAGCCTGCAAGGCAGCAGAGTGACAGGGAAGGGGCTTGCACTGAATATTTTGTGTCTGAGCCTGAAAAGCAGAAATCAGACCAGCATGGCCAAAGCATTGGACCAAAGCCCACACAGAGCTAGGTAACAGCAGGACTGGTGAACATTTGGGCATTTCACAAGTCTCATGCACAGGACCGAATGTTTTGCTGTGTTTGAGCCCCATTGTCCATATGTTACCCACAACTGCTAGGACAGCAATAAAACACAGTGTCCTTAGGGAGCAGAGGTGCCCAACCATGCCTGCCATTCTTTGGCAGTAGGGAAGAGATGGGGCACACTCAAAAGATTCCCCCTGTCTGAATAGTTTAGGGAAGAAAAGCAAATAAATGGCATAATGCTGTTCTGTTTTAAGGCTGTGGCACTGAGACCTGTGAGACATCCAAGTGGCAGTTCTGGGGACTGCTCCCTTGACTCTGAGTCCAGTATTTCACTACAAGACCTTTCTTATTTGCAGATTCACAGACTGCATTGTGCTGGAAGGGACCCTCAAAGGTCATCTTGTCCTACTCCCCTGCAGTCAGCAGAGACACCTCCAACTAGATCAGGCTGCCCAGGGACACATCAAGTCTGATGCCTCAAGGAAAGGGGCCTCAACCACTGCCCTGGGCAGCCTCTTCCAACATTTTACCATTCTCATTGTGCAGAACTTCCTCCTGATGGCCAACCTAAATCTCCCCTGCTCCAGTTTCAAACCACTGCTCCTCATCCTGTCACTACAAACCCTTCTAAACAGTCCTTCCCCAGCCTTCCTGTAAGGTCCCCTTCAGATACAGAAAAGTAGCTCTAAGGTCTTCCCAGAGCCTTCACTTCTCTAGGATGAGCAGCCCAAATTCTTTCAGCCTGTCTTTATAGGAAAGGTGCTCCAGCCCTCTGATCATCTTCATGACCCTCCTCTGGACCTGCCTCTCCTGTGCTGGGGACCCCAGAGCTGGACACCATACTCCAGGTGAGGTCTCAGCAGAGCAGACAGGCAGGATCCCCTCTCTCCATCTCTGGCCATGCTGCTTTTGATGCAGCCCAGGCTGTCCCTGGCCTTCTGTGCTGCAAGTGCACACTGCTGGCTCCTGCCCAGCCTCTCATCCCCCAGCACCCCCAAGCCCTTTTCTGCAGGGCTGCTCTCAATTTCATCATCCCCCAGCCTGTACTGATATCAAGGGTTGCCCCAGCTTAGGTGCAGGACCTTGCACTTTCTCTTAATGAACCTAACTAATAAAAAAACCTCACACCACCTTTAGATGCAACTCACTAATAAGCAGAAATATCAGGGCCAGAAGCACCAGTGGGTGTTCTTTTTTTTTTTTCTGCTGCATAGGTTACATGATTGGGGGATGGAGGATGGAGAGGAAAGCTGCATCAGCCTCCAAAACCCATCACAGCTATATCACAGCTGCAGCTGGCTCGATCAATATGTATTCAGACATCCTCTATGGAAATGTTGATTAATGGTTACTGTGCAAAAGAAGAGCTCACTACTCATCTTCTCTGAAACCCACTTGGCTAAGTGTTGATGGCAGTTCACAAACCTGGGCAGTTTCTTCTTTATAGAGCCAACAAAAGAAGGTGAGCTACAGCAAGCTGCACCCAGCACCCTTCTATTTCCAATCTTCCTAAGACACCCAGAAAATCTTCACTAAACATTTGGGGTGGTTTGGATTTGCTATTTTTTTTTCCCTCCTATCTTTTTTTTTTCTATTACATAATCTCTGGGTAAAAAGATCCTAAAAGGTTACCTGCAGATTGAAAACTGCTCAGAATTCATTACAACAGGTTCTAGCAAGTCAGACTTACATGGCAAAAACAGTCACACAGAATCACAGAATTGTCAGGGTTGGAAGGGACCTCAAGGATCAGCCAGTTCCAAGCCCTCTGCCATGGGCAGGGACACCTCACACTACAGCAGGTTGCTCACAGCCACATCCAGCCTGGCCTTAAAAACCTCCAGGGATGAGGCTTCCACCACCTCCCTGGGCAACCTGTTCCAGTGTCTCACCACCCTCATGGCAAAGAACTTCTTCCTGACATCTAATCTACATCTCCCCTCCTCTAGCTTGGATCCATTCTCCCCCAGTCCTATCACTACCTGACACCCTAAAAAGCCCCTCCCCAGCTTTCTTGTAGGCCTCCTTCAAATATTGGAAGGTCACAATAAGGTCTCCTGGGAGCCTTCTCTTCTCCAGACTGAACAACTGCAACTCTCTTCAAATAAAACCACCCCATAAAAACAATCAAAACTAAAACCAAACCCACAAAATAAACAAACAAATACAAACAAACAAACAAACAAAAAAACCCAACAAAAACCCCCAAACCCAGAACATATCCACCCTGAAGTTTTTCAGCACAAGGGTGGTGAGACTCTGGAATAGGCTGCCGAGGGAGGTTGTGGATGCCTCCTTTCCTGGGAGTGTTGAAGGCCAGGTTGGATGAGACCTTGAGCAGATGAGTCTAGTTGAGAGATGTCTCTGCCCACAGCAGGGAGGTTGGATTCATAGAATCATAGAATCAGTCAGGGTTGGAAGGGACCACAAGGATCATCCAGTTCCAACTCTCCTGCCATGGGCAGGGACACCTCACACTAGATCACGCTGGCCAGAGCCTCATCCAGCCTGGCCTTAAACACCTCCAGGGATGGGACCTCAACCACCTCCCTGGACAACCCATTCCAGGCTCTCACCACTCTCATGGGGAAGAACTTCTTCCTCACCTCCAGCCTGAATCTCCCCACTTCCAGCTTTATTCCATTCCCCCTAGTCCTGTCACTACCTGAGATCCTAAAAAGGATTAGATGATCACTAAGGTCCCTTCCAACCTAAGCCATTCTAGGATTTGATTCTATGTCTTTCATTCCAGATCAAAGTCAAAAAGATAAAAGTACAGAAATGTGGATTTTACCTTCTTTACATACATCTCCTTTAAAAAAAAAAAACAAAAAAACAAACAAAACCAAAACAAACAAACAAAAAAGAAACCCCAACACTCAGAACATTAAAAAAAGTCTTGCACACATCACAAAATTTCCAAGCAGGCATTTTCTAAAGGATGGCTAAATGAGCTGAAATGAAATTCCTCTCATAAATATTGCTGATTTTGAGGAAGAGGCAGCAACTTTTCATGGAAATCTGTCCTACAGAAATGTTTGCAATCCACAGTAGAAAACTTCTGGAGTGTGTCCAGAGAAGGGCAATGAGGCTGGAGAAGAGCCTGGAGCACCTGGACTGTGAGGAGTGTCTGAAGGGAGCTGGGGGTGTTCAGTCTGGAGAAGAGGAGGCTGAGGGGAGACCTCATTGCTCCCTACAGATCCCTGAGGGGAGGTTGGAGTGAGCATAGAATCACAGAATTCTTAGGGTTGGAAGCGACCTCAAGGATCATCCAGTTCCAACCCCCCTGCCATGGGCAGGGACACCTCACACTAGATCAGGTTGCTCAGAGCCACATCCAGCCTGGCTGCAAAAACCACCAGGGATGAGGCTTCCACCACCTCCCTGGGCAACCTGTTCAAGTGTTGACCACCCTCATAGGGAAGAACTTCTTCCTAACATCCAATCTGAATCTACCCATTTCTAATTTTTTTTCCATTCCCCCTAGTCCTGTCATTACTTGACACCCTAAAAAGTCCCTCCCCAGCTTTCTGATAGGCCCTTTTAAGATACTGGAAGGCCACAAAAAGGTCTCCTTGTACATCCCAGGTCTAATAGAGGATTCTAGTAGACAAAGGCTCAGGCTATTTCCATTGCATGTAGCAACAGGGATCTACTGGAGAGAGTCCAATGGAGAGCTACCAGGATGATGAAGGGACTGGAGCACTGCCTGATGAGGAGAGGCTGAGAGACCTGGGGCTGTTTAGTCTGGAGAAGAGAAGACTGAGAGGGGGTTTAATCAATGTCTATAAATATCTGAGGGCTGGGTGTCAAGAGGGAGGGGACAGGCTCTGCTCAGTTGTGCCCTGGGATAGGACAAGGGATAATGGATATAAACTCCAGCACAGGAGGTTCCACCTCAACATGAGGAGGAACTTCTTTACTGTGAAGATCACAGAGCACTGGGACAGGCTGCCCAGAGAGGTTGTGGAGTCTCCTTCTCTGGAGCCTTTCCAACACCATCTGGATGTGTTCCTGTGTGACCTGCGCTGGATTCTATGGTCCTGCTCTGGCAGGGGGGGTTGGACTTGATGATCTCTGGAGGTCCCTTCCAACCCTTAACATCCTGTGAGCCTGTGAACTTCCATATTATCCCCTTCATAAATGTATCAAAGTCCATTTAAAAAGAAAATAAGAATAACTAGGTGTTTGGTTTGGGGTTTTTGTGGCGTTTTTTTTTTTTCATGAATTTCTCTTATTCAATCTGGAATGAGCTTTCATTTCTCCTTCTGTATCTGTTATACTAAAAATCACTTTCATTTTTCCCAGGGTAAATTTACCTATAGCCAATTTATTGTTCAAACACCAATGCTACCTTTTAGTTTAAATAGCTCTTAACTCTTTTTTTTCCTCTACTCTGCCCTCTGCTTTTTTTTTTAACTGTAGGTCTTGTCAATCTTTTGCTGGGCTGGAAAAAAACATCAGGCTCCCCCAGCTTCCTCATGCAAAGCAGCTTCCATTCACCTGATCGTTCTTGCTGTTGTTTCATGCATCCTTCCTGACCAAATTTAGGTCGCCAAAAATGCAAACAGCATTCCAGATGAGGCTTTACAGAATTAACATTTCCCAGGTGCTGCTGAACATGCTCCTCCTGAGACTTTCAAGGACTTGCACCTGCATTTTTTTTATGGCTGCATGGCTCTGGAGGCTCACTAAGCGCCACTGGAACTCTGGCTGATCTTGGCACCCCCAATCTTTGTTTTTTTTTCTGTCTTCCCCAGCTGACTAGCTTGCCACCAAAATCCCTATTACACCTTTAACTTTGGTGTTATTTAGTATCTTTGCATTTCTTTAAGTCAGTTATTCAAGTCCTGTCTCCTAAAACTACAGCCTTGGTGCTGCTGCTTAGGTTGCCTCCTTGCTAAATTCCATAGCCTCAGCTCTGCTGCTAATGTTTTAGACAATACTAGGCCTAATCACAGAATCACACAGAAGGGTCAGGGTTGGAAGGGACCTCCAAAGATCACCTAGTCCAACCCCCAATCCTCAAGGAACTCCTTTAAGAACCTCCCTCCTGTCTCACAGTGCTTTATCTGTTCTTGACTGACTCTGTTTCTTCTATTCACCTTCATCTTCCTCATCTTAAGTGGTATTTTTTTACATGCAGCATGCTAAAGGCTTTTAGGTGAAGCTTTTAGTCCTGTATCAGAGAAGGCATGACTGAGATCAGCAGTGTCAGAGCAGCAAAGAAGTAGCCCAATCTGTTTAAACTTAGGATGCCCTGAAAATGGAGGCTCTGAAACCAGCAGATGTATAGCCAACCTGCTAGGGCTGCAACACTTTTCACACAGCCATAAGAGCAAAAAAAAAAAAAAAAATGTAGGAGGAGTAGAGTTTGTCTCCATGTCTACCTCTGCTACCCTTCTGTTATTATACTCCCAAAGGCTTGCAATTGCATTTTGCTAGCTTAGAATTCGTATTGTTGACATTGATTGCTTAGGGAGAACATGGGTCTTGGTTCTGCTCTCTACCCAAGGTTAGATAAATGTATCCTAAAATATAGGAATGGTGTGGCTCTTGATTTAACTGCCTGCTCTGGCATGGGATACTCCATGGCCAGGTGGGGGTTGGTCTCTTCTCCCAGGCAACCAGTGACAGAAAGAGAGGACACAGGCCCAAGCTGCACCAGGGGAGGTTCAGGCTGGATATTAGTAAGAAATTCTTCCCAGGAAGAGAGATTGGCCCTTGGAATGTGCTGCCCATGGAGGTGGTGGAGTCACCATCCCTGGAAGTGTTTCAAATCAGACTGGATGAGGCACTTAGTGCCATGGTTTAGTTGATTAGGTGGTGTTGGGTGATAGGTTGGACTTGATGTGAAGGTCTTTTCCAACCTGGCTCATTCTGTGATTCTGCCTGCAGGTGGATTATCTGCTCCCAGGCTGGACACCAGGTGTCTACCCTAGCCACTCTATCACTTCTTGGAACACCTATCCAAGGCAAGAGGAAGTTGATGGAAATTAGAACAGGATAGTGGTCATGAATCTAGGACCAGCAACTGCTCCATTCAACATGGAGATCCTGGTGACAACCCACACCTCCCACCAGCCTGACTTCTGTTCCAGCCAGGCACGTGAGTGGGATGCCAAGGACACAAAAGAGCTGAGCATGGCACAGTAGACAGGTGCTTACCCTCCCCTTATGGTCTGGCAATGGTGCACCTTCCTGAGAGCACTGTAGCAGATCAGCAAAGAAAAAAAGACTGTGGTCCAGTTCTGCTTCCACTGGGGATAAATTTGGAGTCACTTCCCTGACGTCAGTGGAGTTATTCCAGAATGGCACCAGTGCAAAAGAGGGCAGCATCTGCTTCCTGAAAGTGGATGCCATCAAGCTAATTGAAAACAACAGATGCACCAAGGAGCAGCAAGGGGAGACAGTAATGCTCCACTTTTCTTGTAAAACACCATTTCATTCCTCTCCAGAGAATGGAGCAGAATAAATCAATTTGCACTCCTGAGGGTGTAAAATTCTTTTAGGTGAGTGGACCAAAGTGTAGCTACAATGCCTAAAGAGATCTGTTCTAGCCAGCTGCACTTCCAAACCTCCTCTTTGGGCATGATCTTGCTCTCACAACACCTTGGGTATGCATTTCAAGGCTACAGGGGTGACTTCTGTGAGAAGCTTCCCCCAGGTCCCCTAGAGCCAATGCCAGATGGGTACAAGATGGACCAACTCCTAGCCAAGGCTGAGCCAATCAACAAAAGTAGTAGCTCCTCTGAGATAACATAGTTAAAAGGGGGCAAAGTTGCTGTGCAAAGGCAGCATCAGTAAGGAGAGATGTGAGAATATGTGAGAGAAACAACCCTGCAGACACCAAAGTCAGTGAAGAAGGAGGAGATGCTCCAGATGCCAGAGCAGGGAATCCTCTGCTTCCTGTAGCGAAGGTCACAGTGAGCCAGGCTGAACCTTGCAGCCCCTGGAGGCTAAAGGTGGAGCAAATATCCACCTGCAGCTCATGGACAATCCCATTCCAGAGCAGATGATCACAGAAACATTCAGGTTGGAAAAGACGCTCAAGATCACCAAGTCCAACCAATAACCCTACTCTATAAAATTCACCCCTAAACCACATCCCCAAGCACCACATCCAAATCACCTTTAAACACATTCAGCCTCAGGGACTCAAACACTTCCCTGGGCAGCACATTCCAGTGCCTGACCACTCTTGATGTGAAAAATTTTTTCCTAATGTCCAGATGTACCTGAGGGAGGCTGTGACTCCATGAGAAGCCCACATTGGACCAGGCACCTGGCAGAATCTATGGACCCATGGAGGCAGAAGCCCACACTGGGGTAGGTTTGCTGACAGGACTTGTGACTCTGTGGGCAATCCATGCTGGAACAGTCTGTGCTTGAAGGACTGCACCTCATGGAAGGGATCCACACTGGAGCAGTTTGTGAAGAACTCCAGCCTGTGGGAAGGACTCATACTGGAGAACTGTCTCATCATATGGGAGAGAGTTTATATTGCAGCAGAAACGTATGAGGAGTCCTCCTCCTCAGGATGAAAGAGCAGCAGAAGCAATGTGTGATGAACCGACCACAACCCCCACTCCCCATCCTCCTGCACTGCTTTGGGGTAAGGAGGTAGAGAAAACTGGGAGAAAAGCTAAGCCTGGCAAGAAGGAAGGGATGAGGAGAAGGTGTTTTTAGCATTTGTTTTTCTCTCTCATTATTCTTCTCTGATTTTTCCCCAAGTCAGATCTGGTTTGCCCTCGACAGCAACTGGTGAGTGATCTCTCTCTGCCCCTACCTTGACCCATGAGCTTTTTGTTATATTTTCTTTCCCCTCTCCATATGAGGAGTGATAGAGTGGCTATGGTAGACACCTGGTGTCCAGCCTGGGAGCAGATATCCACCTGCAGACCATGGAGTACCCCATGCCAGAGGAAGCAGGAGTCACACCATTCCTGTCTTTCAGGATACATTTATCTAACCTTGGGTAGAGAGCAGAACCAAGACCCCTGTTCTCTGTAAACTAGCAATGGCAACAATACCAATTCAAACTGTCAGCTCAATTGGGTAATTAAACTGATACATCTGTGGTTTATAGCATGCTTTGACTAAGGGTCTTCCAAAACTTTATGCCACTGATTCAATAACTTTATATTCACTCAGTGAAAATGAAGCTAAAGGAGGACTTCATGAACTTTCAGTGATGTTTTGCATGAAGGCAAAGGTTTCCCATGAGTCTTGTCTCTAATGAATGGGCAACACAGCTTCAGTATTTTAGGGGGACCATGGAAGTTGATGAGAACTTTCAATCCTTTAAATCCTTTATTTTCTTTTACCAAGGAAAAGTTGTACATGGGCAAGTATCATCTGTAGTTTCAGCCCCTCTTAGTTTGTTCTACAGACAACAGGGATATTTCCTGTGGTGAGTGGATCACAGAATAGGCTGGTCCCCTAGTCCAACCCCTCTGCAGTCAGCAGGGGCATCCTCAACTAGATCAGGTTGTCCAGAGCCCTGTTGAGCCTCACCTTGAGTATCTCCAGGGATGGGGCCCCAACCACCTCCCTGGGCAACCTGTTTATCAATGAGTATTTATGCTCTAGGAATGTAAAACCTACACTGATCAGTTATGTGTTTCCCAAAGTTTAAAATTATGCTCTTGTGCCAGCCAACAAGGCCCAGAGTTCTTGGAGCAAGTGAAAAAGTAGCCAATTAGGCAAGGCTTATTGGTTTAAGATGCACTAACAGCATAAGCTAGACCAGAAATCAGTGTTACTGCAGTCCCTGTCTGCTTTCACCCAAAAACATTCTTCTGGGTTTATCTCCCCTACATAGGGACCTGACCCTGCAGAAGAAGAGTTCTGTCTTGTAATTGGAAGGCAACTTCCTCACTGTCTGGTGGCAGCTAAGGACACTCAGCATTCACTGCTTCCTTTTATCAGAGGACTAAGCCTTTTCACTCTGGAAGCACCTGCTCCCCTCCTTAACTTTATGTGCAAAGCAGATGACTTCAAGTCAGGGCTTCAACTGTGACCCTGCAGATATTATGGCTACAAACGTCTTCAGAACAGGATTTGTTTGGAGTGTGAGCTTCAAAGAGCAAAGATGAAGAGCTCAGACTGTGCTTTTGGTAACAGCAAAGGTTACAGGGCTGCAGTTGAGGGCAGAATCTTCCAGTCTTAAACTTCACTATGCATTTGTCTG
Source organism: Indicator maculatus (assembly GCA_013399975.1). Lineage (NCBI taxonomy): Eukaryota > Metazoa > Chordata > Aves > Piciformes > Indicatoridae > Indicator > Indicator maculatus. The sequence goes on from VXBD01008522.1 coordinate 148,235, forward strand.
CACACTGCCACCACTGAGAAATAGAATAGAATAAAATGGAATAAAATAAAATTAAACTGAGGGAGA
>VXBD01008524.1:0-28640 GCA_013399975.1 Indicator maculatus
AGCATCAGAGTCAAAGAATCACAGAAACAGAGTCAAAGAATCAGAGTCAAAGAATCAGAATCACAGCATCAGAGTCAAAGAATCACACAATCACAGATTCAGAGTCACAGAAACAGTCAAAGAAACACAGTCAAAGAATCCCAGAATCAGAGAATCACAGAGTCACAGAATTACAGAGTCAAAGAATCACAGAGATACAGATTCAGAGTCACAGAATTACAGAATCAGAGAGATGAGTTTCTTCTGCTTGTTTTCTTTTGTTTCTAAAATGGGAAAGCACTTCTTATTGTTGGTTCAAGTCAGGAGGAAAGCAATTATAAGTGTCAGCATTTAGACACCTTAAAATATTTCATAAATCAGTGTCAGAGAGTTGCTCTCAAAGCACCTGTGGCACCTTATCAGATCTCTGAAGGAAAGAAATTTCAGGTGTGTGAATCCCTGAGGAAATTAAGTAGAGAGACAATGCAGCTGACACGGACAGAGATTCAAAAAGGACATTTTGGGAACATGATTTCCCAGTTTTCCACATGTTTTATTAATATTTTCAATATCTATTTCAAGAGCAGGCTTCTCCTCACTTCAATGGCAGGAAATGCTTCAACCAGGGCTTGCGACCCAGACACTGAAGTCAATTAATTTCAAGACATGAATCTTACGCCTCAGTTGCTGATAAAGCCACTTGTTCCAAGGTTGGGGAAGATATTATCACAGTGTTTCAAGCTCACAAGCAATCATGATGCTGTACCCTGAACAAGCAGCAGATCCACCTTGCTAATACTTCAGTGGAGAAAAAGAAATCTTCATAAACAAGCTCTGAGGTCACAGTGGCATATGTTGCCATCATTATGTCACCATGTAAAATCTTGCAGTTGACTCATGGCTTGTAAATAAAATCTCCAAGTAGAAAGGCACCAAGGAAGGCTTGATTATGCCATGACTTCCCAGGGTTAAGAGCAACATAACCTCTCCCTAATAGAGCCATGCAGACATTTCTCCTTACAGGGGAGATTCACCTCCTAGATAAATGTCAGTGTAGTCATTTAGATTTTCCTGCAAGCCTGCTACAAATAAGAAAGCATTTCTAAAGCAGAACTGACCTGTCTTACCTTACTGATGTGGTTTGGTGGTGGCCAGCTGTCTGTGGCTACTCAGATCACCTTCTTCTGGGGCGGTTGAGTCTGGAGAAGAGAAGGCTGAGAGGGGATCTGATCAATGTCTATCCATAGCTGAGGGGTGGGTGTCAAGAGAGACACCATAAAAGAACTGGAAATAATCACTGTTCATTAGGGGCTGCCCTTCTGGAAAGCAGCTCTATGAAGAGGGACCTTGGAGTCCTGGTGGAATAGAAGTTCTACATGGGACAGCAATGTGCCCTTGTGGCCAAGAGAGCCAATGGGATCCTGGGATGCGCAAGAAAAGTGTGGCCAGCAGGGCTAGGGAGATTCTTCCTCACCTCTACTCTGCCCTGATGAGACCACACCTGGAAAACTGTGTCCACTTTTGGGCTCCCCAGTTCAAGAGAGACAGAGACCCACTGGAGAGTCCAATGGAGAGCCACGAGGATGATGAGGGGACTTGAGCATCTCCCCTGTGAAGAGAGACTGAGAGCCCTGGGGGTGTTTAGTCTGGAGAAGAGAAGACTGAGAGGGAATCTGATCAATGTCTATCAATAGCTGAGGGGTGGGGGGCAAGTGGAAGGGGGCCAGGCTCTTTTGGGTGATGTGCAGTAATAAGCCAAGGAACAATCTTGAATATAGAAGATTTCACCTAAACATGAGGAGAAACTTCTTTACAGTGAGGGTGCTGGAGCCCTGGAACAGGCTGTCCAGAGAGGTTGTGGAGTCTCCTTCTCTGGAGACATTCAAAACCCATCTGGATGTGTTCCTATGTGATCTAGTATAGGTGATCCTCCTCTGGCAGGGGGAATGGACTAGATAATTTATTGAGGTCCCTTCCAGCCCCTAAGATTCTTTGATCTTGTGAAAAAAAAAAAAAATTGTAGGGGCCAGTTTTGAGCTGAGTGGGGAATACCACAAGTGCCTGGGTGAAAAGTAGCAGCATAAACCTGTGGAAACAAACAAGGAGAGGAGTTTGTGAGGTGCATGCAATGAGGCTCTGTAGCAGGACAGAAGAAATGACATCATTGAGCACAGTAGATTAAAACCAGAGGAAGAGCAGACAATTCATAGCTGACAGAAACATAGAACCTCAGAATTGTGTTGGTTAGAAAAGCCCTCTAATGCCATCAACTCCAACCATCAACCTCACACCACCATGGCCATTAGACCATGTCCCAAAGTGATATGTCCACACTTTTCTTGAACACCTCCAGCAATGGTGACTCCACCACCTCCCTGGGTGGCCTGTTCCAATGTCTGACTACCCTTTCAGTGAAGAATTCTTTTCCTTAATTCAACCTAAGCCTCCCCTTCTCATTCTATCACTTGATTCTGGGCAGGTAAGGAGGATCACTGTCTAATAATGTTTGGAGATGACACCAAAAGAGGGAGGGAGGAGGGAGCACGGGGTAGGGGGGCACTACTGGGGTCACTCAAGGGCATCTAGAGACAGGCTGGAGGAGGAGGTCAACAGGAACCTCACATCAAGGATCAAACCAAGCACTGTCCCTGGGCAGGAAGCATTGATGCAAGGACACAGGTTGGGAACTGCCTGACTGGGAGCAGCTCTACAAGAAGGGACCTGGGGGCCTTGGCAGACATAAACAGTTTAACCCAGCAGTGTTCCCCAGCTGCAGAGACAGAAAGCACTCTGAGAGATATTCGGAGGTGCAGACAGGACATCAAAAGGAGGAATTATTGTCCTCTGCTAAGCACTTCTGAAATCTCCTCTGAATACTGTTTCTGCTCTAAAAACTAGAGACAAAATATTATTCAGAAATTAAATAGCATTCTTGCATTTTTTCTTTCTTTTTCTTTTTCTTCTTTTTCTTTTTCTTTTTCTTTTTTCTTTTTCTTTTTTTCTCTTTCATTCTCTTTCTCTCTTTCTCTTTCTCTCTCTCCCTTTCTCTTTTCTTTTTCTTTTCTCTTTTCTTTTCTTTTCTTTTCTTTTCTTTTCTTTTCTTTTCTTTTCTTTTCTTTTCTTTTCTTTTCTTTTCTTTTCTTTTCTTTTCTTTTCTTTTCTTTTCTTTTCTTTTCTTTTCTTTTCTTTTCTTTTCTCTTCTCTTTTCTTCTCTTTTTTTCTTTTCTTTTCTTTTCTTTTCTTTTCTTTTCTTTTCTTTTCTTTTCTTTTCTTTTCTTTTCTTTTCTTTTCTTTTCTTTTCTTTTCTTTTCTTTTCTTTTCTTTTCTTTTCTTTTCTTTTCTTTTCTTTTCTTTTCTTTTCTTTTCTTTTCTTTTCTTTTCTTTTCTTTTCTTTTCTTTTCTTTTCTTTTCTTTTCTTTTCTTTTCTTTTCTTTTCTTTTCTTTTCTTTTCTTTTCTTTTNCTTCAAAAGAGAAGACCTCAAAGATCATCCAAGCCAACCTATCACCCTTATCAACCCTTATCTAATCAACTAGACCATGGCACTAAGGGCTTCATCCAGACTTTTCTTGAACTCCTCCAGAGACGTCGACCCTACCTCCTCCCTGGGCAGCACATTCCATGTGTAGAACTTCTTTCTAAGGTCAAGCCTAAACTTCCCCTGGTGCAGCTTGAGACTGTGTCCTCTTGTTCTGTTGGTTGCCTGGGAGAAGAGCCCAACCCCCACCTGGCTACAGCCTCCCTTCAGGTAGTTGTAGACAGCAATGAGGTCTGCCCTGAGCCTCCTCTTCTCCAGGCTAAACACCCCCAGCTCCCTCAGCCTCTCCTCACAGGGCTGTGCTCCAGACCTCTTCCCCAGCTTTGTTACCCTTCTCTGGACACCTCTACATGCTAAATTTTAGAGGCATTTGTACTGTGGATGTGTCTGTAACACCTTTCCACGTTCTGCAACTCAATCTCTAGGAATAATTAAAAAATATATATATATATCATTAAACTGTTATTTGCCATTGGCTAACTTCTAACCAGCACCTCCTGCTGCTGTGGAATACTCTTTGTCACTAGAAGGCAGAGCCTTGAGCACAAGACAGGGAAGATAGTCTCAGAAATTTGGATTCATCCTGGGGCTGTCACAGGTGTATGGGGATAAATTCGTGCAGAGGGATAATTTGCTTTGTTTGTCTAATTTCTTTCTCTCTTTTTTTTCCCCCCTTTTCCTAGGCTAAGATCAGTTTAGATATCCTTAGTTGGAATAGTTTTCTGCTACCCTTGAGTAGCAATGTACATCCTTGTCTTTCCTGTCTTCACCCCAAGCATTTATTTCTTTCAAAGAACAACCAGACTAAAATTCTTTTTTCTTTGTGGTCTATATTTACAGAAGCAAGAATGGAAACATTTTCCACTCATTATTATTTCACTTGTGTCTGGAGAAGTAATGGACTGGACAACCTTCATTCCTCCTTACCTGATTCAGTCAGAGATGTCTTTTAAGGTGGCCTGGCATGAAGATATTAAGTGAATTGGTTGATTATTTTTCAGATAAAGAGTGCTTCATTTAGGAAAAAAAAAAAAAAAAAGTCATTTGTGGAACTCTCTTCTCTCTGCAGAACAGAAACTTTTGAAATTAAAAAGGACAGACAAGAATATTTTCCTGATTCCTTCAAGACTCCTGGCCTGGGGTGTTTCATAACTCACAGGGAAAAAAAAATTATGATGTTTACAGACTCAGAATTTGTTTCTGTAGCTCATTCCATCAGCTTGCAGAGCTGTTACAACAGCTTTTGTTATCTAAGCAGCACTGTGCTGAATTTTATGTTCAAAAGATTTCTTCTTGAATGGAGTCCTGAAGTTTGGTCTTTTGCAGCAGGGCAGTAAACTTCACAGAACTACAGAGTCACAGAGTGGTCTGGGTTGGAAGGGACCTCCAAAAGTCATATAATCCACCCCCCTCTGCAGTCAGCAGGGGCATCCTCAACTAGATCAGGTTGCCCAGAGCCCTGTCCAGCCTCACCTTGGATAACTCCAGGGATGGATCCCCAACCACCTCCCTGGGCAACCTGTTCCAGTGCTCCACCACCCTCCTGGTGCAGAACTTTACAGACTTGGCTTTGTGTCAGATGGATTGAAAATGGAACTGAGGTAGGTTTTTAAGCATTAGGCATACAGAAGAAGGGGGGGGGGGGTTTTGCAAGTATCCAGTTTATTTTTAGAACTTTACACACTTTTAGAGTTATTGCTTCCATTCAGCATTCCACAACCATGGAATGGCATAGGTTGGAAGGGATCTCAGTGATCATATACTCCAATCTCCCTGCCAAGGACAGGGATGCCTCTCAAATAGACTTGTTTGTCCAAGACCTCATCTAGTGTGGCCTTAAACACATCCAGAGAGGTAGAATTCACAACTTCTCTGGGCAGCCTGTTCCAGAGTCTCACTACCCTCATACTGAAGAACTTCTTCCTAAGATCCAGTGTAACCCTGCTCTCCTTCAGCTTCAAACCATTCCCCCTGTCTCTAGACACTCTTAGGAAAAGTCCCTCTCCAGCCTTCCTGTAGGATCCCTTCAGGGACTGGAAGGCAGCTCTAAGGTTCTCCTGGAGTCTTTTCAAGGCTGAAGAATCCCAGCTCCCTCAACCTATCCTCATAGCAGAGGTCCTCCAGCCCTTGGATCATCTTTGTGGCCCTCTTCTAGACTCATTCCAACAGCTCTGTGTCCTTCTTATGCTGGGGACACCTGAATTGGATGCATTATTAAAGGTGGAATCTCACAAGAGCAGAGACAAAGGGCAGAATTTTCTCTCTTGCCCTGCTGGTCACACTCCTCTGAATGCAGCCCAGGATCTAGTTTGCCATGGTTTCATTCTTTGCTGTGCCAAAGAAAGACTCTGAATTTATTAATGTCATGTTATTTTTCTTTTTTTATTTAACCTTCTTACAGGAAAATTAATTACTCTTTATATGTTTAAATCCATGCAATCTAATTTCTTTCTTAACACTCATTTAATATCTCAGGTTAAACAAGTGATATATCCTTCAATTTCATTTTTCTAATTGTTTTATGCTTGTCTTTTGGGGTATTTGCTTGTATCAATAAAGGTGACAGTTCCAAGGGAATCCCTTTATAACATGCTATTAATGGATTCTTTTATTATCAAGGGTTTACAATTTATTGATACATGATTTTTGGAAGATGTTTCTTGACCTTAACAGTCTCACAGTATCTCAGAGGTTGGAAGGGACCTCAAGAGATCATTGAGTCCAAGCCCCCTGCCAGAGCAGCATCACTTAGGGTAGTCCAAACAGGAATGCATCCAAGTGGGGTTGGAAAGGATCCACAGAAGGAGACTCCACAACCTCCCTGGGCAGCCTGTTCCTGGGCTCTGTCACCCTCACTCTAATGAAGTTCCTCCTCATGGTGAGCTGAAATCTTCTCTGTTCAAGTTTGAACTCATTGTTCCTTGGCTTGTCACTGTGAACCACCCAAAGGAGCCTGGCCCCCTCCACTTGACACCCACTCCTCACATATTGATAGACATTGATCAGATCCCTCTCAGCCTTCTCTTCTCCAGACTAAACAGCCCCAGGGATCTGTAGGGGAGACTCAGACATCATGGGATGAAATAAGAAATGATTACATTTTCCAGTATCCACCCCCCCTGCACCTCTCTGGTGCTCCTGGATGACTTCTGTATGGTTAAGGCATCCCAACTTCTCAACCCCATACCCAACATGATCTCATGTTACTGTCCTGTCAACATCATTTCTGTGCAGTTTTAACACCCCTACCGGCTCGACACATCAAACCTGTTTCCAGTGCTGGTTTCTTATGAGAGACAAAAAAACAAAACAAAACAAAACAAAACAAAAAACCCACTCCTGGTTTGCTTTTGTACAAACATCTCAAAAATCTCACTGAATAATGGCTGTTGCACAACTCCTTTGATATGACATTTTCCCTTTCACAGCGTGTGGCTCTGTACTCTATTTCACAGGGCAACGCTCCGTTGAAAGCTGTCACTCTCAAGGAGCTGCATGAGACTTGTCAGTGACAGCCAAAGAAGACTGAATAATATCTACATATCTTACTTTTGATGTGTTCTTAACACCTTGACTTTCCTGGCTGTAGGAGATGCTACAAAAAAAAAAAAAAAAAAAATAAAAAAAAAAGAAAAAAAAGAGAATCAGCATAAGGTAGTTGCATAGCTCCTGCTGAGTGGCCAAACTGCAGGAAATCTTGGGCTTCATTAATGGTGCTGCTCATACCAGCTGGTCAATGGATCATGAAAATGAATCTGAAGTACAACAGGGATTTATATATTTTGATTTTATTTTTTTCCCCCTGGTTGTAAGAGTCATAAACAATCATGAACTGCTGGCTCCAACTCTTGCAATAGGTTAGGATTCCAGAGAATCATAGAATCACCCAGGTTGGAAGACACCTCTGAAGGTCATCCAGTTCAGCCCCCATTAACTCAGCAGGGACATCCTTAGCTAGATCAGGCTGCCTAGAGCCCTGTCCAGCCTCACCTTGAATACCTCCAGGGATGGAGCTAGAAGAGAAATATAGAATCATAGAATTGTTAGGGTTGGAAGGGACCTCAAGGATCATCCAAGTCCAACCCCCTGCCATGGGCAGGGACACCTCACACCAGATCAGGTTGCTCACAGCCACATCCAGCCTTGACCTTGAAAACCTCCAGGGATGAGGCTTCCACCACCTCCCTGGGCAACCTGTGTCTCACCACCCTCATGGGGAAGAATTTCTTCCTAACACCCAACCTGAATCTACCTATTTCTAGTTTTGTTCCATTCCCCCTAGTCCTATCACTACCTGACTCCCTAAAAAATCCCTCCCCAGCTTCTTGTAGCCCCCTTCAGATACTGGAATGTCACAAGAAGGTCTCCCCTCTGAGGGAGTGGGGAAGGTACCACCAATCTATTTAACCAATTGTTGTCTTACTTCAGGAAGATATTTGTCCTGCCATGCCTCCTTTTTCTAATGTGGACAAAATATTCTATATCATAATGCAATACAAAAAAAAAATTCTTCCACTCATACTCCACTGCAAATCTTTCACATCTACTCAAACTTTAGACAATGATTGATGGAGTCTCTCTCTTTCTGGCTTTTTAGTTTAAAGGGAAAGAAACAAAGGTCTTAAAGGATCCAGAGTTTTAAAGGAGAGTGGTTGTCACTTGCTGAAAATCTGATTTTTTCCAGTATCTCAAAGTCATCACCTTCAGGCTCTGGTCACTTTCTAGTTACCTTTGAAAGCTTTGATCTGGGCTTCAGAATCTGTTGAAAAAATCTTTCATGCAATGAAGGGATCTGTTGTAAACCTTTACTGAAGACTCAATTCCTTTGATGTACTTCCTACAGCATAACTGCAGCTCAGAGGAAAGTTTTCTTCATAGCAGCTCTGTGCCAAACTCCTTCAACAGGCACGGAAGGTAGATGAAGGGAATTTCATTTTCCCTTCTGTCCTCTGTGTGCCTGTGCGTATGACCATGTTTCAGATCTTTATTTAATTGCAAAAAAAAAAAAAAAACCCAAAACCAAAAAACCATGTCTCCACCTCTTCATTTCTCATTGGAAGGGATAAGCTGCCTAAACACTGCAGACATGTACCAGCCATGGCTTGAATAGGAACAAAACATCTGAAAGGAGGTTTCAGTGAGGTGGGACCCAGCCTCTTCTCTCATGTAACAAGTGACAGGAGGAGTGGGAATGGATTTAGGTTGCACCAGGAGAGGTTTGGATTAGATGTTAGGAAAAAGTTGTGCAATGAAAGGGTCGTTGGACACTGGAACAGGCTGCCCAAGGAAGTGGTGGAGTCACCATGCCTGGAGGTGATCAGAAGACATCTGGATGAGTAGCTTAGGGATGTGGTTTAACAGTTGCATATAGGGAGATGCTAAATTATGGTTGGACTCAAGGGCCTTCAGGTCTTTTCCAACCAGGTGATTCTATCACTCTGTTCTGAAAGCTCTGGAAACTGGGAAGAAAAACCTTTAAGAAAAAAAGGCAAAGTATTGATACAGAGAAGAGTCTCACCAGAGTGGAGCAGAGGGGGAAAATAACTTCCATCTTGCTGCAGCCCAGCCTCTGCTTGGCTCTCTGGGCTGCAAGTGCTCACTGCTGGCTCATGTTGACCTTCTCATCCACCAGCACCCCTAAGTCTTTTTCCTCATGGCTGCTCTCAAGCCAGCCCCTGCCCAGCCTATATCAGTGCTTGGGATTGCCCTGACCCAGCTGCAGGACTCTGCACTTGGTCTTGTTGAACTTCATCAGGTTATAGCTTGTGGAAGGTTATAAAGTTTATATCTTATCTACTGGGTTAATGTGTTTATCAGTCTACATTGTGTTGGGATTAACACAGATGTGGTTGGTTTTCCTTTTGCTCTGGAGAGATGTCCAGCCTGCTCTTTGTTTGATTCATCCTTTCCCTCTGTTCACTCTGCAGGGCTGAATCTCACAATATCTTCTTTCCATATTAAAGCAGCAGCTTTTCATCCTGCCAATAAAATACTTGAATGAACATTCAGCATTCTTGCCTGTGTCTTACATGAGATAGGAGAGGCTGTGTAAGTGCAGACCAAGCACATCTTCTTAATTCCTATCAGCAGCTACAGATCTTTCTGAGGCTGAGTTCTGCACTCAGAAGCACAGAGGGAAAATGAGAGCATCAGTTAATATACTTCCCAGGTTTTACTGTGAATGAAGAAAATAACTGCCAATATCCTTCACATTGTCAAAGATCAGCAGAATTTTTCTGCCCAGCTGATAAGGAACAGAAGAACCTACCTTTAAACTTTGAATTGATCTTGGAGATCTACATCTTCCTTCTGCTCTTTTTGTTTGCTACCTGAGCACAGCACACAGAAAATAGGTAGGGTAAAGAAGAAATCTTTGTAAATGAAACAGCTCCAGTAATTTCCTTAGCCAAAGTAATTTTGAACAGATCTTATTGATTTAGGAATCACAGAATTGCAGCACATTAGGGGATGGATGGGATCCCAATCCAACCCCCCTGCCAGAGCAGGATCACCTGGGGCAGGTCACACAGAAAAGCATCCAGGTGGGTTTTGAGTGTCTCCAGAGAAGGAGGCTGCACAACCCCCCTGGACAGCCTGTTCCAGTGTTCTGTCATCCTTCCAGTGAAAAAAGTTTTTCCTTATGTTCACATGGAACCTCTTCTGCTCCACCTTGCACTCATTGCCCCTTGTCCTACCATTGGACATTATAGAGTAGAGCCTGGCTCCATCCTCCTGACACTGCCTTGCACATCTATATCAGCATGAATGAGGTCACCCCTCAGGCTCCTCTTCTCCAAGCTGAAGAGCCCTCAGCTCCCTCAGGCTCTCCTCCTAAGGAAGATGTTCCACTCCCTTCAGCATCTTTGTGGCTTTGCTCTGGACTCTCCCAAGCAGTTCCATGAGGTCCTTCTTGAACTGAGGGGTCCAGAACTGGACACAATATTCCAGATGTGGCCTCACCAGGTCAGAGTAGAGTGGGAGGAGAACCTCTCTCAACCTACTAACTACAGCCCTTCTAACACACCATAGGACCCCCTTGGCCACCAGGGCACCTTGCTGGCTCATGGTCATCCTTCTAGCCACTTTCACTGTCAAAACCAGACTTAAGGTAGTGTCAGTTTTCAAATGTGATTTAGACACCTAAGAGGCTGTGAAATTCTCAGACTCAAGGGGTTAATGCTCCCAAGTCTTTCAATATTCAAACCACTCACTGGTGTGATTACAAAGAATTTTTTTAAAGCCTAGATTAGTTTTGATAATACTTAAAACCTTGTTCTAAACTGTTCATTGTCTCTGAGAATTGGATTCTTGTGCTTTTTTTCCCCCTGCATTTCCTCTCAAAATAAAACAAATTTTAGTGAAATTTCCTGAGTGTTTCTTCCCATCCAAAACTCAAAACCAAATGGGTTGATGGAAAAAATGTTTGAGATGCTCAAAACTCTCCTGGATGTGTTCCTGTGTGGTCTGCTCTAGGTGATGCTGCTCTGGCAGGGGGGTTGGACTGGATGAGCTTTTGAGGTTCCTTCCAGCCCCTAACACTCTGTGAGTTTGTGATTTTATGATTCAAACAGTTTCACTGATAATTTTAGTACACTGGGAACCTGAGAAAATCAACTCTGCATGTTTTGACACTTCACTGTCAGTGTCTTGGAGTTCTGTGTGACCAGTGTTTAATTTGACAATCAAGTCTGTATTTAACCTGTGAGAATGATCTCAGAACAGTGTTATTGAGAAACTGCACCACAGTCTAAGGAGGCTTTGAACCTTTCACATGTGTGCAAATCACCCTGTCTAAAGAGTTACTCAAATGTGGGCATTGGAATCCTGTCAGATGCTTCCATGTTGGAGATGAAAGATATTAAAATGAAGATTTCTTTTTCCCCAGAGAGACAGCAAGAAAGAAGTTGTTTAAGGCCAGGCTGGATGAGGCTGTGGCCAGCCTGATGTAGTGTGAGGTGTCCCTGCCCATGGCAGGGGGGTTGGAACTGGCTGATCCTTGAGGTCCCTTCCAACCCTGACTGATGCTATGATTCTATGATTCTAAATAAGCCAACAAATCACAGAGCCACTGAGTCACAGAATGTTAGGTGTTGGAAGGGACCTCAAAAAATCACCCAGTCCAACCCTCCTGCCAGAGCAGGATCACCTAGAGCAGGTCACACAGGAACACATCCAGGTGGGTTAGGAATATCTCCAGAGAGGGAGACACCACAACCCCCCTGGGCAGCCTCTTCCAGGGTTCTGTCACCGTCACAGGGAAAAATTTTTTCCTCCTGTTTCCATGGAACTTCCTATGCCTCAGCTTCCACCCATTGCCCCTTGTGCTGTCATTGGGCATCACTGAGCAGAGCCTGGCTCCATCCTTTTGGCACACACCCTTTGTATATTTAAAAAGAATGAATGAGGTCAGAACATGAACTGAGCATTTGCAATTCAACTTCCTTGTCTTAGCACCATTAAATCATTGCTTTGCTATATAAATATATATATATATTTTTTTTTTTTTTAAGGGAATTATTTTCTTCAGGAATTATTTTTAAACTGATTTTGGACAGAGGGAGACACAGAATCAATTATGCTGGGAGGATAGTTGAAGAAATTATCATTTCCCAATATAGCACTGCCAGAGTACAATGTTCTAACAACTTCCCTGCCAGAGCTTCCTCCAGTCAGATAAGAACTGGAGTAATTTTTTTGCAGCATTTTGTGCTGTGACTCTTCTACCCCCACTGAAGGGCATTCACACATGACTCATTAGTGCCATCTTCATTAAACAAGGTCATTAACGAAAACAGACTTTAAATATTGACTCTTTTGTGCAGCTCAGGAAATCGATTTGTATGATAAGAGCTGCTCTTGGTGCTTTCTTGCAGCAGGTGGTCCTTGCTGAGTTGTTTTCCAAGTGAAATGCTGATTTCTTAACTTTCAAAAGTGTCTTTTCTCCCTTTCTCCTCCAAATGTCTCAACAGTGTAATTTTCATCACTCTACAAAATCAACTCTCTGATGATAGCTTAGTGAATGAGGCCATAAGTATTATGGACCTATTCTGAGGGGGTGTAAATCAGCCTAGCTCCACTCACTTCCATGGAGCCAAACCAGTTAAAAAGTCACTGGAATTTCACATCAGCCTCAGTGTGGAGAAGTTTAGAAGAAAACATTCAAACACTTTTGTTGAATCAGGACAAACTGTTGAATCATGAACTGAGTCAGGAGGAAGAAGAAGAAGAGGAAAAGAAAAATCAAGACAGCTTTCAGGAAGTATCATTTTTTACATAGCAGATGTAGAAGATGCTGAAAAAGCTACATTCATAAATACCAAGGTGACCACCCTACACAGCCCATCTGTGGGTAAAACACCTCATGAAGCTCTGTGAGCTGTGCTTTGCTATGAACTATAACTGCAACACCCCCTACAAGACCACTACATTCCCAGACTGGTATTGTGAGTCTGTGAGTTAAAAACACAGCCCATAGTTTGAAATTCATCCAGGAGCTGTGTCAATGACAAGTACACCAGAAGCGTAAAATCAGAGAAATCAGAGAATCATAGGCTGGCTGGAGTTGGAAGAGACTTTAAAGGTCAGCTGGTTCCAACTGCCCTGCCAAAGCAGGATCATGTAGGGCAGGCCACACAGAAACACATCCAGGTGGGTTTTGAAAGTCTGCAGAGGAGACTCCACAACCTATCTGGGCAGCCTGGACCTCAGCATGTTCCACCTTGTACCTGTTGTTCCTTGTCCTATCACAGGGCACCACCAAAGAGAGCCTGGCACCTTCATCCTGACACCCACCCCTCAGGTAGTTTGAAAGTCTGCAGGGAAGGAGACTCCACAACCTCTCTGGGCACCCTGGACCTCAGCATGTTCCACCTTGTACCTGTTGTTCCTTGTCCTATCACAGGGCACCACCAAAGAGAGCCTGGCACCTTCATCCTGACACCCTCAGGTAGTTTGAAAGTCTGCAGAGAAGGAGACTCCACAACCTCTCTGGGCAGCCTGCTCCAGTGCTCCAGCACTCTCACAATAGGAAATTTGTCCTCATGTTGAGGTTGTCCTCATGTTGAGGTAGAACCTCAAGATGTTCTACCTTGTACCTATTGTTCCTTGTCCTATCACTGGGCACCACCAAAGAGAGCCTGGCACCTTCATCCTGACATCCACCCCTCAGATAGTTTGAAAGTCTCCAGAGAAGGAGACTCCACAACCTCTCTGGGCAGCCTGCTCCAGGGCTCCAGCACTCTCACAATAAGGAAATTTGTCCTCACGTTGAGGTAGAACCTCAACATGTTGAGGCTGTCCTCATGTTGAGGTAGAACCTCAACGTGTTCCACCTTGTACCTATTGTTCCTTGTCCTATCACTGAGCACCACTGAAGAGAGCCTGGCACCTTCATCCTGACACCCACCCCTCAGGTACTTATACTAAGATCTCCTCTCAGTCTTCTCCAGAATAAACAGCCTCAGGTCTCTCAGCTTTTCCTCATCAGATATTCCAGTCCCTTAATCTTCCTTGTAGCCTTTCATTGGACACTTTCTAACATATCCCTGAGGATATGAACTGAGGAGCCCAAAACTGGACACAATACTCCATAAGTGACCTCACCAGAGAAGAGGAGGAGGAGAACCTCCCTTGACCTGCTGGCCACAGTATTCTCAATGCACCCCAGGCTACCACTGGCCTTCTTGACCACAAGGACAGACTACAGTCCCATGGATAACTTATTGTCCACCAGGACTGTAAGAATCTGCAGTAAAGTGAATACAAATTGAAATGACCATCATTAGGCTACAACCAACCAAACAACCAACAAAACTTCAAACCCAAGTCAATGAAACAGTTTAAATGCCCCAGATGAACTGCTGGGATGTTTAGGGAAAGCTGGGGAGCAGGTGGCTACATGAATGAATGATGTGGAAGCTGAATGAGGACAAGTGGATCAAAATGCCAAAGGCTTGACTAATTAGTCTTCTGTCTTTATGGTAAATGATAAAATATTACTGATGTGGGAGGAATAAATACAACCCCTTTGTTTATAATTCATTCCTTGACAGGTCCAAACCTTGATTTTATTTGTGCCTCCTGCCAACCTGATTTGAATCCCTCTGCAGCTGCCAAATACAGGGTGTATAAAACTTCTCCAATGCATAAGCTAAGAGAGAATTCAATTTTATTTTATTTTTTGTTTGGTTATTGCTGGTATCCTTTTATGTACTTTATCTTCTTGCAAGATTGCAGAAGTGCAGCAGAGGCAACAGATTGCAGTGTCACTTCCAACCACCTGCTTTATGAGGTGCTTTCCTACAATGGATTCCATTCTAGCCCCACTGAAATCAATCATAAATTGAACCCTGACTTCTAAAGGGACAGATTCTCCCTACAATATCCTTGACAGTATGCATCCCACAAGCTCAGATTTAATTCTCCCCTTAGCAATGGATGAAGCACCACAGGCTCAGTGATTTGCTTCAGGTAAACCTCTCAAAAATGTGGCTGCTTTTCCAACTATCCATACTGAAGGGCAAATGTGGAGGAAATCTCAGAGGAATTGAGTCTCTCTCAGGAAATTTCCAGCAATGACCACATCTGTTGAGGTGAGGGGAGCTATCAGAACATCAGCAGTGGCATCAGTGAGAATCCAGCAGAATGGATGTCACACAAATGTTTATTTTAGAAGGAAAATATTGAGAATACCTTTCAAAAGCCAGCATTAATCTTGGGGTCATTTAGATAGTCAGATACTCACAATGACTTTTCATACAATCATAGAATGGTCTGGGTTGGAAGGGACCTCCAAAGTCCCCTCTGCCATCAGCAGGAACATCCTTAACTAGATCAGGTTGCCCACAGCCCTGTCCAGCCTCACCTTGAATATCTCCAGGGATGGGACCTCAACCACCCTCCCTGGGCAACCTGTTCCAGTGCTCCACCACCCTCTTTTCATGCCTCTGAAATTATTTCTATCCTGAAAAATCCTAGGAGCAGGATTTGTTTAAAATTCATAAAACAATATGGACAATTACTTTTCCATGGATTCACATTTTTTTTTTTAATCTAGATGGCTCAAAAATTATATATTCAAGCCCACAGGCTGAAAATCAAATTCATTAAGAATGAAATCATCCTTTTTTGTCAAACACTGAAAAACATTTTCATGCTGGTTTACTACAGGAAATGGCCCAGCACATGATGAATATCTACAGTCTGAAACTCATGATGCAACCTTTCACAGACACTTTGGAGGATGCTTCTCTAGGACTATGCACCACAAAGAAATATTCATAACTGTCAATGTTAGAACCACCTGCAGACTATGAGCACATCTACACCCCCTCCCCCAAAAAATAAACCCAACCAAACAAAACACCACCAAACCAATTAGTTTTATTTGAAAATTTCTTCACCTAGCTAAAAGAGATTGCAGTGAGGTGAGGATTGGTCTCATCTCCCTAATATCAAGGCATAGAAAGAGAGGAAGTGGCTTCAAATTGCACCAGGGAAGGTTTAGGTTGGATATTAGGAAATGTTTCTTCTCTGAAAGAGTGGTCAGGCATTGGAATAGGTTGCTCAGGGAGATGGTGGAGTCATTGTCATAGAATCATAGAATCAGCCAGGTTGGAAGAGACCTCCAAGATCACCCAGTCCAACCTAGCACCCAGCCCCATCCAATCAACTAGACCATGGCACTAAGTGCCTCATCCAGGCTTCTCTTGAACATCTCCAGGGATGGTGACTCCACCACCTCCCTGGGCAGCACATCCCAATGGCCAATCTCTCTTTCTGGGAAGAACTTCCTCTTAATCTCCAGCCCAGACCTCCCCTGGCACAGCTTTGGACTGTGTCCCCTCCTTCTGCTGCTGCTTGCCTGGGAGAAGAGCCCAACCCCCACCTGGCTACAACCTCCCTTAAGGTAGTTGTAGACAGCAATGAGGTCTCCCCTGAGCCTCCTCTTCTCCAAGCTAAACACCCCCAGCTCCCTCAGCCTCTCCTCATAGGGCTTGTGTGTCTGCATAGATATTTTGCTCCATCTTCCCATTGGCCTCTCCCACCTAGTCTAGTGCAGTGGTTTTCACCATTTCTGTGCTATCACAGAGTTGCTACCAACATTGCTGATCAGCTTAGCTTTATCCAGCAGCAGATCCATCTTGGAGACTGCTGGAACTGGCTCTGTCTGACATGGGAGCAGCTTCTTGTATGTCCTCACAGAATTCTGCCCCACACTACCTTGTCACCTCAACCCAATATTCCAAGAAGATACAATTTTTGCTAAGAGAATTTCATACCTATTGAGCAATGGATCAGAACAGAAACACTTCCATTTGTCAGAAGAGCAGCTTGGATATGTACATTATATGTTCATTATCAACTCTAGTGATGCATTTCTACAGGTGTTAACAACAATTTTTTTCCGTGCCAATTCTTAAATATTTTTTATAGAAGGTACTTCAAAATAAATCATCCTTGTCATGATCAAGGCATAAAGAAATTTTGTAACCTCTGAAATAAACCTTTCCCCAGCCTAAGTCCAACAATGACCTCCTGTACTACAGGCAACTCTATCTCCACAAGAAATATTGTCTAGCAGATGGAAAAAAAAAAAAACCCAAACACAAAGGCATTTTGTAGAATGCATGTCAGAGGAAGGAGCAGAGTGATGTATGTCATCAATAACCTTCAACATTTCAAAGCAGTTGCAGTCATAAAAGAAAAACAAAACCAGCAATAACCAAACCAAACCAAACCAAACCAAACAAAACAAAATGAGATAAAAGCTACTAAACACTGGAAGCTGCCTGATCAGAGTACATCAGATTAAAAAGAGGAAAGCAGTCTGAGTGTATAATCATAGAGTGATAGAATGGTAGGGGTTGGAAGGAACCATCCAGCCCAACCCCACTGCCAAAGCAGCATCACCTTGGGCAGGTCACACAGGAATGCATCCAGATGGGTTTTGAAAGTCCTAGAGAAGGAGATTCCACAACCTCTCTGGGCAGCCTGCTCCAGTGTTCCATCACCCTTGCAGTAAAGAAGTTTTTCTTCATTTTGAAGTGGAATTTCTTGTGTTCCAGTTTGTATTTATTGCCTCTTACCCTAACACAGGACAGCAGTGAGAAGAGACTGGCACCTCCTTCTTCTTGACACCCACCCCTCAGGTATTTATAAACATTCATAAGATCTCCTCTCAGCCTTCTCTTTTCCAAACCAAACAGTCCCAGGCCTCTCTGCTTTTCTCTTTACATTATAGAGTGAAAAGAGCTACCCCAACCTAACTATTCCACTTCCAAGAACAGACATTCTTGGTACCCCTTATAATATCAGTTTCATATCATGTTATTCACATAGGTCAAATTCCCCTGCCTGGACTCTAAAACCTTGAAGGAATAGTGGTCACAAAAACTCAAGTAGGTGAACAAAGGTGTAATGACAAATCTGTGACTGATATAGGAAGCAATGTGGGGAAAACAATGGAGAGAAAGAGTGTTACCTGTCTTGGACAACCATATGCTATCAAAGATGGGAGTGTTGATCTTCGTGAGGGTAGGGAGGCTCTGCAGAGGGACTTGGATAGATTGGATCCATGGCCAATGTTAATGGGATAAGCTTCACCAAGGCCAAGTGCCAAGTCCTGCACTTGGATCACAACAACCCCAAGCAATGCTATAGGCTGGGAGAAGTGTAGCTGGAAAGCTGCTGGCAGAAAGGGACCTGGGGGTGCTGATGGACAAGCAGCTGAAGAGGAGCCAGCAGTGTGCACAGGTGGCCAAGAAAGCCAAAGGCCTCCTGGCTGGGATCAGCAATGCTGTGTCCAGCAGGAGCAGGGAGGGGATTGTGCCCTGGGACTCAGCTCTGAGGATGCAACACCTTGAGTGTTGTGTCCAGTTTTGGGCACCTCAATCCAAGAGAGATGTGGAGGTGCTGGAGTGAGTGCAGAGTAGAGCAAAGAGGCTGGGGAAGTGCCTGGGGAATAAATCTGATGAGGAGCAACTGAAGGAGCTGGGGATGGTTAGTTTGGAAAAGAGGAAGCTGAGAGGATACCTCATTGCTGTCTACAGCTACCTGAAAGGAGGTTGTGGAGAGGTTGGTGCTGGTCTCTTCTCACAGGTAATTAGTGATAGAACAAGAGAGAATGGCCTCAAGCTAGGACTGGGTAGGTTTAGACTGGACAGTAGGAAAGTTTTTTTTCCCATCAGGAGTGGTCAGGGATTGGAATGTGCTGCCCAGGGAGGTGATGGAGTCACCAAGCCTGGATGCATTTAAAAGCAGTTTGGATGTGGTGCTTGGGGACATGGTTTAGGGGTGAACCTCACAGAGTAGGGCTGTGGGTTGGATTTGGTGATCCTGAGGTCTTTTCCAACTGGAATATTTCTGTGATTTTCTGATTCTGTGAAAAGCGTTTATCAGGTTGCTTTTTTAGTTTGTGGCATCCCTGAAACAAAACCCAAGGAATGCTGATTTGCTAAAAGTAGACAACTAGCTCTACTGTCTCTGAACTAGCAGATGTGTTGATCCTTTGATCAGATAATTATTGCTCTTTATCACAGAGAAAACAAGAAAATGACCAAAAAGCTGCTTAGAGGCAAGTTCTGCATACTTGAGGAACCCTGAGAGATCCACAACTGTCTGCAGCTGGAAATAATCCACAGGTCTAAAGAGAAGTGAGCCGAAAGCTGCTTAGAGGCAGCCTCTGCATACTGGGGGAGCCCTGAGAGGTCCACAACTGTCTGCAGCTGGAAATAATCCACAGATCTAAAGAGAAGCCTCAAAGCTCACTTGAGTGACTCTACCTTGCCATGGAAACCATGTTGTTCCAACTTTGGCAAACAGAAGAAATACCTCTACTGCTGCATCTTGTCAGACAAGCTTTTAAGGATGATTGGAGCAATTTGAACTCCTTATTAATCCAAACATACCTGAAGGCTTTCCATTCACATTGTCCTACAGCAGCAACAAGAAGAGGAAAAGAAAAATAGAAAAAGGAAACTTTTTCAACAATAAAAGGCAGCCAAAAAGAAAAAGTAGCAAGAATGCTAATAGCACATTTGAGACAATGTTCCCATGTTGAGAACAATTCATAACATATCCTCTTGCTTTAAAAAAATAAATAAAGGATTTTGTTTAGAGTTGGGAGGTAACCTGAAAGTTTTCTTTCATTTTCCTTGAGAAACCTAAACATTTGGGTTTGTGTTTTGGTTCAGAACCTAATTCTTCAAGCACTTCTATTTTCTTCCTCTTTTTTTTTTTTTTTTTATGAGTTGAAATATGTTTTAAGTTAATGATGCACCATGAGGGTAGTGGAACACTGGAACAGGTTGCCAAGGGAGGTAGTTGAGGCTCCATCCCCAGAAATCTTCAACATCAGGCTCAACCAGGCTCTGGGCAGCCTGATCTAGTGAAGGATGTCCCTGCTGACTGCAGAGGGGGTTGGAGTAGATGACCTTTGTAAGTCCCTTTGTACTCCAACCACTCTCTGATTCTATGAATTGCTACTTTTCAGAAGTTAGCATTACATTTATTGACATGGACCATGAATCCAGAAAGCTATTTGGAAGAGAGTTTCTCCCCCCTTGTGTTTATTACCTCTACAAACTGAACATATTTTTCCTTTGATCCCACATGAGCAACATATGAAAGGGAAAACCTTATGAAATTCTGTAGGCTGTGTTGTGATCTGAAGCTGAAGGCTGTGGTATTCAACCTTTAGCCTTTTGCCTGTGGATAGCTCAGCAGGAAGAATAATACAGGCAGAAAGCCTGATCCCAGTGGTCCTCTGCCATTTCAGCCCTGGAGGAATAAGCAGGGAAATGGATGAATTAATTTGACAGTGACACATTGCACCATAGGACCATAGCTTGTTACCCACTACATGATGGGTACAAATCAGGAGCTTGTGTCAACACAAGCTATTAAGAGCCATCACCACAGCCCTTCATCAGCTGTTTCTGTAGCGGAGAGGTCCTCATGGAGATTTCTGCTGGGTTGGCCAGTTACACCAGTTGGAAATCAGTAAATTGAGGTGATAGAAAGCAGCTCTGAGGAAAAGGACTTGGGGCTGCTGATGGATGAGAAGCTGGACATGAACAGACAGTGTGAGCTTGCAGCACAGAAGGCCAAGGGCAGCCTGGGCTGCAGCAAAAGATGTGTGGCCAGCAGATCCAGAGAGCTGATTCTGACACTTTGCTCTGGTGAGACCTCTTCCAGAGTACTTCATCCAGCTCTGGAGCCCTCAATTGAGAAGGTCATGGACCTGAGGGAACCAGACCAGAGGAGGGCCACAAAAATAATCAGAGGGTTGAAGCACCTCTGCTATGAGGTCAGGCTGAGGGAGCTGGGGGTGTTCAACCTGGAGAAGAGGAGGTTCTGGGGAGACCTAGTAGCAGCCTGCCAGTACCTGAAGGGGGCTACAAGAAGGATGGAGAAAGATTATTTACAAAGTTCTGTCTTTCCTGCCATCTTTAATATCTATATCTATTTATCTATTTATCTATCTATCTATCTATCTATCTATCTATCTATCTATCTATCTATCTTAACATGAAAGCCCTTTGATTTTCAGTAGTTACCCCCAAAAAGCAGGGTATCCTTTACACCACTGGAAGAACTAACATGAGCAGTGCTGTGGATAAAAACTGCTGAACATTCATTTACATCACGAGTGTTAATTGCTTCAGAAATTTGATTCCATCAATTCAGTTACTCTGCCACAGTTAGAGGAAATATTCTGCAGCAAAGAAGTGGAGTACCTTCATTAATTTGACTTGGAAGAATTCACATCGTTGAAAGGATCTGATCATCACATTTCTAGTTGTGCAAGGACTAAAAGACTGGAAATCTAAATTAAATAAGAGAAAGGGATAGCTAAATGTCCACTGTTATTAGAAATGTGTAGCTATATTCTCAAGTGATGATTAATAAGGTACACACCAGAGTGAATTCTGTTGTCTTGTGTTTAAGCAACTCATTTGTTAGGGAACATGAGTAAAAAAAAATAAATGGTGAGCTTTTAGAAAAGAATTGAATAAATACTTTACACTAGTGTAGTCCTACTGTAAATTAAATTGAAATTAAACTTTCTCTTCTATACCTGGAATACAGTTTAGGGCTCCCCAGAGCAAGAAAGGCAAGGATCTGCTGAAGAGGGTTGAGCAAAGAGCTATGAGGATGATCAAAAGGACCTGAACATCTCTGCTATGAAGAAAAGCTGAGAGACCTGGAGAAGGAAAGGCTGAGAGGGGACCTGATCAGTGTCTGCAAATATCTGAGGGATGGGTGTCAAGAGGAAGGGGCCAGGCTCTTCTCAGTGGCACCTGGTAATAGGACAAGGAGTAATGGATGTAAGTTGGAACACAGGAAGATCCACCTCAACATGAGGAGAAACTTCTTCACTGTGAGGGTGATGGAGCACTGGAACAGGCTGCTCAGAGAGGTTGTGGAGTCTCCTTCTCTGGAGACTTTAAAAACCAAACTGGATGTGTTCCTGTGTGGACTGCCCTAGGTGATCCTGCTCTAGCAGGGGACTTGGAGATGATGATCTCTGGATCTTCCAATCCTATTGGACCATAGGACTATTGGATCATAGGACCATAGAATGTCAGGAGATCCCTTCCAATTGGACGTTCTATGGTCCTATGATCCTCCTTGATGTGCAAATCACACCGACAGGCAGAGACCTAAAGCAGCTTCTAAATTCCACTTCCTAAATCCTCACTGCCAGGCTAGTCTCTAAAAAATATGAAGAAAATATAAACCCTGTGGGAGGGTTTGTAAAAGGCAGAGTGATGCCCAGAGAGAACAGACCCTTTCTGAATATCAGCCAACAAGATACAGATGAAAATCTTATGATTGTTTTCACCTTCATGTTAGAAGAAGAAAAAAATATATTCAAGTTAACTGACATCAAAAAAGAGAGGGAATTGCCAAACTGGAAAAGTTGCCAGTGGAGATCTTGCACATTGGTAGCAACCATTAAACTGAGTTGTCAAGAAAGAGGGATGTGGTAGACTGACATAATTAACATTTGTTTTTAATTAGCATCACTGTTTCTATGAAGAAAAAGGAAGGCCTGGAGAGAGCTCCAGAAGAGATGAGTTCTCCCCCTGTAATTACCACAACTCCCAGCAGGGTCCTTCTGATCTGATTAACACCTCAGTAGGAGAGGTGTCCTAACATGCACTTCTCTGCCAGAGTCATGGGGATAAAGCAAAGGTGCTGACTGGTAAACACAGAGGTGCCTGTAAGGATTAAAGTGCCTGGAATTTGCAGCTGCATTTCGTAATTTATAGGCATCCTCATGGAAGAGGTACAGGGAGCAAAGGGGAAAAGGAAGGGAAGAAGCTCTGCAAAAGTTATAATATAGATATAGTTATAATATAGATAAATATAAAGTTATAATATAGATATAATGTATCTATATATATNGGAGGATTTGGGGACTTGAGCATCTCCCCTGTGAAGAGAGACTGAGAGCCCTGGGGCTGTTTTGTCTGGAGAAGAGAAGACTGAGAGGGATCTGATCAATGTCTATCAATATGTGAGGGATGGGTGTCAAGTGGAAGGGGCTAGGCTCTTTTGGGTGGTGCACAGTGATAAGCCAAGGAACAATGGGTTCAAACTTGAACAGAGAAGATTTCAGCTCACCATGAGGAGAAACTTCTTTAGAGTGAGGGTGACAGAGCCCTGGAACAGGCTGCCCAGGGGATTGTGGATTCTCCTTTTCTGGAGCCTTTCCAACCCCACCTGGATGCATTCCTGTGCAGACTACCCAAAGTGATGCTGCTCTGGCAGAGGGGGTGGACCTGTTGCTCTCTTGAGGTCCCTTCCAACCTCTGATACACTGTGAGACTGTGAGACTGTGAATTTTATTCCTTCAGACAAAAAAAAAATAGTAGAAGAAAAGTACTAAGTGATCAGATTATAATACCTGATTGTTTCATGTACTCCAGTGATGTACTGGTTTTGCTGGGCTAGAGTTCATTTTTTTTCAGAGTATGTTGCACCAGTGTGCACTTGCAGCCCAGAAAGCCAATTGTGCCCTGGGCTGCTTCAAGAGAAGTGTGACAACAGGTCAAGGGAGGTGATTCTCCCCCCCTGCTCCACTCTGCTGAGACCCTACCTGGAGTACTGCATCCAGTTCTGGAGCCTCTATTACAGGAAGGATCTGGAGGTGCTGGAAGGTGTCCTGAGAAGGACCAGGAGGATGAGCAGAGGGATGGAGCTCCTCCGCTGTGAGGATAGACTGAGAGAGTTGGGGTTGTTCAGTCTGGAGAAGAGAAGGCTCCAAGGAGAATTTCTTGTGGCCTTCCAGTATCTGAAGGGGGCTACAAGAAAGCTGGGGAGGGACTTTTTAGGGTGTCAGGGAGTGATAGGACTGGGGGGAATGGAGCAAAACTAGAAATGGGTAGATTCAGATTGGATGTGAGGAAGAAATTCTTCCCCATGGGGGTGGTGAGAGCCTGGCAGAGGTTGCCCAGGGAGGTGGTGGAAGCCTCATCCCTGGAGGTTTTTGCAGCCAGGCTGGATGTGTCTGTGAGCAACCTGCTGTGGTGTGAGGTGTCCCTGCCCATGGCAGAGGGGTTGGGACTGGATGACCTTTGAGTTCACTTCCAACCCTGACAGTTCTGTGATTCTGGATGATGTTTTGGATTTGTGAGGAAACAGTGTGAAAAGCCCACTGAGCTTTTAGCCACTGCTGAGCAGTGCTTACACAACATCAAGGCTTTTCTGCTCCTCACACTGCTCTGCCAGCAAGTAAGCTGAGGATGCACTGGTGAGGCCTCACCTTGAGCACTCTGTGCACTTCTGGGCTTCTCACTGCAAGAGAGATCTTGAGGTGCTNGGATGATGTTTTGGATTTGTGAGGAAACAGTGTGAAAAGCCCACTGAGCTTTTAGCCACTGCTGAGCAGTGCTTACACAACATCAAGGCTTTTCTGCTCCTCACACTGCTCTGCCAGCAAGTAAGCTGAGGATGCACTGGTGAGGCCTCACCTTGAGCACTCTGTGCACTTCTGGGCTTCTCACTGCAAGAGAGATCTTGAGGTGCTGGAGTGGGTCCAGAGGAGAGTGATGATGAGACTGGGGAAGGGACTGAAGGGAAAGTCTGATGAGGAGAGGCTGAGGGAGCTGGGGGTGTTCAGCCTGGAGAAGAGGAGGCTTAGGGGGGACCTTCTCACACTCTACAACTACCTGAAGGGAAGCTGTAGTCAGGTGGGGGTCAGGCTCTGCTCCCAGGCAACTTGTGCCAAGATGAGAGGGCATGGCCTGAAGCTGCCCCAGGGGAGGTTTAGGTTGGATGTTAGGAAGCACTTCCTGACGGAAAGGGGAATTAGAGACTGGAATGGACCTCCCAGGGAGGTAGTGGAGTCTGCATGAAAATGTTTAAGGCAAGATTGGATGGGGCACTTAGTGCCATGGTCTGGTGGATGTGGTGGTGTTAGGTCATAGGCTGGACTTGATGATTTCAGAGGTCTATTCCAGCCTCATTAATTCTGTGATTCTATGAAAGGCTGTGACAGTCAGGACAGTTGACCTCAACCCACCAAAAGGATTTTCCACACAAAATGATATCATGCTTAGTGATAAAAACAGCGAGGGTAAGTTTGTCAGAGTTGCTATTGCTCAAGGGCTTGCTGGGCATGAGCCAGCTGATGGTGAGCAACTGAAGATTGTGCATCACAAGCATTTGATACATTTTCAGCATTGCAATTTCGGTAGTTGTATTGAGGTAACCATGCTCTTACTTGGGCTGGGCGGATGGAACACCTCTGCTATGAGGATAGGCTGAGGGAGATGGGGCTGTTCAGCCTAGAAAAGAGAAGACACCGTGGGGGACCTTAGAGCTGCTTTCCAATACCTGAAGGGATCCTACAGGAAGGCTGGAGAGGGACTTTTCATAAGGGTGTCTAGAAACAGGAGAAGAGGGAATGGTTTTAAGCTGAGGGAGAGTAGGTTTTGGCTGGATATAAAGAATAAGTTCTACAGGATGAGAGTGGTGAGACTCTGGAATAGACTGCCCAGGGAAGCTGTGGGTGCCTCCTCCCTTGGAGGATCACAGGATCACAGGATGTTAGGGTTTGGAAGGGACCTTTGAAGATCATCAAGTCCAACCCCCCTGCCAGACCAGGACCATAGAATCCAACACAAGTCACACAGGAACACATCCAGATGGGTCTGGAAAATCATGTTGAGGTGGAACCTTCTATGCTGTAGTTTCCATCCTTCGCCCCTTGTCCTATCACAGGGTGCAGCTGAGCAGAACCTATCCCCTCCCTCTTGACCCCCAGCCCTCAGATATTTATAGACATTTATTAAATCCCCTCTCAGTCTTCTCTTCTCCAGACAAAACAGTCCCAGGGCTCCCAGCTTCTCTTCATAGGGCATATGCTCCAGGCCTTTCATCAGCCTCGTGTTTTCTGCTGGTATTCAGGGAGAAAATTCACTCTTGGAGAACTTTGTTGTTGTTGTTAAAACTTGTTATTTTGATCTGAAGAGCACAGATTTTGCCATCAAGCACAATGATACTTATGGAAAGGTTTCTTTGTGATAGCCACCACTGTGCTTTGTTTGATGAACTATTGGTGGCTTTGTCCTTTTTGCATTGAGGCAAAGCAAACCACGAACTGCAGTTGTGCACTATGGAAGATTTATGGAAAATAAAGTGATTTCAAAATCCCCTTCTTTCACCACCACCTCCCCTTTCCCACCATAGCTGTCCCTTTTCCACCCCACCTGCCCCTTATTTTCCCCTCAAACTCTAGAGCACCTGGGCTCTGTGGGAGTCTCCTCCCACCCCAGCTGTGGCCACTTTGCCCTCCCCACCCACTCCCCTTTTTAATCCCACCTAGGAAAGGCAGAAGCCCTAAGCTGAGCCCATCTGGGCTGAGGATCCTCCTCTCCCCACTGGTGAGTCCACACTGGGTGTTGGTGATGGGATCCCAAAAGGCCGGGGGGCCTGGTGGCCCCCCAGTTAGGTAGGAAGAGAATTGACAACTGCTCCAATATCACCCACGGGTGCTGACTGGAGCTGAGCTCCTCTGTGTGGCATTTGGGCTGGTTGAGGGTTCTGTCTTACCCCCCCTTGCCAGAGCAGGATCACCTATACCAGAAGCATTGTCTTTGATGGAAGCCAAGTTAAGCCGAAGCTGAGTGCGTCTACAAATCCTCTCCCTGTCAGCTGCAGGGATGAAAAGTAATTGAAAAGATCACTCAAAATTTTTACAAACCTGTGTTGTGGCTGAAGTTTTAGAATAGATTCACAGAATCAGTCAGGGTTGGAAGGGACCACAAGGATCAGCCAGTTCCAACCCCCTGCCATGGGCAGGGACACCTCACACTACATCAGGCTGGCCACAGCCTCATCCAGCCTGGCTGCAAACACCTCCAGGGATGGAGCCTCAACCACCTCCCTGCACAACCCATTCCAGGCTCTCACCACTCTCATGGGGAAGAACTTCTTCCTCATGTCCAGTCTGAATCTCCCCACTTCCAGCTTTATTCCATTCCCCCACAGCCCTGTCACTACCTGAGATCCTAAAAAGTCCCTCCCCAGCTTTCTTGGAGCCCCCTTCAGATATTGAAAGGCCACAAGAAGGTCACCTGGGAGCCTTCTCTTCTCCAGACTGAACAGCCACAACTTTTTCAGTCTGTCCTCACAGCAGAGCAGCTCCAGCCCTCTGATCATCCTGGTGGCCCTTCTCTGGACACCTTCNGACCATTTCACCTTGGGTTGTTTAAGACCAGGTCAGATGAGGCCTTGAGGAGATGAATCTAGTTGAAAGACATGCCTGGCCATGCTGGGGAGGTTGGAGTAGGTGGTCTTTGAGGTGCCTTCCAACCTAGGCCATTCTATGATTTTTTCTTTTTTTTTGTTAAAGAGGTGGAGAAAAGGGATCCTTTTTGAAAAAAAAAATCCAAACCAAAACACAACAAAAACACAAACCCCACAAAAAACCCCAAAACTAAACCAAAAACAAACAGAAAACCAAAAACACAAATAAAAATAAAACCAAACAAAAAAACCCCACCAAAACCACCACCACCAAAAACAAGAACAAAACCAGAAGAAATAAAAACAATTTTCCTAGGGTCTTTCCCTAAGCAAAATAACTAAAAGAAGTCATGCTGCATAGCCTGCTGAACTCCATGTTAGATTGCTGAAGAAAGTAATCTGAGGTTGATCTGTTGAGAGTAACCTGCCAAATGGAAGTGGCAGGCTGAGGCACAGTGTGTTCCTACTCAGAGAAGTCAGCAATCAGCTCTTCTGTTTCCCTTCCATCTTTTCAAATGAATTTCTGCAGAAGGCCTGTCACCACAGTCTCCTCACAATGGCAAATCAAGCTGATTTTTTTGCTGCAGCTCAGTTACGCTCTGTTCTGCATAGTCCTGAACTACTTCTTGATAAAGAAACAAGAACAGAATCACAGAATTAACCAGGCTGCAAAAGACCTCAGAGATCATCAAGTCCAACCTATCACCCAACACCATCTCATCAACTAGACCATGGCACTGAGTGTCTCATCCAGCATGATTTTAAACACTTCCAGGGATGGTGACTCCACCACCTCCCTGGGCAGCACATTCCAATAGCAAATCTCTCTTTCTGTAAAGAATTTCTTTCCTCACATTCAGCTTAAACCTCCCCTGGAGCAGCTTGAGACTGTGTCCTCTTGTTCTATCACTGGTTGTCTGGGAGAAGAGACCAATCCCCTTCAGGGAGTTGTAGAGAGCAATGAGGTCTGCCCTGAGCCTCCTCTTCTCCAGGCTAAACACCCCCAGCTCCCTCAGCCTCTCCTCACAGGGCTGTGCTCCAGACCCCTCCCCAGCCTCCTTGCCCTTCTCTGGACACATTCCAGCATCTCAACATCTTTCTTGAATTGAGGAGCCCAGAACTGGACACAGGACTCAAGGTGTGGTCTAAGCAGTGCTGTGTCCAGGGCAGAATGATTTCCCTGCTCCTGCTGGCCACACTATTGCTGATGCAGGCCAAGGGATGCCACTGGCCTTCTTGGCCACCTGGGCACACTGCTGGCTCATGTTCAGCTGCTGTCACTCAGCACCCCCAGGTCCCTCTCTGCCTGGCTGCTCTCCAGCCACTCTGTCCCCAGCCTGTAGCACTGCCTGGGGTTGTTGTGGC
>VXBD01008524.1:29154-70392 GCA_013399975.1 Indicator maculatus
GGAAAGGAAAGGAAAGGAAAGGAAAGGAAAGGAAAGGAAAGGAAAGGAAAGGAAAGGAAAGGAAAGGAAAGGAAAGGAAAGGAAAGGAAAGGAAAGGAAGGAGGAAAAGAGACAAGAATAATGAAGGAAAAAAGAAAGAAAAATAAAAGAAGAACGCAAAAGAAGAAAGTAAAAAAAGAAAGGGAGAAAGAAGGAAAAGAAGAAAGAAGAAAAAATAAAGAGAAAGAAGGAAAAGTAGGAATAAAGAAAAAATAAAGAGAAAATAGAAAGCAAAAAAAAGAAGGAAAAGAAAAGAGAAAGACATAAAAAGGAAAGGAAAGAAAAGAAGACAAAAAAGACAGAAAGAGAAAGAAAGAAAGAGAAAGAAGGAAGAGTAAAAAGGAAAGAAAGCAAGAAAGAGACCAAGAAAACAAGCAAGCAAGCAAGAAAGAAATCTTCACTGGGAGGTCATGGAGTCTGAAAAAGACCAACATTCTCATACTCCTATGGACACCAGAAAATAACACAGACATTGAAAGGCATGTGGCAGTTTGACTCAATCAGCTTAGAGGTCTTTTCCAACTGTCTTCATTTAAATAGCTGACAGAAACACATTTACTCCCAAGGGAAGTAAACTAAAGGGGCTTTCACTGGACTGGAGAGACATACAGAGATTGTATTAAAAAACACACAGGAAAATAAAAAAACACACAAGAAAATAAAAAAACACACAGGAAAATAAAAAAACCACACAGGAAAATAAAAAAACCACACAGGAAAATAAAAAAACTACACAGGAAAATAAAAAAACCACACAGGAAAATAAAAAAACCACACAGGAAAATAAAAAAACTACACAGGAAAATAAAAAAAACCACACAGGAAAATAAAAAAACACACAGGAAAATAAAAAAAACCACACAGGAAAATAAAGAAAACCACACAGGAAAATAAAAAAACCACACAGGAAAATAGAGAATACATGAATCCTTAACACCTACTACAGATACACCATGCACAAACACAACCCCAAACCTCCCCCCAACCAGAAAAAAACACAAGCCCCAGTGCTCCTTTTCTGCTCCCCCTGTTGCCTTCCTTCCATTAGGCCCAAACAGGTGATCTCAAAGGTCTTTTCCAACCTGAATGTTTCTGTGATTCTTTGTGATTTTATTTTTCACTTCACCTGAACACACCACCTACATTATAAATATTCTTGCCACAGGTGTGCAGCAGATGAAAAACAAACTGATGGTAGAGCATGGCACTTGTGTTTCTCTAATTCATCCAGTCAGTGCTGTTTATCTCTCATATTTATTGGAAAATTATGCAGGTTTCTACCAGCAGGTTTGCTACAGAAGTATTTAGGGACAAAACATAGATCCAATTACCCTTCTGCAATCTCCTGAAGTCAATAAGCCTGGTTTAGCTTTATTGATGAAACAATGAACAAAATCTCATCTAGCTTCATATTTGGCATAAGTGAGGCATAATTACCAAAGATTTACAGCTGGAGCTTGGGCTTCATTCATGGTCAGCTTCTGATTCAGAAGTTTGTGTCTTAAATTTCAAGCTGACATATGAGTTAAAGCAGAGATGCACAATTCTCCCCTCACTGGAGAAAGGGAGAAGTCCACCTTGATTAAAACTGGGCAGAGTTTACATGTCCACATTTAACTGCACTGCTGAGCTAAGATNGCCTTCCTTCCATTAGGCCCAAACAGGTGATCTCAAAGGTCTTTTCCAACCTGAATGTTTCTGTGATTCTTTGTGATTTTATTTTTCACTTCACCTGAACACACCACCTACATTATAAATATTCTTGCCACAGGTGTGCAGCAGATGAAAAACAAACTGATGGTAGAGCATGGCACTTGTGTTTCTCTAATTCATCCAGTCAGTGCTGTTTATCTCTCATATTTATTGGAAAATTATGCAGGTTTCTACCAGCAGGTTTGCTACAGAAGTATTTAGGGACAAAACATAGATCCAATTACCCTTCTGCAATCTCCTGAAGTCAATAAGCCTGGTTTAGCTTTATTGATGAAACAATGAACAAAATCTCATCTAGCTTCATATTTGGCATAAGTGAGGCATAATTACCAAAGATTTACAGCTGGAGCTTGGGCTTCATTCATGGTCAGCTTCTGATTCAGAAGTTTGTGTCTTAAATTTCAAGCTGACATATGAGTTAAAGCAGAGATGCACAATTCTCCCCTCACTGGAGAAAGGGAGAAGTCCACCTTGATTAAAACTGGGCAGAGTTTACATGTCCACATTTAACTGCACTGCTGAGCTAAGATTTTTACTTTATTAACCAGCATGGAATGATCTGGCTTGGAAGGGACCTCCAAAGCTCATCTACTCCACCCTCCCAAAAGCACAAGCCAAGTTCTATAAGCCACTTATCCTATCAAAAATTTCCAGTATTGGCTTTCATAGGTCAGAGCACAAACTAGGATGTTTGGACACCTGAACCTTTTTATCACATAAAAGGTCAGTTCATCTTAAACAATTGGTTAAATGCTTGATTTCATCCTTCAGGACAATTCTGGCTTAGAAGTTCTTTTGTTTCTGTATATTCTGCTTGAGACTGCAATAATGAAGATAACAAGACCAAAGTTAAAAAGGAAAAAAAATAAAAAGGAAAAGTAAGAGAATAATCACAGAATCATAGAGTGGTCTCGGTTGGAAGGGAACTCCAAAGGTCATCTAGTCCAACCCATTCTGCAGTCAGCAGGGACATCCTCAACTAGATCAAGTTGCCCAAAATCCTGTCAAGCCTCACCTTGAATATCACCAGGGATGAGGCCCCAGCCACCTCCCTGGGCAACCTGTTCCAGTGTTCCACTGCCCTCCTGGTGCAGAACTTGTCCTTAGGACCATTTTCTCTGCCCCTTAAAAGCCCTGTGGGAGAATGGGATAATTTTGCCTATCTTCCTGCATTTCCAAATCAGCAGTGATGGAATGAACCGAGATTGATGATCATGTCTTTGAGCAGAACACTTTATGTTTAATACTTTCATCAGTTTGTACTAGCTAATTATGTGTGAGGAGTTTTATTCTTTGCTTTCAAAGGCTTGTCAATGTGTGGGATGACAGCATTGAGGAGCAGACAAGTCCTTCTTAATTGCTCCCAGCACTGAACACTCCTTTTGGCATAGCTGGGATCCAAGATAATTTGATTCTTGTTGCCCCTCACTATGCACTTACAGGGAACCGGAAAGCTCTCAGTCAGCCCTACAGGTTAGATTGTATATTTGCAGCAAACTTTCAAGATATAGTTTCTGTTTTAAAAACAGAGGCAAGGACAAGTTGCTGGCAGCTTCACAGGCTCACAGTATATCAGAGGCTGGAAGGAAAATCAAGAGAGCGTCAGGTCCAACCCCCTCTGCCAGAGCAGCATCACTTAGGGTAGTCTGCACAGGAATGCATCCAGGTGGGGTTGGAAAGGCTCCAGAGAAGGAGACTCCACAACCCCCCGCCCCGGGGAGCAGCCTGCTCCAGGGCTCTGTCACCCTCACTGTAAAGAAGTTTCTCCTCATGGTGAGCTGAAATCTTCCATGTTCAAGTTTGACCACATTGTTCCTTGGCTTATCACTGTGCACCACCCAAAAGAGCCTGGCCCCCTCCACTTGACACCCACCCCTCACATATTGATAGACATTGATCAGATCCACTCTCAGTCTTCTCTTTTCCAGACTAAACAGCCCCAGAGCTTTGTCTCTCTTCATAGGGGAGATGCTCAAGTCCCCAAATCCTCCTCATGGCTCTCCCTTGGATTCTCTCCAGCAGGTCTCTGTCTCTCTGTTTCAAAGCTTTTCATCATGTATGTTGTTGCAGAGAGTGATGGGGAGGCAGCCAAGTACTGCAATCCTTTCTGGTATATCCTCTGCAGTGAATTTTTATGCAGAGGCTACAGTTCATGTGCACTTCTTGTAAATAACGCTTGGCTTAATGTATTGTGTTTGCAAATTACCCATTGTGAGAGCTTCCTCTGGGGATAGACAATAAAGGCAGAGAGTAACTGACTAACAAAGTCCATTCTTGGCCTTCTATATTTTGTGCATGCACTTTAATCCAGGCCCACCAGGTTTAGAAGCAAGCATGGAAGATAATAATAGTGATTTCTGCATGCAGTTTAGAGTCCTTTTGTAGTGTTGTTGCATGTAGGTCACCACATTTTTCACATGGTGTAAAGAAAAAAAATTGGTAATTTAGTCCATTATGAAAATCAAGGCATCAGAGTAGCAGAATCACAGAATCAACCAGGTTGGACAAGACCCCCAAGATCATCAAGTCCAACCCATCACCTAACCCTATTTAATCAACTAGACCATGGCACTCTGATTGAGGGAGTGGAACATCTTCCTTACAAGGAGAGACTGAGGGAGCTGAGGGCTCTTTAGTCTGAGGAAGAAGAACCTCAAGGGTGACCTCACTCATGTTGATAAAGATGTGCAGGGTGAGTACCAAGAAGATGGAGCCAGGCTCTGCTGCCTGATACCCCATGACAGGACAAGGGGCAATGGATGGAAGCTGTGGCATAGGAAGTTCCATGGAAACATAAGGAAAAACTATCAGTTGAAATCAGTGAAGCATATACAGTTTATAGCAATATAATAATATGGAGAATCTGCCTCGGCATACTCCAACATTTGACAGCCAGAGCAGCAGTTTGTACTGGGAGTGTTTTCCTATGCTGCTCCACTTAACTGCTCAGATATTTACATTTGGGGCAATTGCATTAATTGCCTGGAAAAGACCACTCTCCAAACACACACAGCAGGTGCCTCTTCAACATAGTTTACATTAATTGCTGTCTCTTTTGCTTCAAGAGCCAGCAACACACAATATTTCACAATTAACCTGTCTTGTCACAACAGTTACTAAGTGAATCTTGTTTATCCAGGATGCCAGTGATTTCTCATCCATTTGCTTTCAAAGCTAAGGAAGAAGGCTGGGTCCCATCACAGTTTCTTATTCAGATCCCATTCTGAAAAATCACATTGACTGGGCAGGCAGAGGTAGAAGTTTGTAAATTACGGTTTTCTCCCAATTAAGAGAGTGAAGAAGAACCAGGTTCAATGAAAAAGATAGGATGTCTGTTGACTCAGCTGCAGTCAGTCCATTTATCTGTGGCTCTGAAGACAATACAGATGCAATTAAACCAGCTAGAATGTATTTTACCACCAGTATGAGCCTTACAGATACCTACTTGAGATGAAAGCTACAAAATGATTGCTGATCTGGAATTTACATGATGCAAAGTGTCTAGCTTCTGGTGGTTTGGCTTTCTTGTTTGGTTTGGATGCTGTTTGTTTTGTTTTCTGTTTTTCCCCTGATGATGACAAGGTGCTGCAAATTAGAATCCTCCCATGATCACTGCCTAAACAACATCACAGAATACATCTGCTTGGAAGAGATCTCAAAGATCATCCAGTCCAACCTTTGAGCCAGCACTGAAGGGTCAACACTAAACCATGTCCCTAAGCCCCAGCTCCACACTGTTCTCAGACACCTCCAGGGACAATGTATTGCCTTGGGTGGACCATTCCAATATTTGAGAACCCTCTCTGTGAAGAAATATTTCCTAACATCCAGCCTGAACCTCCCCTGGTGCAGCTTGAAACCATTTCCTCTGGGCCTGTCCCTTGCCACCAAGGAGAAGAAGCTGCCCCCTCCTCACTCCAACCTCCCTTCAGGTAGTTGCAGAGATGGTTCATCATGAGTCAGTCCAAAGGTATCCACAGCTGTGAGCAGGCTTTGCATGCTCCTCCTCTTTCTACATCCCCCTCCACTCAAAATTAAATAAATAGACAAATAAAGCAAGCAAGAAGGCATGACAATGGAAGCAGAAGAAAACCATAATTCTCTGAAGTTACTTTTTTTACTTCTAAAATGTAGAAATGAAATGAGAGCTCTGTCATTATGAACATTTCACAGATCATTCCCTACAGAGATCCATTTCAGGAAGACATTTTTCAAGCACAGCTTGCAAAGTGGGACTGAGGCACCCTCAGAAG
This sequence comes from Indicator maculatus, assembly GCA_013399975.1. Lineage (NCBI taxonomy): Eukaryota > Metazoa > Chordata > Aves > Piciformes > Indicatoridae > Indicator > Indicator maculatus. The sequence goes on from VXBD01008524.1 coordinate 35,160, forward strand.
GCACCCTCAGCAAGACACCAATGACACCAAGCTGTGTGGCCCAGGATGCCAGCTGGACGGACATTGGCAGGCTGGGGAGGTGGGTCCATGCCAACCTCATCCAGTTCAACAAGGCCAAGGGCAAGGTCCTGCACCTGGGTGAGGGCAATCCCAAGCAGAAATACAGGCTGGGTAAGGAGTGGATTGAGAGCAGCCCTGAAATGAGGGACTTGGAGGTGCTGGTTGATGAGGTCCTTGAAGAGAAATAACAACATGCACTGGCAGCCCAAAAAAGCCAACTCTCTCCTGGTTTGAATCAAAAGATGAATGGTCAGCAGGTCAAGGGAGAGAATTCTTCTCTGTTCTTTACAGACCCTACCTGGAGTATTGTGTCCAGCTCTGGAGCCTCCCAACATAATAAGGATATGGATCTGTTGGAGAGGGTCCAGAGGAGGACCAGAAAGATGATCAGAGGGCTGTGAGCACCTCTCTTATAAAGACAGGCTGATGGAGTAGGGTCTGTTCAGCCTGGAGGAGAGAAGACTCCAGGGAGACCTAATAGCAGCATGCCAATACCTGAAGAGGGCCAACAGGAAATCTGGGGAGGGACATTTTATAGGGGCTTGTGGTGACAGGACAACAGCAGGACAGGCTTAGATTAGAAATTAAGAAGTTCTTTCCTATGAGAGTGGTGAGATGCTAGAACAGGTTGTCCAGAGAAGCTGTGGACACCTCACCCCTGCCAGTGTTCAAGACCAGGCTGGATGAGGCTTTGAGCCTGGGTTGGAAGGAGATGATCTGTGTGGTCCCTTCCAACTCAAGCCATTCTGTGATGCTAGGATTTAACCAGGTACTTTCCTTATGTCTGGGTTTCTCCTTACTGACCTCAAGGAGACATAGTCAGGCATTTAAAATGAAGATTGTTCAGATGGAGAAAGATGTGCTAATAGTGGCCTTCCACTACCTGAAGAAGGTCTAAAGAAGGCTGGAAAGGGACTGTTTGCAAAGGTCTGCAGTGGTAAGACAAGGATGATGGTTTGAAATTAGAGAAAAGTAGATTCAGGTTGGATGTTAGAAGGAAATTCTTTACCATGAGGGTAGTGGAACACAGGTTGCACAAGGAGGTAGTTCAGGCCCCATTCTTGGAGATATTCAAGGTCAGGCTCAACAGAGCTTTGGGCAACCTGATCTAATAGGGGATGTCCCTTCTCACTGTAGGGGGATTGAACTAGATGAGCTTTGGAGGTCCCTTCAAACCATTCTGTACTTCTATGTTTCTATGGTCTGGACTGGAGGCCTTGATCTGAAATTCATGTTTGCTATTTTTTTATTTCTTAAAGTATTGCCTGATTGTGTGCCTGTTTAAGGATATCCAAAGAGAGGGGTAGGCAGGTTTATGATTGTTCTCAACTCTGCCCTTCAGTTCTGCTTATGTGATGATTTCCTATGGTGGGGAAGTCAGAACAGATCTGATGCTAAGGAAGTTTATAAAAGAGAGCAGATCTGCCAGTGAAAGATGCATAAATCTTTTTGAAGGCTGACATTTGAGATGTGTAGGCTCTTTAAAAACTTGTGTGTGGGTGTGCCTGGCCCAGCTCCATCTGAACAGATAATTTGTAAAAATACATTGATAAGGAAAAAAAAAAAGAGAGCAAAACAAACAAACAAAAAGCTTTTCTATAATACTGTCAGTAGAGCAAGAGTGGAGACTTCATGGCATTGTGAAAGAAAAAAAAAATCTCCTCTCAAATAAAAGTTAATGTGGAATTGAGATGGAGTTAACATTTATAAAGCTCACCATTTATAAGCTCACGAGGAGAAATAATCTCTTACCAAATCTTCATTCTTACCTTAAAAGTTTTTCCTGTGTGTGTGTGGAGTATAAAGGGTAGTAGGGCACCAAGACCTGTCTTAGATAGCTTTTACTGGATGTAGGAATAGTGTCAGAAGAATTAAATGCAAAAAAAACCCCAAACCCTCACCAAACTACTGAAAATCACTGCCATTTGTAAAAGATTGTGGGCTTTGAAGCCACAGAAGGTGGTGTCCTAGATGGCTTTATTCATAAGGACAAAGAAAGAATGAACAAGTGTCTGCCCTTCCTGTTCTCCCTTGTGCTGTAAGCAGATGTCTGCAAACTTGCAGGCAACAAATGTCCATCAAGCTTTTGGGAAGACACATGAGTAGACACAACTGGATGATTAATTTAATAATAGGAGGCCAAAAAAAAAGCAGGACAGCTGTCTGATGACTGTCATAGAATCATAGAATGGTGTGGGCTGGAAGGGACCTCCAAAGCTCATCCAGTCCAACCCCCTCTTCACACAGCAGGGACATCCTCAACTAGATCAGGTTGCCCAGAGCCCTGTCCAGCCTCACCTTGAATACCTCCAGGGCTGGGGCCTTAACCACCTCCCTGGGCAACCTGTTCCAGTGTTCCACCACCCTCATAGTAAAGAACTTGTTCCTCACATCCAATCTAAATCTGCTCTTCTCTAGTTTGAAGCCATCACCCCTCATCCTATCACTTCAGGTCTTTGTACACAGTCTCTCTCCAGCCTTCTTCCAGGCCCCTTTTAGGTACTGGAAAGTTATTATTATGTCTTCTTGTCTCCAGGCTGAACACCCCCAGCTCCCTCAGCCTGTCCTCAGAGCAGAGGTGCTCCAACCCCACAAACATTTTCCTGGCCCTCCTCTGGACCTGCTGCATCAGGTCCATGTCCTTCCTATGTTGAGGGCTCCAGAGCTGGATGCAGTACTCCAGGTGAAGTCTCACCAGAGCAGGGTAAAGTGGCAGAATCACCTCTCTGGATCTGTTTGCCATCATGTTTTTGATGCAGCCCAGCCTGCCATGGTCTCCTGGGCTGCAAGCTCACACTGTCTGCTCATGTCCAGCTTCTTGTCCATCAGCAGCCCCAACTCCTTTTCCACAGGGCTGCTTTCCGTGGATAATTGTGTTTCAAAACAGCACAAAGAAATTACACATAAAGGAGGAACTTTTCTCCTTTTATTATTCCATTCCCCTGAATGCTACTCTCAAACAAAGAGGAGAACCTTGTTCCATTAGTCTCAACAACACAAAAAGAAGCAATTAGTCCATAGTTACAAGCTGAGAAGGAAGACAGGAAGGCAGAGGGCAGGAAATAAATGCAAATGGACCTCTGATAGTATGCCAAAAGCATAGGCTCCCTTCCCCAGCTTTGCTGCCCTCCTCTGCACTGGCTCCAGTACCTCCACATCTACCTTGTGCTGAGGTGCCCAAAACTGGGCATGATACTTGAGGTGTGGCTTCACCAGTGGGGGTTGGAAGGAAATGACCTCTAAGGTCTTTTCCAACCCAAACCCTTCTATGACTCTATGAACTCATTTAGCTTTGCTTCCATGTGCAACCTTTATTTACCCTCTTAAACTGCCTTTATCTCAACCCACAACTTTTCTCACTTTTACCCTTCTGGTTCTCTACCCCTTCCCATCTGGAGGAGTGGGACTCAGCCTCCTACTGGAGTTAACCCACAACAGTGATATACTTTTTGATTAAAAAAGGAAAAAAAACCACCAACAACTTTGGCATGCATATCATTCCTTAGTTTCCCGTGGAAAAGAGACCCTTGACAGGCTAGAGAGGGGGGCCCATGACAACCTCATGAGGTTCAACAAGACCAAATGCAAGGTCCTGCATCTGGGTTGGGGAAATCCCAAGCACTGATATAGGCTGAGCAGGGACTGGCAGGAGAGCAGCCATGAAGAAAAAGACTTAGGGGTGCTGGTGGATGAGAAGCTCAACATGAGCCTGCAGTGAGCACTTGCAGCCCAGAGAGCCAAGCAGAGCCTGGGCTGCATCAAGAGGAGCATAGCCAGAAGGTCGAGGGAGGTGATTCTCCCCTTCTACTCCACTCTGGTGAGACCCCACCTGGAGTATTGCATCCAGTTCTGGAGCCCCTATCACAGGAAAGACCTGGAGGTGCTAGAGCATGTCTGGAGAAAGGCCATGAGGATGATCAGAGGGCTGGAGCTGCTCTGCTATGAGGACAGACTGAGAGAGTTTGGGTGTTTCAGTCTGGAGAAGTCTCCAAGGAAACCTTCTTGTGGCCTTCCACTATCTGAAGGGGGCTACAAGAAAGCTGGGGAGGGACTTTTTAGGATGTCAGGGAGTGATTGGGCTGGGGGCAATGGAAAAAAAATGGAAGCGGGTAGATTCAGATTGGATGTTAAGAAGTTCTTCCCCATGAGGGTGGTGAGAGACTGGAAGACGCTGCCCAGAGAGGTGGTGGAAGCCTCATCCCTGGAGGTGTTTAAGGCCAGGCTGGATGTGGCTCTGAGCAACCTGCTCTAGTGTGAGGTGTCCCTGCCCATGGCATCCTCAAGGATGATCCTTGAGGTCTCTTCCAACCCTAACAATTCTCTGATTCTATGTGTCTATGATTCTATAACCCTGTCTTTCAATAGAGCTGTTCCTGTGACAAGGCTGGAGCTGCTGCTGAGCACCACTGTTTCCTACATCCTAACTTTCCTAATGGTAAAATCATCTTCCTGCAACAATAAAGTGCTTACTAACCACTACAGTTAATTAGAATAAAATGTAAGTGGGTTAAAGTATTTCATTTCCAGAAGCAGTGCCCTTTTAGGAAAGAGCTCTTTCAATTATGGAAAGCACAGTCACCAGGAGTCCACAAAACTGTACAAACTATTTTTTTTGTTTGATTTTTATTGTAATATGCAGGGTGAGTAACTTGGATTCCAAATAGTTTAATTATTCTGAAGCACTTCTGGAAACAGAACAAATGGTAGTTGGAAGTTCTTTGCAGGTTGATCTGGCACTGCTGGAAGCTATTGTAATTAGTAAATCTGTAAAAGTGTGGTTAAAAATTCTTTTCCTCTGCTTCCATATACTAACAGTTTATTAGTGAGCCTATTATTTATGCACTCCCTTGAGCCATTTAGCATTGGCTTCAGTTAATGAGTATCTTCATCTTAATTAACAATGCTATAAAGTCCCTTTTCCTCCCTTCACCCACCAAACTGAATAAGGTCTTAGAAGCATACCCCAAAACAATATGGGTTTGGAGTTGTGAAAGCAAAGCCTTTCCACTGCCTCATTTTGTATTGTCATCAAAGCTCCTTGCAAGACACTTGGTGAGGTTTCAGATATTGTGCATATCTCAATTAAACCAAAACAAAACTGTGAGTCAATATGCAAAGACACTGAATGGTTCAAGGTGAAGCCCATGTGAAGGTCTTGCAGGGATGAAAAGGAACTTTTGAGGTGTGCAGAAACTCAGGATGCACCCTATTGAGGTCAACATTTCAGAGGAAAGAGTTTCAGATCACCTCTGTGTAGCTATCAAGCACTGGGGCCATGTTATGCATGATGATAACCCTTTAGCTCAGTTCAATTGAACCATGTTCTCTGCACAAGAGCCTAGCTAAGTGAAAACAAGAGTTCAGCTTGCCAGCCAGAAGCACAGGACGACCTTTTGATCAAAATCAGATCAAGCAGAAAACTATTAAATGTAAAGTGTAATTTTTATTTAGAGAGGAATATGACTTTGGCTGTATCGTGGTGCAGAAGAGACAAGCCTTGCAAAATGCATCAAGTTCTCTGCTTTATCTGGTGAGGGGGGGAAAAAAAAGGCAAGGAAAAGCGTTCTCCAGGAAAAAAATGTTCTGATTTCTACCTACTGAATGAATATTATCAGCATTTGTTCTCCCAGCTATGAGCATAATGATCTAAGTATGTAAAAATGCTGAACTTGGGATATTCAAGTCAGAACATCAGGTTTGAATTACTTTGCAAAGTCATAACTAAAACATCAATTCCCTCCCTGGCTTCCTCTCTTTCCCCCTTTCTCCTCCCTTCCATTTTCTCTCCTCACTTCTCAACCTATCTTCTCCTTTCCATCCTATCCCCTCCCTTCCTGCCTTGAAATTCTGTAATCTTTGCTCAAATCAAGAAAAAAAAATAATGAAAATTACTTCTGGTTTTTTTTTTTCCCTATCTCACTCTGCTTAAGCACTACAGTGAGAGAAAGAAACAGGCAAGATTTGCAGAGTGACTTACACTGATATTTACTGTTGACACTGCAATGTAAATGTCCTTATACAGCACTTCCAAATATTTTGAGTTCAAGAATAAACTGGGGTTTGGTTGTTGATGTTTTTTTTCTTTTTTTTACCTCTTGCACTAGTTTCAGATAAACTATACCAGTTAGCAAACTTGCACAAGAAGAGCTTCACCAAGGCCAAGTGCCAGGTCCTGCACTTGGATCACAACAATCCCAAGCAGTGCTGCAGGTTTGGGGCAGTGTGGCTGGAAAGGTGCTGGCAGAAAGGGACCTGGGGGTGACAATGGCCAAGCAGCTGAAGAGGAGCCAGCAGTGTGCACAGGTGACCAAGAAAGCCAAAGGCCTCCTGGCTGGGATCAGCAATGCTGTGTCCAGCAGGAGCAGGGAGGGGATTGTGCCCTGGGACTCAGCCCTGGGGAGGTCACGCCTCAAGTGCTGTGCCCAGTTTTGGGTAGCTCAATCCAAGAGAGATGTGGAGGTGCTGGAGCCAGGGCAGAGGAGGGCAAGGAAGCTGTGAGGGGCTTGGAGAATAAATCTGATGAAGAGAGACTGAAGGAGCTGGGGATGGTTAGTTTGGAAAAGAGAAGGCTGAGGGGAGACCTCATTGCTCTCCACAACTACCTGAAAGGAGGCTGTGGAGAGGTTGGTGCTGGTCTCTTCTCACAGGTGATGAGTTCTATCACTATCTGCAGTGATAGAACAAGAGGGAATGGCCTCAAGCTGCCACTGGGTAGGTTTAGACTGGACAGTAGGAAAAATGTTTTCATGGCAAGAGTGGTCAGGGATTGGAATGTGCTGCCCAGGGAGGTGGTGGAGTCCCCAGGCCTGGATGTGTTTCAAGGTGGTTTGGATGTGGTGCTTGGGGATATGGTTTATAGGCGAGCCTTGTAGAGCAGGGTTCTGGGTAGGACTTGGTGATCCTACCAAAAGGGTCTTTTCCAACCTGTCTTTGTGATTCTGTGAATTCAGGCTTCTTACATTTCCTGGTAGTGACTCTCTGGGCTGTTTATGCAGAGAAAGGTCATAATAGCATGCTGGAGCTTCTGACAGTTTCTGTGACCCCAAACAAGAAGCTGCAAGAATGCAGCCTGAAAATGCATCCAGGGAATTTTGTCTTCTCACTATTAAGCTTTCTAATCTCCAATGCAGTCACTTTAAGTCAAAAATGCTGGAAATCTGCTGGCACAATTGGTGATGGTGATTTGTATTTTTTTTATGGCAGTATGCTATCAGTTGGTGAACATTTGACCTTGCAGATCATTTTCTACCAACCAATACTTCTGTCTGACACTACTTTCAATCATCTGAGTGGCTGTTGGGGCAGGAGGGGACAGTTTGCTTGCACGTTTCCTGGCTGTAGTTTTCCTTGGTAGCTGGACAGGAATAGAGAGCTGGTGTGTGGGATGGATCCCATGCTAGATGTATGGGAGGGCACCTATGAAGCCAGGAGATGGAGGAGAGACAGGAGTTTGCTTAAACTTCTGTTCCTTTCACCCAGATGTCCTGTGACAGATGGCTTGTTCTGCAATGTACATGGGGTCACACCTGGTGAGATGTTCAGCATTGAGAATCATAGAATCAGCCAGGTTGGAGGAGACCTCCAAGATCACCCAGTCCAACCTAGCACCCAATCAACCAGACCATGGCACTAAGTGCCTCATCCAGGCTTCTCTTGAACATCTCTAGGGTTGGTGATTCCACCACCTCCCTGGGCAGCACATCCCAATGGCAAATCTCTCTCTCTGTGAAGAACTTCCTCCTAACACCCAGCCTAGACCTCCCCTGGCACAGCTTGAGACTGTGTCCCCTCCTTCTGCTGCTGCTTGCCTGGGAGAAGAGCCCAACCCCCACCTGGCTACAACCTCCCTTCAGGTAGTTGTGGAGGGCAATGAGGTCTGCCCTGAGCCTCCTCTTCTCCAGGCTAAACACCCCCAGCTGCCTCAGCCTCTCCTCATAGGGTTTGTGTTCCAGATCCCTCCCCAGCCTCCTTGCCCTTCTCTAGACACATTTGAGCAACTCAACATCTCTCTTGAAATGAGGAGCCCAGAACTGGACACAGGACTCAAGGTGTGGCCTGATCAGTGCTGAGTAGAGAGGAAGAATAACCTCCCTGCTCCTGCTGGCTACACTATTCCTGAGAAGAGAAGGCTCTGGGGAGACCTGCTGCCAGTTCCTGAAGGGGGACTGCAAGAAGGTTGGAGAGGGACTGCAGTGATAGGATGAGGAGCAATGGTTTCTAATTAGAGAAGAGCAGATTTAGATTGGATATCAGGAAACAATTCTTCACAATGTGGGTGGTTGAGCATTGTAACAGGTTGCCCAGAGAGGTGGTTCAGACCCAGTCCCTGGACATATTCAAGATAAGGCTCAACAGGGCTCTGGGCAACCAGATCGAGCTGAGGATGTCCCTGCTGACTGCAGGGGGATTGGACTGGATGACCTTTAGGTGTCCCTTCCAATCCAGGTGCTTCTATGATTCTGGGTATAGAAGCCTGCCTAGAGGTGACTTGTGAGGGGGAAGAGGAGTGAGGTAAAGGATAAATTCAGTGACTCATGTTGGCATGTCAGACCTAGCAGATCTGTCTGAGTTGTGACCTTGTGCTGAGCAGCCTGTTTTGCCTGACAGCTGCCACAGCACCCTGTTGCATCAAGCAATTTCACTGCTGCACTCGCTCAGGCTTTGGGGTGGGAGGAACATTCTCTTTACTCAGGCAATTACTGCATGCAGCAGAAAACCTGCACAGCAGGTGATGACAAATGAAAGTATTTGCATTTGCTTTTCCTAAGATACAAGTTTGTTTGGCTTTGTGTTGTTTTTTTTTTTTTTAAAGGAAATTATGGATATATGCAGGAGATGGAAAGCAAGAATCTGCTAACTAATTCCTTCTGCTAACTGATTCCTTCTGCTAACTAATTCCTTCTTTAATTTGGCTGGTAATTTGGGAGATGGAGGAGACTGCAACCATTGATGTGAAGATGTTAAAGTGCATCACAAAGCTTTCTGGGTACTTTTTGACAGCATATCATTAGGTAGTCTTAGCAGAGAACGATGCCAAAGGTGCCTATTCTTTATTTCATACAATAATACTGGCAAGGGATTATGTTGGATTTATCTGCGTGATATAATGTGATACTACAGAACAAAAGAAACTGAACCTCTGTCCTACATTCTGCAGATGAAATTTGTCCACAGACTCTTTGATATTCACAGGATATTCTCTGTTATTTGATGTATGATCTGGAAAAAAAGAGGGTATGAAAAAGCCACATGAAATTATAGAAATCATTGCAAGTTGTACAAGTTGTGGTGAAGTTGTTTTATTTTTTTTCTTAGAATAATTTTGTAGAGATAAGAGCAGAGTTATTCAATGCAATGTAAGCTAACTTGATGATGTATGATCATAGAATCCTAGAATAGCGTGGGTTGGATGGGAACTTAAAGATCACCTAGTTCCAACCCCCTTGCCATGGGCAGGGACACCTCCCACTAGCCCAGGTTGCACAAAGCCTCTTTCCAACCTGGCTTTGAACACCTCCAGGGAAAGGGGATCTGCAACCTGTTCCAGTGTCTCACCAACCTCACTGTAAAGAATCTCTTATTCATGTCCAGTCCCAATCTACTCTCTTCCCTTCTTGCCCTATTGCTATATATCATCACAAAACCAAAGAAACATTCAGGTTGGAAAAGACCCTCAGGATCACCAAGTCCAACCCAGAACCCTACTCTACAAGGCTCACCCATAAGCCATTGCCCCAAGCACCACATCCAAACCACTTTGAAACACATCCAGGGTTGGTGACTCCAACACCTCCCCGGGCAGCACATTCCAATCCCTGACCAATCTTGCCATGAAAATTTTTTTCCTAATGTCCAGTCTAAACCTACCCAGTGGTTGCTTGAGGCCATTCCCTCTTGTTCTATCACTCATGATGATAACTGCAGCACAACAGACATGTTTTTGCAGTAAGACCCTTCAACAGTGAGCTGCACTATTTCCACACACCTTTAAAGCTGCTTTAAGAGGAAAGAACTTTTTGGTGATAAAGTGTAAGTGATGTTGTGTAAATTGACACATCCGTGAACATTTGTAGTGCTAACTTTCACAATGCAGATCCATGAAAGATATAGAGTTGCAGTATCACAGTCTCACAGCATATCAGAGACTGGAAAGGACCTCCAGAGATCATCAACCCCCTGCCAGAGCAGCATCACTTAGGGTAGTCCACACAGGAATGCATCCAGGTGGGGTTGGAAAGGCTCCAGAGGAGACTCCACAACCCCCCTGAGCAGCCTGTTCCAGGGCTCTGCAACCTCATTGTAAAGAAGTTTCTCCTCATGTTCAGCTGAAATCTTCTCTGTTCAAGTTTGAACCCTTTGTTCCTTGTCTTATCACTGTGAACCACCCAAAAGAGCCTGGCCCCCTCCACTTGACACCCACCCCTCACATATTGATAGACATTGATCAGATCCCTCTCAGTCTTCTCTCCACACTAACCACCCCCAGGGCTCTCAGTCTCTCTTCCCAGGGGAGATGCTCAAGTCCCCAAATCCTCCTCCTGGCTCTCCCTTGGATTCTCTCCAGCAGGTCTCTGTCTCTCTTGAACTGGGGAGCCCAAAACTCTTTAGGTCAGGGGAGACCTCTAAAATCATCAAGTCCAAAGTCTCTTGACATCTCCTTGTGAGCATAAGAAAAAACTTTTGCAGTGTGAGGGTGATCAAGCACTGGAATGGGTTGCCCAGAGAGGTTGTGGAGCCTCCTTCTCTGGAGTGATTCAAAACCTACCTGGGTGTGTTTCTGTGAAACCTGCTCTAGATGATCCTCCTCTGGCAGGGGGATTGGACTTGATGATCTTTTGAGGTCCCTTCCAACCCGTAATGTTCTGTGATTCTGTGACTTTTGAAGCCCAAAAGCTTTTTCAATGCATTTGCCCCCTCTCCCCCATCCTTGTTGGGCTTTCTTGTGACTACCCCATGGCCATTTCCATAATGGAACTGCTGTTACAGTTTGAAGGGGGAACTTTAGCCTAGTCCCTGACCTCTAAGACTGAAAATAAACTAAATTACCATTGGATGCAAAAGTAAAATAATGATAAGGTCTATAGAATTCATTGGATTGCTAACGGGAATGCAGAGCAGAGGCATAAACAGTTTTTTCTCTCTTCTGTCTCTTCTGCTTGCAACTTCTCTCTCTCTCCTCTGGCCTTGCCAGGGGTATCTCTGTTTTGACTACTGTGTGATCTAATGGGAAGGAGGCAGGGGGTGGGGGAAGAGGTGAATCGGTCCCCTGGATCCATCCAGGGGGTTCTGAGGAGTTTCTGTGGGTTTTGTAAATGGTAAAAATATATATATATATATATATATATATATGTATATTTTGCACACATGTTGTCTATTTTGTCCATATTCATTGCATTCCCATATTTCTAGATTGCAGTTTGCTTGTAAAGAGAGCTTCATTTGCTTCCATCCCAAACTGAACTAGTCTGGCAATTTTAGTTTGAGGGGAGGTGTGGTCATTTCAACCCAACACAACTGCTTAGGTTGACTTCCCAATTTCATTTGATGATGTCTTAGCTGCATTAAATTTTATCTTCCTTGAGGCATATGCAGAATAGCTGGGGAGAGAAAGAAAAAAAGGACTGATTCCTTATCATACCCCTATTACTCCTCCCCTATCTTCTCCTGGTGGCTTCCTGCATCAAAACATCAAGGGATATCAGTCTGTAACACTGAACTTTTACTTTGGTGTGTTGGGATTTTTTTTTTTTCTCATATCACTGACTTAGGCAGAGCTTTTGTTAGTTGATCTTCTTCTTCTCCTCCTCCCCAAGTCTTATGCCCATGCTCTGAAATGCCTGTCTGGAAGTGAGACAGTTGTGTTAGCAGTGCTGTTCCTGACTGAAAATTTGTGTAGGCAAGGTGCTTAAGTAATGGAACTATACAGCCCCCAGGATATGGCTGGTTCTTTTTTTTTTTTTTTTTCCTGACCTGCTTAAAATCTCTGCAGATGAGTTTAAGGCAACCCACACCCACTCAGGTAGATGTGTTCCTATGGAAATGAGAGGGCTATTTGGTTAACTTCTGCTTTCTCTAGGCTTGCAAGGTCTGCTTTGAAACCTAATGCTGAATTCATGAACCCTGTGGGGCCTCAGGATTATTATTGTGAATTCCTCTCAAAAAGCAATGCAGTTGGGGGAAAACTGCAAAACAAGCAAGAGAAGCTGATGAGAGCTGTGCATGGGAAGGCTGTTTGGTTAACCCTTACTTTGTCTGGGCTTGCAAGATCTTCTTTGAAACATAATGCTGATTTTTTTGAACCCTAATGCTGATTTTTTTGAACCCTAATGATGATTTTTTGAACCCTAATGCTAATTTTTTGAACCCTGTTGGGCCTCAGAATTATTATTGTGAATTCCTCTCAAAAAGCAATGCAGTTAGAGGATGTCATAACCACAATAGAAGCAGGAGAAGCTGTTGAGAGCTGTGCATGAGAGGGTTATTTGGTTAACTCTTGCTTTGTCTGGGCTTGCAAGGTCTGCTTTGAAATCTAATGCTGGTTTTTTTGAACCCTAATGCTGATTTTTTGAACACTAATGCTGAATTTTTGAACCCTAATGCTGAGTTTTTTGAATCCTAATGCTGATTTTTTGAACCCTGTTTGGCCTCAGGATTATTATTGTGAATTCCTCTCAAAAAACAATGCAGTTGGGAGATGTCATAACTGCAATAGAAGCAAGAGAAGCTGATGAGAGCTGTGGATGCCAAAAAAACTCTCACAGATGCACAGACACACACACACACACACACAAAAAGCCAAATTCACAGTTCTTCATGTTGGCAGTTCAGAATTTTTTTATTAAGAAAAAAAAAAACAAACCCAAAGCTTCACAAAATAAGCTTGGTTTCCTTCCTTGTGTGACAAGAAATAGTCAGATTAAAGTATTTATATTTTTATTGTGGTCTTACACTTTGAACTTTTTGGTCCTCCAGTCATTCTGTCTCTGAAAATTGTCACATAAACCCACAGATGGAAATCTTTACAGAGGCAAAGCTTGGTTTAGATTTATGTAACAGTGTTCAGTGTGGGGGGAAGGTAAAGTCCTCTCCCAAGATCATGGCTCTTTTAAAGAAGCAGGTCTTTAAAGAAGAGGACGCAAGTTAGGGAATAGAGGGAATTTGGGATGCTAAATAATGAGCAAGGTAAAACTCAGTTGTGACTGGTCCCAGGATGGAGAAGAAGTGTTGTGGAGCAAAGCTGGAACAGAAATACAGGTTGGATGCAGAAGTTGCAAAAGAAAAAAAGGGAAGGGAAGGGAAGGGAAGGGANGGAAAGGAAAGGAAAGGAAAGGAAAGGAAAGGAAAGGAAAGGAAAGGAAAGGAAAGGAAAGGAAAGGAAAGGAAAGGAAAGGAAAGGAAAGGAAAGGAAAGGAAAGGAAAGGAAAGGAAAGGAAAGGAAAGGAAAGGAAAGGAAAGGAAAGGAAAGGAAAGGAAAGGAAAGGAAAGGAAAGGAAAGGAAAGGAAAGGAAAGGAAAGGAAAGGAAAGGAAAGGAAAGGAAAGGAAAGGAAAGGAAAGGAAAGGAAAGGAAAGGAAAGGAAAGGAAAGGAAAGGAAAGGAAAGGAAAGGAAAGGAAAGGAAAGGAAAGGAAAGGAAAGGAAAGGAAAGGAAAGGAAAGGAAAGGAAAGGAAAGGAAAGGAAAGGAAAGGAAAGGAAAGGAAAGGAAAGGAAAGGAAAGGAAAGGAAAGGAAAGGAAAGGAAAGGAAAGGAAAGGAAAGGAAAGGAAAGGAAAGGAAAGGAAAGGAAAGGAAAGGAAAGGAAAGGAAAGGAAAGGAAAGGAAAGGAAAGGAAAGGAAAGGAAAGGAAAGGAAAGGAAAGGAAAGGAAAGGAAAGGAAAGGAAAGGAAAGGAATGGAAAGGAAAGGAAAGGAAAGGAAAGGAAAAAGGAAAGGAAAAAGGAAAGAAAAGAAAAAGACCAGTGGTAAATGTAGGTAATTTCATAACCATCTTTGCAACTGTGCAGACTGAACAAGGCTGCCTAGGTAAGCCTGAATCACTCAGATGATAATCCATTTTAGAACCATTGGTGTTTCAATGAAATCTGAATTCCAAATCTGGGCAACTTGATCTAGTTGAGGATGCTCCTGCTTACTGCAGAGGGCATTGGACTAGATGACCTTTGGAGGTCCCTTCCAACCCAGCCCATTCTAGGATTAGACTAACATGAAAGAATAAAATTCTAACAGTATGGGTCTGGTCCAGAAATTGCTGAGAAAAGAGCACCAGTTTCATTAACACTTGATGAGAGGAGAAGTTGTTTGGCATTTCTTGGAGACATTCATCCCCTTTCCATGTTCAGCAATATATAAGCAAAGCATAATTAAAGCCTTCTACTGACTCTGGCTGTCCAGATCTTCCCAAATGCAAAATGTGATGCAAACTTTTTGGTGCTTTGAAACAAAGTAAAAGATGAGATTTAAGATCTGAGCTCACTGTGAAAGAGCAAATTAATGGTCCTTGCTCATGACAATCTCTAAGAAGCATTTCTCAAGTGACATGTCACTTTGCTTGCAGAGTTTTTATTTTTTTTCTCTTTTTTATGTCTGATCTCAGTTCTGCTAAAAAAAGGTTCGAAATTTAATAGTAATGCTAAAGCAAATGAAATATGGTTTCTCTTAAATAATTGAAGTCTGCTGCAATGACACAAATTTCAGAAGTTTAACACATAATACCAATGGATAAGGGCAAGAGAATAGAATTCTGGATTCAATGGGTTTCAGATCAGGAAATTAAGGAGGGCTCTGTCCTATTCATGTGGTGTAACTTTTCATTAGGATTCTGGTAAAACCCTATTCTTCTCAGAGAAGAGGCATTAATCAAGATATATATTGTATCTCTAAAATTAATTAATCATTTTCATTTCTATATTTATAACCTCAAGTAAGAAGTTATTTTCTAAACCACATTTCAGCAGCAAGCAGTTTGCTGAACTTTTGCATGGAAAATATAGATGAAAATATTTTTTTATTCACAGTTGTATTTCAGCTCTTCCTTTGTCTTCAGCATGTTTAATGAATCAAATATTTTCTGTAACACAATTCCTTTTTCTTTGCAATGTGCTGAGAGAGAAGGCAGATAAATGTAATCAGGATTCATTTCTTAGTAAGAGAATATAGAGAAAGGGTGAGATGACATTCAAATAACACACATTGCATGCAGGCACAGAAGAAAAAAGATTTCTAATCTCTACCACCAGCACTATTTCCTTTCTCAAATAAATATAATCAAATGTTATTTGTGCATTTTTGAATCATGTATGTCTACCTCAGACTGATCACGCTGAGAGCAGCAATGGTGAAGAAGCAGCAGAAGAAAGAAGAAAAAATAGTAAAATAATATCATAATATTAATAACAGTAATAATAATGAATAAAGAAGAAAAAGAAACAAAAAGAGGAGAAGAAATATTAGTAGAAATTGCATTATCTTGAGACACACCCAATCTCACCAGCTCCTGTGACTGGAAGTTGCTGTTAACAAGAACAAAAACAGGAGCAGGAATGAGGAGAAGGAGGAGAGAGAAGGAGAAGAAGGAGAAGGAATAGAAAGAATATAACAATAACATTAATAACAGTAACAATAACAAAGAAAAAAAAAGAAACAAGAAGAAAGAAGTAAGAAAAAGAAATAAGAAGAAACATGAATAGAAGGAACAAGAAAAGACACAAAAGAAGAAGAAGAAACAAGACAGGAAGAAACAGAAGAAACAGAAGGAGAAGGAGGAGAAGGAGAAGGAGAAAGAAGGAAAAGGAGAAGGAGAAAGAGAAAGAAGGAGAAAGAGAAAGAAGGAGAAGGAGAAGGAGAGGGAGAAGGAGAAGGAGAAAGAAGAAGGAGAAGGAGAAAGAAGGAGAAGGAGAAGGAGAAGGAGAAGGAGAAGAAGGAAAGAAGAAGAGGAGATGAAGAAGAAAAGAAGAAGAAGAAGGAAGAAAAAAGCTAAACTACCATAAAATTAGAAATTTCAGATTGTCTAAATATTGAGTGCATTTTCTAACTAGTAATGAGCTTCTATAGGGTGACATTTATTGCCTTATGCCACAACATATGCTGTATGTAAAGGGAGCTACTTTCTATCATCTCTCACACTTCAAGTGAAGAAAATCTCTGTTGAATTAACAGATCCCAGAGCTGCCACAAACCTCCCTGTCTATGTGGGAATGTGTTGGCTGCTCAAATTAATGAGTAGAATGTTAAAACCCTTGTAAAACTTTTTTTGAGATAACAAACTCAGAAATATACACAGGGAGAGGAATTGTTCCTTCTGCAAGCAGGTCTGCATCTGACATCTTTGGAAGATGTATGACTCATCCATCATGGAGTATTCAAGCACTGATGATATATTAGTGTAATACATTATCAGAACAACATCATTCCTGTGATGTATTGCTAGCTAGCACAAGGCTGGCTGTTAAGAGTTGGTCACAAAGGCTTAGTACATTTTTAGATGGTGCTGGGGGAAAAAAAAAAAGAATTAAAAAAAACCAAGCACTTTCTTTCAGGAGTTGAATGCTAAAAGGAATCTGTGAAAAGGTGATGGAGCCTGGAGCCTGCAGTACAGGAAGGACACAGACCTGCTGGAGTGGGTCCAGGGGAGGGCCAAGAAAATGATTAGGGGGTTGGAGCACCTCTGCTGTGAGGACAGGCTGAGGGAGCTGGGGGTGTTAAACCTGGAGAAGAGAAGGCTCCAGGGAGACATAATAGCAGCCTGCCAGTACCTGAAGGAGGCTACAAGAAGGATGGAGAGAGACTGTTTGCAAAGGCCTGCAGGGACAGGATGAGGAACAATAGCTTCAAACTAGAGAAGAGCAGATTTAGATTGGATGTGAGGAACAAGTTCTTTGCCACAAGGGTAGTGGAACACTGGAACAGGTTGCCCAGGGAAATGGCTGAGGCCCTGGAGATATTCAGGGTGAGGCTTGACAGGGCTGTGGGCAACCTGATCTAGTTGAGGATGTCCCTGCTGACTGCAGAGGGGGTTGGACTGGATGACTTTTGGAGGTCTTTTCCAACCCAGACCATTCTATGATTCAATGATTCTATGATTCAGTGGTTCTATGGTTCTGTTTCAATATCTGATGTGTTCTAGTGCACTTTCTGAAGTTCAGAAGTATGAATGCTAGTTTTAAAGCCAAGTGAGTGATGTGGTCAGGCAGAAGAGGTACTTCCCTGAAGATATTGCTTTGTGGGTTGTCAGTGGTGGTGCTCACAATTTCTATCACTAAAACTTAATATTTTCTAAACCTACAGTGTAGATCTGTGTAAGTGACTAGCATTCATCACAGAGCCAACACCCAGCATGGCAACAACATGAAAGGTCACTGTGACACATATGACAAAAAAAAAGAAACAAATCAAAAAAGTTGTGGTTTTGTTTTTTCTGTAGGCAGATGTCTACAGTCTACACATAAATGAAGTTTAGTCTTTGAAATAGTTATTAGGTATGTCTTTATCAGGAGAAATTTCATTCCTTTTGAAGTAGAAACTTAATGGAAATTTGTATCTGGAAGTCACTTGCATTTCTCTGACACAAAATTTTTAACATCTTGCTTCTGTGATTGAAACTCCTTCTGAATTAAGTAAAAAGAAGAGAAAAGAATAAAAAAGAAAAACAGAAAGGAATGGAAGATGAAGAAAAAAGAAAAGAAAAAGGAAAGAGAAAAAGAAAAAAGAAAAGAAAAAGGAAAAGAAAAAGGAAAAGAAAAAGAAAAAGAAAAAGAAAAAGAAAAAGAAAAAGAAAAAGAAAAAGAAAAAGAAAAAGAAAAAGAAAAAGAAAAAGAAAAAGAAAAAGAAAGAAAAAAGAAAAAGAAAAAGAAAGAAAAATGAGAAAAAGAAAAGGGGGGGGGAAAGAAAAAGGAAAAGGAAAAGGAAAAGAAAAGGGGAAAAAAAGGAAAAGGAAAAGAAAAAGGAAAAGGAAAATGAAAAGAAAAAGGAAAAGGAAAAGAAAAAAAAAGAAAAAGAAAAAGGAAAGAAAAAAGGAAAAATAAAAAGAAAAAAGAAAGAAGAGTCAAAAAGGGGTAAAAAAAAAAACACTGAATAAGTGAAATGGAGAAAAAGTAAATTAAAGAAATATTTAAAACTTAACCCACACAATCATAACTGGCCATAAACTACATTGCTGCGACCAAATACCAAATTAAGGCTGATTAAGTTGTCCTTAAGACTGTTCTTTACTGTTCAGTGAAAGTTTTGAGAGTTCTTCCCTTCTTGTTTTAATGGCAAAAGTACCAAAGATTAATAAAATCAATGAAATAAACCCAACAAAGTCCTTCTGAATAAGGTTTATAAACTGTGCCTTAATCTGCTGTATGTACTTTAAAGTGAAAGGAAGATTTCCCTTTAAAGAGAAGGACTTTCAGGCATATGGCTGGAGGAACCATACTTTTCATTTTAATTCCTCTGCAAACGACTTTTGGCAGTTCCTATGTTATTTCTGAGCTCTAAAACACAGACTTAATTGCTTTCCTCCCTTTTTCTCTTGTCTCTTTTCCCACTGTCTGCTTAATCTTACTGTCTTTGGAGAGAGCAATCAGATATTGCCTGCCAGGTATCTTCCTCTTGTAATGAAAGCAAGCCCCACGTGAAACCAAAGGAGACCAACCCAAAATTAGACTGAAGTAAGCATAACAGCACTGGAGATAAATTCTGCCAAGCTCTGCTAACCTAAAGAGGAATACAACATGTATGCATGCCAGCAGCTGGGATATTGGATGTGACTCCAGCTGAAACACACCTCCAAATGGAAAAGGTGCACAGCACATGGTGCTGCACTGTCAGGATTATTAGTTGGTTGCTAACAGGAGCAGTAAAAGCTATCAAGCAGAAGAAAAAGAAGGATCACTTGTTTTGCAATGCTTGTAGTTTTTATGGACTTTGTTATTTCCTCCCTCTCTACTGTGTCCTGGTGAGGCCACATCTGGAGTATTGTGTCCAGCTCTGGGCCCCTTGTTCAAGCAGGACCTCAGGGAATTGCTTGAGAGAGTCCATCACAGAGCCATGAAAATGATGAATGGAGTGGAACATCTTCCTTAGGAGGAGAGCCTGAGGGAGCTGAGGGCTCTTCAGCTTGGAGCAGAGGAGAGATTAAGAGGTGACCTCATTCATTTTTATAAACACATAAAGGGTGAGCGCCAAGAGGATGGAGCCAGGCTCTGATGGGTGATGCCCAAAGACAGGACAAAGGACAGTGGGTGGAAGCTGAGGCATAGAAAGTTCCAAGGAAACAGAAGGAAGAATTGTTTCACTGTGAAGGTGATAGAACACTGGACCAGGCTGCCCAGGGGGGTTGTGGAGTCTCCCTCTCTGGAGAGATATTCAAGACCTTCCTGGATGTGTTCCTGTGTGATCTGCTGCAGGTGATCCTGCTCTGGCAGAGGGGTTGGACTGCATGATCTTTTGAGATCTCTTCCAGTCCCTAACATTCCGTGATTCTGTGATTCAGTAGCTCAAGCAGATAATCAGATGGTTAGAAGTGTGACATGCATGGCTGTTCTTCCAACTTGACTTTCATCTCTGTGAGGGAATCTGTGAAAAGCTAATGGTTATTTTAAAATTTGATGTATGGCAGTGAACAACCTTAAGTTTAGAAGGATGAAGATCTAGGGAAGTTCTTCCACCCCTCTAGCCTGCCTTGGAAAGGCCACAACTGGATTACTGTGTCCAGTTTGGGGCTTCCCACTTCAAGAGAGACAGAGACCTGCTGGAGAGAATCCAAGGGAGAGCCATGAGGATGATTTGGGGACTTGAGCATCTCCCCTGTGAAGAGAGACTGAGAGCCCTGGGGCTGTTTAGTCTGGAGAAGAGAAGGCTGAGAGGGATCTGATCACTGTCTATCAATATGTGAGGGGTGGGTGTCAAGTGGAGGGGGCCAGGCTCTTTTGGGTGGTGCACAGTGATAAGCCAAGGAACAATGAGTTCAAACTTGAACAGAGAAGATTTCAGCTCACCATGAGGAGAAACTTCTTTAGAGTGAGGGTGACAGAGCCCTGGAACAGGCTGCCCAGGGGGGTTGTGGAGTCTCCTCTGGAGCCTTTCCAACCCCACCTGGGTGCATTCCTGTGCAGACTACCCTGAGTGATGCTGCTGTGGCAGGGGGGTTGGGCTAGATGCTCTCTGGAGGTCCCTTCCAACCTTTAATATCCTGTGATAATGTGAATTCTAGTCACACCAAGATTCACAATAACACTTAGAGCACTTCAACATGATCTTTGACTGCTGCTTGCAGGAAATCAACTTGTGGTAGGAAGCAAGAAGTGTTAGTTTTGGGAAGCTGACCTGAAATTAGCATTTGATTGTTGTACTGAGGGGCAAGAGCAAACACAAAGAGGTTAAAGTGCAAGGAATCCAGATGTACATCTAGGAACTTGTACTGCATGTAGAGAAGCAGCTTTTCCAGCCCAAACTTCCCGCTAGGTGCACATTGCAATGCATGCAGAAGAGTGAAATGGATGCAGATCTATGCAGGTGAAGAGACAGTGCATCTCAGAGCTGGCACTGCACTCTTTGTCAATGTCACTTTGGTGACAACCTTTGAGAGTGCAGAGGGATTTCTTGAGTCACATAGAGGTCAGGATAAACTGCTCCTCTCTTTCAGAAAGTACCTTCTGATTGATTGCACTTCAGTGAAAACTGAGCAGTAAAAAGGCTGTGGCTCATCTTCCATTCCTTAGGGGGCCAGAGGTTCCATAAGAACTTGATAGACTAAGTGCAGTGCTATTAAAATCACCTTAGGTATTACTGAGAAAATGAAAGCCTGGTGTCTCAGCACCTGTCTCAATTTCCCACTGATTGTCTAATAACCCTGTCAGCCATTTGTTAGACAAAAATTGTCAAATACTTTTGTAATAAGAACCAGGAATATTAGAAGGGTCGTTCTTATTTTTAATAGGATTCTTAATTTATTTTAAACAGAATCACAGAGTTAATCAAGTTGGAAAAGTCCTTCAACAGAATCACAGAGTTGACCAAGATGGAAAAGACCTTCAACAGAATCACAGAGTTAACCAAGATGGAAAAGACCTTCAAGATCATCAAGTCCAACCTATCACCCAACACCATCTAATAATCAACTAAACCATGGCACTGAGTTCCTCATCCAGTCTTATGCCAAACTCATTCTCTATCAGCTTCTTGGGGAAATAAACTATGTGCAGAAATACAATAAAATTAATTTCACTGCTGAAGGAGGCTACACATTGCCCTTATTTTCTTGATAGCTGACCCTGGTGTAACTAGCCAAAAGTCAGGGCTTGCTGAAATGATGTGCAGCCATGAGGTGGGTTGAAATTATCCCCCTAGCTGATTTTGACAGGTAATCCCTCCCCAAATAAAATTGCTCATACCAGCTCTGAATTTGGGATGGAAGCAAATGGAGCTATATTGACAAGAAAACTATAATCTAGAAATATGAAAGGCGAGGAATATGGACAAAATATACAATATATGCACTATATCTATCTATCTATCTATCTATCTATCTATCTATCTATCTATCTATCTATCTACCTACCTACCTACCTACCTACCTACCTACCTATCTATCTATCTAAAGGGACCTGGAGGTGCTGGGTGACAGCAGCTGAACATGAGCCAGCAGTGTGCCAGGTAGCCAAGAAAGCCAATGGCATCCTGGCCTGCATCAGCAACAGTGTGGCCAGCAGGAGCAGGGAAGTCATCCTGCCCTGTGCTCAGCACTGCTTAGACCACACCTTGAGTCCTGTGTCCAGTTCTGGGCTCCTCAGTTCAAGAAAGATGTTGAGATGCTCAAATGTGTCCAGAGAAGGGCAAGGAGGCTGGGGAGGGGTCTGGAGCACAGCCCTGTGAGGAGAGGCTGAGGGAGCTGGGGGTGTTTAGCCTGGAGGAGGCTCAGGGGAGACCTTATTGCTCTCTACAACTCACTGAAGGGAGGTTGTAGCCAGGTGGGGGTTGGTCTCTTCTCCCAGACAACCAGCACCAGAACAAGAGGACACAGTCTCAAGCTGTGACAGAGGAGGGTTAGGCTGAAGGTGAGGAGAAATTCTTGCCAAGAAAAGAGATTTGCCATTGGAATGTGCTGCCCAGGGAGGTGGTGGAGTCACCATCTTTGGAAGTGTTTAAAATAAGCCTGGATGAGGCACTCAGTGCCATGGTCTGGTTGGTGAGATGGTGTTGGGCACTAGGTTGGACTAGATGATCTCAAAGCTCTTTTCCAACCTGGTTAATTCTGTGATTCTATGATATTTACAAGTTATAAACAACACAGAAACTCCTCAGACCCAGGAGGGTCTGTTCACCTTCTCCCCCACTCTCTGCCTCCTTCCTGTTACCTCACACAGTAGTCAAAAGAGAGGTCCCTTGGCAAGGCCACAGAAGAGAGAGATAGGAAAGTTGCAAGCAGAAATGGCAGAAGAAGACAAGAGAGAAACAACTCTTTATTTCTCTTCTCTATATCCCATTAGCAATCCAATGAATTCTAGAGACCAATCCAATGGTAATTTATTTTGCTTTCAGTCTTTGCATTCAGGGACTAGTCTAAAGTCCCCCTGTCAAACTGTAAGAAAACACAAGAAGAACATAAATACAATCAGAACTATTTTGCACCACATTTAACAATGGATTCCCAAAATAAACCAGAAGCAGATAGGAAAGCATCCTTTCTCAGGGAAGCTCTTTCAAGCACATCTAGAAAGCTTTATGAAATCATCTTCCCATGGCAGTTCAGATGTGTGATTCAGCTTTGGGGTTGTATACACCTGCTAGTTTTAAAGTACTCCACACACAGATATGTACAGCAGCCTGAAACTCAAGAGTCATCTGAGAAGTGCTCTAAAGCTAACCCCAAAGTGTCTACTTGAGCTGCAATTACAGCTTTGAGTTGTGTGCATTGACTGCAAAAGAATGACTGCTATTTCCTGAACTTCCTGGGAATTTAAGTGTCTAAAGATGTAGGGAGAAAGCTGATAGAGGCTGGTACTCAGCACTGGTTAGACCACACCTTGAGTGCTGTGTCCAGTTCTGGACTCCTCAGTTCAAGAAAGATGTTGTGTTGCTCAAATGTGTCCAGAGAAGGGCAACAAAGCTGGGGAGGGGTCTGGAGCACATCCCTGTGAGGAGAGGCTGAGGGAGCTGGGGGGGGATTTAGCCTGGAGAAGAGGAGGCTGAGGGGAGACCTCATTTCTCTCTACATCTCCCTGAAAGGAGGTCGGAGTGAGGTAGAGATTGGTTTCTTCTCCCTAATATCAGGTGATAGGATGAGAGGAAATGACCTGAAATTGTGCCAGGGGAGGTTTAGTTTGGATATTTAGACAAAATTACTCCCTGGAACAGGGTGCCCAGGGAGGTGGTAGAGTCACTGTTCCTGGAGGTGTTCAAGGAAATGTGTGGCCATGGCCTTTGGAAGATGGTTTAATGGCCATGGTGGTCTTAGATTGATGGTTGTACTCAATGATCTTAGAAGTCTTTTCCAACTGAGAGAATTCTCTGTTTCTATATGAGTGATGCATATTAAATTCAAAAGTTGTTAGGAACTGCTTGGGTTTTTTTGAAAGCATCTGTTTGCATTTCTACATATCAAAGCAGCTTTGAAAATCCTTGCCCTAAACCAGTCTGAGAATTGGTAGAATGACCTTGACAAGGAGTGTGGTGTTTTAGCCATCACCACTCTGATCTCTTCTCATTTGGCAGCATTCTTCTCCTTGGTTTTGATCATGGAAAGAAAAAAATCATTTCTTCAGCAAATTTTAATTTCAAGCCACTCTTGTAAGTGAAGAAGGGATACAAACAGTACTGAAGGGAAACAAATAAAAGCTGAAGGTGTGAGGAAAGAGGAAGTTTGCTACAGTCACTTGAAAGAGCAGCATTAAAGCCACCACTTTCAGAATTAAATGAATAATCACAAATGCTTGAGAGTACAGTATGCATCAGTCCTGAGCATTTTGAATCCCATTTCTACTGTCTAAAATCAGCAGTGTCCTGGATGTTCTTCTTACAGGGATAGTAATTTTATTGTAATTTTTTTTTTCAGATCATGATTTTTTTTTTTGCCAAGGACAAGACATACAAGGAGGCAGTATGAATAAAAGATATGACCTTTTTTGTTGGTTTTTTTTTTTTCTTTTCCCTCCATCCTTGACTGAATACAAATGAATTTCAGGCCTGGAAGCTGAATAGCTAACCCATAGATTATATTTGCAAGGGAAACAGTAAGGAGTAATATGTATGGAATTTTTCCTGCCACCACTTAGTTACTTTCTGGCAAAGGTTATCTTAATAACAATGGAGAAGCTGCTTCCATAGAATATGAAACTGAAGTACTGTTCCAAAGTAAAGGGCTGCATTTGATGTTTCTGTGTTTGCAATTCATTTCCCCTGCAAAAAAGGCAAAGAGTAACGCATTTTGAATGCAGAATTGGAAAGTCAGAAGCTGGCCTTATTTGTCCATGGTGATCTGTCATGGATTATATTACCTGAAGAAAATTAGTTCTGGAAGGATAAACCAGACTAAACCCCCCCAGCTCCCTCAGCCTCTCTTCATAGGGCTGTGCTCCAGACCCCTCCCCAGCTTTGTTGCCCTTTTCTGGACACATTTGAGCAACTCAACATCTTTCTTGAACTGAGGAGTCCAGAACTGAACTCTTCAATTGCCTTACATTTTAAAGACAATCGAAAGTAACTATTAACAATTGTGCCATGTGGGACCATCCCAGAATGATCAAAATGAAGGATGCAGATGAAAATTTGGGTGGGCTTTTTTTGTGATTAAACACTAAAGGGGGCCAAAAATCATAGCTGTGTAGTATCACTCACTTCAGTAGAATTAGACCAAACTTTAACCTGATAAGCAGTGTGATATTGCTGAATATTTTAGCCCTTGCTACAAGACAAAAAAAAAAGTGTCTAAAGCCTGGCATCTTCTTTAAGAAACCTGTGGGGAGTGGGAAAAGTGAAAAAACAGAGGAAAAAAAATCAGACTGTGAGCAAAAAAGGCTTAAGCCACAAGAACAACTTCCAATTTTAACCTGTAAGCTAGCATTCAATTTAAACAAGATAATCAACTTGGTAATTAGTTAAATTACTGTCCATGTCCATGAACAATCCTTTCCATCCCCAACTCCTTATCCCCATCCACTGTCCCTCTGCAAGACAGGAAGCTATTAATCACTTTTTCTGTCTAGCTGCACGTGAATTGCCAAATTTGATGCCACACAGGCACCATAGGAAGCATTGCTGCTCAGGGAAAAAATGCAGACCCTCGAGGGGCAACACAAAACCTCTGCTAAGGCAGAGGTTAAGACATTAGAAACTCAGTGTTAATTCTTGCTGAGTGTTTGGTGCAATTATCTGCAAGTAATGAATGTTTTCCCAGCTTAAGCACATCTCCAGAAAAGCTGTTGAAAGGGTTTTGATTATGCAGCCTGCCATGTAATAGCAATTGCTTTACAGCATCAGGTGCTGAACAACAGCAGAGGGATGCCTAGAAAGCTGTGTGGGACTATGGGGAATATCCATCTGAGAGAAGTTATATTCACGTGTTAAGAGGTGCCACAGAAGCCTTTTGGGTACAGGAAGGAGTTAATTGATCTCTTCTTCAAATATTTTAGGCAGCATATTAGTCCTGGAGTTTTCATTACTTCCCTCTGCTTTGCTAGCATGATTAAAAATGTCTATTTAATAATATAATTTGCCTTTTCATGTTCCATTCTCTAAAGAATCTCACTCCTGCAAAGAGAAATGGGTTCATGACTGAGATACAGCAATGTGCCCACCATGAAATTACCATTTACACAATCGAGGAAGTGAAAAAATCCATCCCTTAGAGGCCAGACAGCTGAGAGTCCCTTCTCATTTCTCATAAAAAACCCTCTAAAACTTGTATTTAAATTTAACCAAAGCAAAACTGACACAATGTCTGCATTCCTCTTATCTTGACACCCAACAGTTTCATTGAACATGCAAAACATGTTTTTTTTTTTTTATATATATAACCAGGGTGGAAAAGACCTCAGAGATCATCAAGTCCAACCTATTACCTAATCCCTAACACCTCCTGGCAACTAAACCATGGCTCCAAGTGCCACAGCAAAGCTTTTATTGAATACTTCCAGGGATGGTGACTCCACCACCTCCCTGGGCAGCACATCCCAATGCCAAATCTCTCTTTCTGTGAAGAGCTTTCTCCTCACCTTGAGCCTAAACCTCCCCTGGCACATCTTGAGACTGTGTCCTCTTGTTCTGCTGCTGGTTGCCTGGGAGAAGAGACCAAACCCCTCCTGGCTACAACCTCCCTTCAGGGAGTTGTAGACAGCAATGAGGTCTCCCCTGAGCCTCCTCTTCTCCAGGCTAAACACCCCCAGCTCCCTCAGCCTCTCCTCACAGGGCTGTGCTCCAGACCTCTCCCCAGCCTCCTTGTCCTTCTCTGGACACATTTGAGCAACTCCACATCTTTCTTGAACTGAGGAGCCCAGAACTGGACACAGGACTCAAGGTGTGGTCTAAGCAGTGCTGAGCACAGGGCAGGATGACTTCCCTGCTCCTGCTGGCCACACTATTGCTGATGCAGGCCAGGATGCCATTGGCCTTCTTGGCCACCTGGGCACACTGCTGGCTCATGTTCAGCTGCTGTCACCCAGCACCCCCAGGTCCCTTTCTGCCTGGCTGCTCTCCAGCCACTCTGACCCCAGCCTGTAGCACTGCCTGGGGTTGTTGTGGCCAAAATGCAGAACCTGGAACTCGGACTTGTTAAATGCCATCCTGTTGGACTCTGCCCATCTGTCCAACCTCTCAAGGTCCCTCTGCAGAGTCCTCCTGCCCTCCAACAGATCAACACCTGCTTCCAACTTGGTGTCATCTTCAAAGTTACTAATGTTGGAGTCTCTCTCCTCATCCAGATCATCAATAAAGACATTGAACAGGATAGGGCCCAACACTGATCCCTGGGGGACACTTCTAGCTGTGGCCAGGCTGAACAGAAGAAAAGCTTCATGGAAGTTCAGCTGGTACAGTGACACACTCTATAAGCAGCATGAAATCATGCAGTTTTGCATCACCTGCAAGCACAGCCTCTCTTACTGGATTAATTTGCAATCAGCTATCTCTTGTTTAACATTCCCTCAACAGCACTATTTGTTAATCTGATTTTAAACTTCAGCCCCTGAGCTTTTCAAGCATTTAATTGTGCTGTTTGAGATAGTCAATGGGAATTGTAGCAGGTGGACACATCAGTGCAGTGCACTTGCCCACAGAACATCTGAAGGAACCAAATGTCACAGCTCTTCTCAGGAGTGAGAGAACTGCCCATATCTATTATCATCAATGACACTTCTGCCAAGATCAGCATTAACCTCCCTTTGTATTGCATTCCTGATTATCACCCTGGGGAAGTTCTAATTGCACAGTTGTGAGAAGCAGGGTCTGGTTCCTTTCTGCCAATACAAGAAGGAAATCAGCTAAAAATCTTGAAAATGCTGCTCCAAACTTTTCACAGAATCACAGAAGGTTAGGGGCTGGAAGGGACCTCAAAAAATCATCCAGTCCAACCCTTCTGCCAGAGCAGGGTCACACAGAGCAGATCACACAGGAACACATCCAGGCAGGTCTTGAATATCTCCAGAAAGGGAAACTCCACAACCCCTCTGGGCAGCCTGTTTCAGGGTTCTGTCACCCTCACAGGGAAATATTTCTTCCTCCTATTCCCATGGAACTTCCTATGCCTCAACTTCCACCCATTGCCCCTTGTGCTGTCACTGGGCAATGCTGAGCAGAGCCTGGCTCCATCCTCTTGGCACTCACCCTTTTTGTGTTCTCAGTGGTACAACTGTGCTCTAATGGCATTTTATTTTTTTTGGTGGCATAGTTGTGATTGTTAATTGACCACAGTGGTGTCTTTGATGCATGAAATGAAAAACAAATACAGGAATGCACTTAAAGAACTTCTGCCAGCACTTTTTTTAGCCTGACTGTACAATTGGTCTAAGAAAAGTAAGACTGGTTTATTTCTGTTATTTCTCTTTTTTCCTTTCACTGAAAGAGAAATGGCAACTTCTTGGTTTTTTTTATTTAATTACACATAGCTACAATCACTTTTCTGTTCTGCAGAGTAGAAATGATCAAAATGTGTGCATCCTTTAGTGGAAGGGTACTTGCAATATGGCCACAAGCATTATGCAAGCAGCAGAATATGAAGAAATGACATTTTCTGTGCCAGTTGCCTAATTTCTTTTTTCTTCCTGAGCTAAAAGATTAGAACACAGATTAACTGAGTAGGTTGCTGTAAGGGACAGGGTGAATCTCATCTAACTGCAGCCAGCTAAAGGAGAGGTCTCTATTTTAAAGTACCAGCTGGGTTCCTTCTGCACCCCATGAGAGACCAAGCTATGTCCATAGCCAGGATAGATCCTCTGGAGAAGAGGAGGCTCAGGGCAGACCTTATTGCTCTCTACAACTACCTGAAGGGAGGTTGTAGCCAGGTGGGGGTTGGGCTCTTCTCCCAGGCAAGCTGCAACAGAACAAGAGGACACAGCCTCAAGCTGTGCCAGGGGAAGTTTAGGCTCAGGGTGAGGAGAAAGTTCTTCACAGGAAGAGTAATTGACCATTGGAATATGAGGAATTGAGCTGAGGATGCCTCTGCTGAGTGCAGGGCAGTTGGACTAGATGACCTTTAGAGGTCCCTTCCAACCTGAACCATTCTATGATTCTGTTTCTGCGAGGTGGTGGAGTCACCATCCCTGGAGGTGTTCAACAAAAGCTTGGCTGTGGCACTTGGAGCCATGGTTCAGTTGTCAGGAGGTGTTAGGGATTAGGTAATAGGTTGGACTTGATGATCTCTGAGGTCTTTTCCTACCTGGTTCATTCTGTGATTCTGTGGTATGTCCTGAGAATGGTTTGTTCTTTTCAAAGGGGCAGACCAAAACAGGCAGTGTGAGCTACCTTCTAGGATGCCTGACTGTAGAGATATTTTAGATAAGAATATTGATTAAAAGCCATTTTGTTTGCTCTCAAGAAAGTAGAAAGTAGATAAGATCTATTCAGCTACTACTGTCCTCCTGATTACTCCTGGAACTATTTTGAAGAGTACTTTTGATTAAGTATTTAATAAATTGGATGGTGATCATAGTAATAAATAAAATGGGTCTGTTGGACATAACTATTAAGTGTTCCTATGTCCTTTGGCCTATCAAACAATGTGTTTTCCATCCAATAAAAGAGAATTGACAAACAAGAGGAAGTGTAAGGTCAACAAAGGTAGCTGTACCATCCTGTACCTGAAGAAGAATAACCCCATGAAGGGGTTAGGGGTACCAGTATAGGTTAGGGGTTGACCTGCTGGAAAGCAGCTCCACACAGAAGGACCTGGGAGTCCAGGAGGAGGAGAAGTTAGCCATGAGCCAGCAGTATGCTCTAGGAGCCAAGAAGGCCAATGGTATTCTGAGGTGGATTAAAAAGAGTATGTTCATTAGGTCAAGGAATATTCTGTTCCCTTTCTGCTTGTCCCTAGTGAGGCCATATCTGGAGTGCTGCATCCAGTGCTGAGCTCCCCAGTTCAAGAGAGACAGGAGACTAACCAAGGGCTACAGTGATGATTAGGGGAGTGAAGCATCTCTCTCAGAAGGAGAAGTTTGGAGACCTGGGGCTGTTTAGCTTGGGGCAGGCTGAGAGGACATCTTATTCATGTTTATTAATATCTAAAGGGAGAGTGTCAAGAGGATTTGGGGCCAGTCTCTTATCAGCAGTGCCCAGTGACAGGGCATGGAGTGATGGGCACAAACCAGAGCACAGAAAATTCCACCTAATCATAAGGAAAGGTTTGGCTTTGACAGTGAGGACTGCACCAGGCTGCCCAGAGAGGTTTTGGAGTCTCCTTCTCTGGAGACTTTTTAAAACCTGCCTAGACATGGTCCTGTGCAACCTGATCTAGGAGAATGTGCTTTTGCAGGCAGGGCTGAACTAGAAGACAACCAGAGGTCCCTTCCAGCTCCTACCATGCAGGGATTCTGTGCTAGGGAGGTGGAGGAAATCAAAGCAAACATAGCAAAAACAAAACAAAACAAAAAAGTTGAAAACACAAACTCAAGTTGGCAACATTTTTGTTTCTGCAGCATTCATTAATACTAAAATTCACTCTTTTTTACCTCCTTTTCTTTTCTATCCAACACAAAAATAGACCATACTAGTTCTGAAGCAGTCATTGCAGTCTGTTGTGTAGATACTCAATGACAGGTTTTTAAATCCACAAATGATGTAAATGCCTATTTAGGGAGTTATTTACAAAATATATTATTGACCCAGCAAGCCACAACACCACCAATCTACCAGGAAAAAAAAATGCATATTTAGGCCCTACTTAAAATGTAAATTATTGGCCAAATAGACCATAACAGCTTCTTCAGAACTGTTATTTTTGATCTTGGAAATCCATGGTTGCTGGTTTGATGACTTTTGTGTGAAAGCTGTCTTGGAAACTGTCCTTAAATGACACAAATTTCCCTCGTGATGGAAGAGAATGGCTCTTTTTTTTTTTTTTTTTCCCAACAGTTGCTGACTACAGAAGGGTATTGGGTTCTATTAGGTAGGTAGTTACTTATCAGAGCTCAAACAAAACTGCACAGATGGTCCACAAAGGTATCCACTGGCTGTGGATCCCCCTCCAATTATGTTTGAAGAAGTGAATGCTGCAATGCACCATCAGTTGTTCAGAAATGACTTTTCATTCCTCCTGTCCATTCACAAAACCAATTCTAGAATGGAACAACTTTGTTCATAAGGAAGGTTCTGTGGCAAATGAAGGCACAGCCAGAGAGTCCAAAAAGTTTATTATAAATCCTCATTAAGCACAGCACCCTGCATGTCCTTCATGAGGAAGTCACAGCACCACAGTCTCACAGTAGAATGAAAATCATAGAATCAGTCAGGGTTGGAAGGGACCACAAGGATCAGCCAGTTCCAAGCCCCCTGCCATGGCCAGGGACACCTCACACTACATCAGCCTGGCCACAGCCTCATCCAGCCTGGCTGCAAACACCTCTAGGGATGGGGCTTCAACCACCTCCCTGGACAACACATTCCAGGCTCTCACCACTCTCATGGGGAAGAACTTCTTCCTCACATCCAGCTTGAATCTCCCCACTTCCATGGCCTTCCTCTGAACCCTCTCCATCAGGCCCATGTCCTTCCTATATTGAGGGCTCCAGGCCTCTAATGGAGACAATTAAAATAAGAAAGTGTCCTGGGTTGAACCAAAGAGACAGCAATAGTTGCTACAAGGAGGAGAGAGAAAGAGAAAGAACTGGCTGTGAGGTCTGCTTTTATAGGGAGATGCAGGATTATGGGATGGAATAACAAATTCCAATATGCTGTGTCCACCCCCTGGGATGGACTGTCCGCCCCGTTGGGCTCTCTCTGGTCCTCTGGAGGAATTTATCTCTATGGTATGACAGTTAGTCCTCAACCTACAACAGTAAGGAAGTAAACAAACAAACATACAGGCAAACAAACATAGAATCATAGAATTTTAGAATTATTAGGGTTGGAAGGGAACTCAAGGATCATCCAGCTCCAAACCCCTGCCATGGGTAGGGACACCTCACACCACAGCAGGCTGCTCACAGCCACATCCAGCCTGGCCTTCAAAACATCCAGGGATGAGGCTTCCACCAGCTCCCTGGGCAACCTCTGCCAGTCTCTTACCACCCTCACAGGGAAGAACTTCTTCCTAATATCAATCTGAATCTACCCATCTCTAGTTTTGTTCCATTCCCCCTGGCCCTATCACTACCTGACACCCTAAAAAGTCCCTCCTCAGCTTTCTTGTAGCCCTCTTAAGATGCTGGAAGGCCACAATAAGGTCTCCTGGGAGCCTTAGTTTCTCCAGACTGAACAGCCCCAAATAAAAAGAGACAGAGAAACAAAAGAGCACCTGACCCACAGAAACGTAAAAGGAGGACATCCTTAGTGATGCTTCCAATCACTTTGTCACTTGCTTACCACAGTGGCATGTGCTTAATTGCACTGCCTATTTTTTTCTAGCAGATGTACAGATGTAGCTGCAGTCTGTCTTCTAAGAATCTGCTTCTGATGCTTATTTCATCTTCAGTTAGCAAAATATTTACATTTGAAAAAATGTGTCCTCAGATGCACTGAGAATCATAGAGATAAAGGGAGGGATTTTTTTTTCTTTTTAAGGTGAAATACACAAATGTAGGCAAAAGTGTGAGTGTTCCTATCAGAAAATACTATATACATTTTCCTTTCAGAGAGCTTTTTTTCCTTTAGATGGAATAGTTCCTGAGAAATGTTTTGTAGTTGTAGTAGTTGTTATTTTTACTATTAGTATTACTATTACTCTTCTTCTCCTTCTATTCCTTTCTTCTCCTTCTCCATCTCCTTCTCCTTCTCCTTCTCCTTCTCCTTCTCCTTCTCCTTCTCCTTCTCCTTCTCCTTTCTTCTTCTTCTCTTGTGTCTTCATTTCTTGTTCCCTCTTCTTTTCATGTTTCTTCTTTTCTTGTTTCTTTTTCTTATTTTTCTTCTTCTCTCTTCTTGTTTCTTTTTTTTTTTCCTTTCTTCACTATTGTTACTGTTATTAATATTATTATATTCTTTCTATTACTTCTCCTTCTCCTTGTTTCTGCTCTTGTTAACAGCAACTTCCAGTCACAGGAGCTGGTGAGATTGGGTTTATCTCAAGATAAAGCAGTTTTTGCTATTATTAGTAAGACCTTCCTATCCTCCAAGAGAATTGCTTTGACTTTGTGGCTGAAAAAAATGGGATATCCTAACATTAAGAAGCTTCAAACACTCATCTAAGCTCCAAATACTGGATTTATGCAAATGTATCTGAAAAAAAAAACAAAAAGCTTCATTTACCAGAGTTCCCCTATGCAAGAAATTCCTTGCTGTGTTGTCACAACCAGACTGCAGGCTAAGAGACATCAACAAGACAGAAAGTCACTAAGGGATTTACAGCTCTCCTTAAATATTCTTATGTGTGAACAAGAAGGCTTCAGCCTTGAAGCATGCTGAGCCACACAGTGTTCTGAGCTTTTTTAGGCTCATCCTCTAACTTAAAAGCCAAGTTCAGGGAAAGATGGAGCTCCTAAGATAAGGTGGACAAAGGATATTGCCTGGTCTGGTTTAATACAGTTGCTTCTTTTGATCAGAGTTGCTAAGCATCTTTTATAAATTTTAGGGCTAACTTGAAAGCTGTGAAGCCAGACAACCAAAAAAATAAATATTTAGAACTAGTGAAATAAAAAAATGGATAATGAGTGGAAAATGCCAGGATTCATCTATTTCAATGCAACTCATCTCCTTGAGCCTCCTAAAAGCCTCAGGGGATGCAAAATGAAGTGCTTTTGGATATCCAAAGCAGGTATTTATACACAGTGTTTAAAAGACTCCATTGAATGACTTTTCTCAAGGCTAAGGTTAGAAGATTAAAGGAGCACAGGCAACCTGAAGTATTTTAATGGATTATTTTCTTTATAATCCTGTTCCTGATAGTCCACTTTTTAAGTAATCTGCTCTGTTGGTATTTTAAATCCTTAAATGTGCTGTAAAGGATCTCCTACCTAACAGCTAATGCTTACAGGACCTTTTCAGTGAGCACAAAATGGATAGACTGCTCCATAATCTTCCCTGATACCAGGCTGACAGGTCTGTAGTTCCCCAGATCCTCCTTCTGGCCTTTCTGTAGATGGTTGTCACATTGGCAAGCTTCCAGTTGTCTGGGACCTCCCCTGTTGAGCAGGACTGATGATAAATGATGGAGAGTGGTAACAGAGCAAGAGGATGTAGTCTGGAGCCGTGCAAGGGGAAGGTTCACCTAAAGAAGGTCACACAAGGCTCTGTGAGGGAGCTGGGGGTGTTTAGCCTGGAGAAGAGGAGGCTCAGGGGAGGCTTTATTGTCATCTACAACTACCTGAAGGGAGGTTGTAGCCAGATGGGGGCTGGTCTCCTCTCCCAGGCAACCAGCAGCAGAACAAGAGGACACAGTCTCAGGTTGTACAATGTGAAGCTTAGGTTTGATTTTAGAAAGAAGTTCCTCACAGAAAGAGAAATTGGCCATTGGAATGTGCTCCCCAGGGTGGTGGTGGAGCCAACATTCCTGGAGATGTTAAAGAAAAGCCTGGATGAGGCACTTAGTGCCATGGTTTGGTTGGTTAGGGTTGGGTGATGGGTTGGACTTGGTGACCTCAGAGGTCTTTTCCAACCTGGTTGATTCTGTGAGTGCAGCAGGAGATTTCATGAAGTTCAGACAGACAGAGGGCCCACTCAGTTTTTTCTATTTCTGTAATGACCCTGGCCATCTGGGGTGCTAATCTAAGCCAGTTTAGAATCATAGAATCATAGAATCACAGAATTATAAAATCATAGAATCATAAAATCATAGAATCACAAAGTTATAGAATCATAGAATCATAAAATCATAGAATCACAGATTCATAGAATCAGTCAGGGTTGGAAGGGACCACAAGGATCAGCCAGTTCCAAGCCCCCTGCCATGGCCAGGGACACCTCACACTACATCAGGCTGGCCACAGCCTCATCCAGCCTGGCTGCAAACACCTCCAGGGATGGAGCCTCAACCACCTCCCTGGACAACCCATTCCAGGCTCTCACCACTCTCATGGGGAAGAACTTCTTCCTCACATCCAGCCTGAATCTCCCCACATTTATTTTTTTCCCTGCCCCCAATCTGCAAAGAACACAGAGAGAAGAAAACACTGATGTCAGGTACCTGTGTGTGTGGTGAGGAAGGGGAGGGCTCTGAAACACTGCCACTTGTGAAAGGATCAGCCCCTCCTGAGGCTTATCAATGTCAGCCAGCCTCTGCCACAGAGGCAGTGCAGATGTCAGAGCTGCTGCAGAGCTATAGGTGGATCTCTTTCAAATAAGCTGAACCAAAGTGTTGGCAGGATTTCAGGCATCTTCCAGGTAAACATT
Source organism: Indicator maculatus (assembly GCA_013399975.1). NCBI lineage: Eukaryota > Metazoa > Chordata > Aves > Piciformes > Indicatoridae > Indicator > Indicator maculatus. The sequence continues at coordinate 70,163 of VXBD01008524.1, forward strand.
TCACACTTAAAGAGAAGATCCTTGTTTTCTCAGCAATTAATGGTCTGTAGACACCTTCAGCTCCATTCTGATTTGGCAGCAATTTGATGCCAAAGTAACTCCATCACTTGCTGCTGATTTACACTGACCTTGCCCTGCAAGTTTAGCTCAAATGAGAGAAGCAAAAACATCTTTGCTTAGTTTTTGGATGTGCTTTCTTATTGATTTCTTTCTCTTCCCCCCCCCCCCCC